>JAJEJO010048746.1:0-180048 GCA_020662805.1 Glaucomys volans | reverse complement strand
AAAAAAAAGAAAAAAAAAAAAAAAAAAAAAAAAAAAAAAAAAAAGAGGGGGGGAGGGAGGGAGGGAGGAAGGAAGAGAGAAAAGTGGTTGGAGGGGAACAGTATGGGTATAATAGAGAGAACTGTCTTGTAATAGATAAAATGAGAAATGGTAGTAACATGGAGAAAGATGGCTGGAAGTGTAACTTAATATGTGGGTAGACCAAAATGATTTTGAAAAGTAAAATGAAGAGCATTTAGCAACAGATTGAATATAAGGAAGATGGGGTGGTCAAGGGTAACTCCTACGTTTCTGAACTGCACAGATGGATAGTTGAGGATGCCATTAACTTAAAGGGGGAAACTAGGAGAAAATCAGATCTAAGGGAGAAAACCATAGGTTTGGTCTTTCTTGGACATATTGGATTCAAGTTGTACTTCAGACATCTAAGTAAAGACATAAACATAGGATACAAAACACGGGTATGGATGAGCTTTCCTATGGAGAGCATACGGAATGAGAAGACAGGGCAGCCTCAAGGAACTCCAGCATTTACAAGCCAATTAGAGAAAAATGGGTCCCAAAGGAGATCAATAAGAAGTTCTCAGAGAGGAGAAACACAAGAAGGGAGGCTAATGAAGGAAACTACTCCACTAAATAAGAAGTGATCATTAATGTCAAATGCCACTGAGGAGTCAATTAAGACAAGGATTGGAAGTTTCCTTTGGAAGTAATGGTATGAAAGTCATTGGTGATTTGGGTGAGAGCACTTTTGTGGTGGGATGGAAGCATAATTGGAGTAGTAGGCTGAGAAGTGAAGGGAAACAGCTCTTGAGAAGTTTATTTGAAAGAGGAGAAGAGAGAAGGGATAACTATTGGGGGTGTAGGTCTGAGGGGGACATCATTTCAAGAGCGGAGAGACTACTTCACCTGCTACTAAGAAGCATACAGTTGAGGAAAGACATTGAATATATTAAAGAGAAAAATGGATAGTTGATGTTGTGAGAAGGTGGGAAGGGACAGGCTACCAAACACAAGTGGAGGTCACAGTCCCCTGACAAGAAGGGATACCCTCTTCACTGTTATGGAAGGGAAATCCTACACAGGACACAGATGAGCCGATATGTAGATATGGTGACAGGAAGAGAAGGCCTTGCCTGATACTTGAAGTTTCTCAGTGAAACAGGTGACAAGGTGATCTGCTAAGAAGGAAAAGGTAGAAATAGGGGTTGGAGATTTGGGGAAAAGGGCAGAGAATATTTCAAATAGCCACCCTATAGAGTGAAAAGTACTAAAGAAATTTAGCACCTGGTAGGTATGTGAAGCAGTGATGAACATTTGATTGAGAGCCATGATTTATATTGGAGCAGGTCCAATTTGTGGCGATGGAGGTAGATAGCTGAGATATAGTGGAAGAGATGAGTGAGATGATGAATCAGGTGATGGCTGGGTAATAAATTTATGCAGTGAAATCCCCTTGGATGATGGCAGGCCTTGTGATGGTGGATAAAGAAGTACATGATACAAAAAAAAAAAAAAGAAGTACATGATACAGAAATCAAAGCCTTCATTGAGAAAGGGGCTGTGTTAGTTTCCTACGGATGCTCTAAAAAATTACCACAAACTGGATAGCTTAAAATAACAGAAATTTATTCTCTCATAGTTCTGGAGGCCAGAAGTCATACATCAAGGTGATGGTAGGATTGGTTCTTTCTGAGGTTCTCGGAGAAAATCTTTTCCATGCTTTTCTCCTAGCTTCTGGTGGATGCTAGCAAAACTTGGCTTGCAGCTGCATTAATCCAATCTCTGCCTTCATTTTCACATGGCCATCTTCCCTCTGTGTGTATGTGTTTCTGTGTCCAAATTCCCCTCTTTTAAAGTTTATTTTTCAGTACTGGGGATTGAACCAGGGCTTTGCACATGCTAGGCAAGTGCTCTACCACTGACATAAACTCAGCAATTTTTTGGTACCTAGGGATTAAACCCAGGGGCATTTAACCACTGAGTCACATCCCTAGCCCTTTTTATTTTATTTTTTAATTTTGAGCTAGGGTCTTACTTAGTTGCTTAGAGCCTTGCTAAATTGTTGAGAATGACCTTGAACTTGTGATCCTCCTGCCTCAGATTCCCAGGTGGCTAGGATCAGAATCATTCACCACCCCTCTCAGCTCCCTTTTCTTATAATGTCATTAGAGATGGGACTGGAACCCACTTTAACCCAGTATGACCTCAACTTATCACATCTACAAATACTCTATTTCCAAATATAGGCATCTTCATAGATATTGGGGGTTAGCACTTCAATTCATCTCTTTGGATGACATAACTTAACCCACTATAGGGGATATGATCAGGAGGTTTGTACACGACAGCATTTTGATATATCAAAATGATGTGAGGCCCAGCACAATGGCCTATGCCTGTAACCCCAGCAGCTCAGGAGGCTGAGGCAGGAGGATCCTAAGTTCAAAGCCAGCCTCAGCAACTTAGCAAGGTCCTAAGAAACTTAGTAAGACCCTGTTTCAAAATTAAAAAAAGATTAAAAGGATGGGTATGTGACTCAAAAAAATTATGTGAGACTCAAAAGAACTGTAGTATTTGCAATAGGGACAAAAGCAAATGGTCTGGAAGTAGCATTGGGGAGCAAATGAGACACTTACCCAACTGGAAAAGACCACAAGCAGGTTTCATATAAGAAGGCAGCAGGGGAAACAGAGCCCTCCAGGTAGAGCCAGGCTTCCATTAGGTAAAAGAGATTGAGAATGCTGATTAGGGAGCAGCTGATCAAGAGGCCCAGTGGAGACTTGGGAGGTAGAGAAAAACTGGAGGGCTGGGTTGTGTGAAGAAAACAGCAAAGCAGTGAGAGAGTCAATGTGAATGCAGATATGGGGCTTACAATTTGGGAGGTGACTGATGATTATGGGAGATATGGGGCAGGGTGGATTTAGTCCTAGTAACTTTGAAGAGGTTGCTCTGGGCCTTGACTTACCAGCCAGAAAGCTGGCTCTCTCCATCACGGTTGGAGTGGCAGCTGCAGTAGATATAGACTGTGTACACTATAAACTCTGGAGTAGTGGAGACCCCAGAGGCCATTTCTGTACCTTTGTGGCCTAGAGGAGAATGGATCCTAGGGTTGGGCCACTCTGTCAATTACCTAAGGATGAGGCTGAATTCCTCATATTAGAGATTAGAAGTGAGACAGAAAGCCCAATGTGGACTAAAATGTAGACATTTACTTCTTTGGGTTTTGACTGAGAAGGTATCAAAATATCTAGGGGGAACTCCCTGGGTTGGAGGTCTTGAAATGGGGCCCACCATCTCTCAGCCCCAGCTCTCCCAACTTACCCACAACTGCCACATAATCAAGAAGCTGCAGATGTTACCTAGTGTGTGAATCACTAACTCTCTTCTGAGAGGAGGTAAGGTAACTTGAGTTCTGGAGCCAGACTGCATGTGTTCAAATTCTGCCTCAGGCACTTGCTAATTGTGTGACTTTAGTCAAGTGACTTACCATGTCTGTACCGCAGTTTCTTCATCTGGAAAATGAAAACAATAATAGTTCGTACCTCAGAGAATTATTAGCATAGTTTTAATATGAATTAGTTAAGTGACAGTATGTGTAAATACTTATAACAATACCTGCTCCATATTATATACTGTAAAAATATTTTTTTTTAGTGTTATTGGTTCTCTCTCCCATCCTTTCACTTAATCACTTGATACTACTCTGCTTGCTGTAATTTCTCTGGCTTTGAACCCTACTCTGAATAACTACTTCAGAACCTTCCCCTATGGGTGTTCTTCCTTGGGTCTATTTACCTCTAGATCAAAGAAGCCCAGGGCATTCAACTGTTTCTCAGATGATGTGGAGGCTGAGATGTCAGCCTAGTAACTCACCTTGCACTTCATCATTGTATCCCACTTTAAATGGGTTTTCCAGAATGGATCACAGTGCTCCAGGTGCGATGTGACAAGTGTAGAAAAGGGCAGAACCATTGCTTCCCTTGTTCTGGTTCTATACTTCTATTAATGCAGCCTAAAATCTAATTACCTCTTTTGGCAGCATCATCACTCTGTTGGCTCGCATAGACTTTACAATCAAATCAAGGTCTTTTTCAAATATGCTGTTGTTAAACCAGGCAGTTCTCTTCTATCCTTTGCTAGAGGAACAAACCCAGCTGCAGTTGCTAGGAGAAAGTCAAGTCCAGCAATCCAAGCCCAGTAGCAGGGGTAGTAACAAAGGAAAGATGGCCCAGGCAAGCAAGTGGTGGTTTGGGTTCATGGCAGATGCTACTAATCACCTGCTCCAAAATGACTGTCCCTCTTCTTCCTTACTCACAGAATCCCAACATTGTTCAAAGTCCAACGTACTCGCCAAAAGTACTGGATTTACCAGCTTCCTTTGCAGCTAAGAATGTCCATATGACCCAGTAATAGTCCAAGAGATGTAGGTGGATGTCACTGGAGAGAATGCTCCATCATAAATAAAAGACAAAGCCTTTCTTGGAGGCCCTTAGCCTTTTTCCCCCCAGCTCTGTCACTTCTTCCTGTCTAGAATACAGACTTGAAGCCCAGAATTGCTATGGCAGCTATTTTGTGACCCTGAGGCAAAAAGCAAGTGGATAAAAATCTACCTTAAGGGTAGTAGAGATGAAAAGTCAGTGTCTTGATGGCATTAGTGAACTGCCATACCAGCCCTACACCATCAATCAAAGGAATTTTTGTTGAAAAAGACAAATAAATCTTTATCTGTTTAAGTAACAGTTGTAGAGTTGTCTCTTATTTGTGACCAAAAGCATTCCTAACTGGCATAGGGTTATAACAGGAAAACTAGGGATCCAAATGGAGGCTGAACATGACTATAGGAATCAGAAGAAGGGGGTGTTTAAAAACACAAGTCTACAGTTGGGACTGGAGGAGTCTGTCAGTGGACCACCAGGCTTCAGCCACAGGGTTGAGGTTCAAGATCAGGACACTCTCCCTAGATAGTAGACTAAAAGACCATGACTGAGACTAGACCTTGACAGGGGACTGGTTGTCAGGCAGGGTCTCAGGACATGAGAAAGAAGGCTAGGGATCAGAAGGAGGAATGAGGTAGAAATTCAATGGAAACTTGAGTTTAGACTCCTATAAGCAGCAAAGGGATGGCTTGATGCTGAGTTTCAGTAAGCAGGCTGGGGTTACTTCAATCCTGCCTTGTCTTAGGACAGATGTAGCCTGCAGATATGAGAAAAAGCAGTCCAAATATGAAGGGAGGATTGGACGGAGGGTGGGACCCAGGCAGACCCTGACAAGCTTCAACTCAAGCTGTTTTAGCCATCCTGGCACTCTTCTTCCAGGTTCTCCGATTCACCCTTAATTACATACCATTTTTCCCATCATTTGCCCATGACCTTTAAAGATCAGAGCTTAAAAGAAAGCTCCCTATGTATCCACATGGACCTCTAAACAGCTTCCACTTTGTCTTCTTCCTAAATTGTCAATGTTTCACTGTGGAAAAGCTTCCCCTCCTCCCTCTACTATGACTTGTCTTCCACACTTCCTGGATTGGGGGTGACTTTCTTGGCATTGAGAACCCTCAGCAGAGACCCACCTTGATACTTCTGCTTATGGGCATGGGAAGGTGGAGAAGAAAAGCTGAGAAGGCTTGCTAGGGCCTACCAGCTCTGGGAAGCGGCAGGCCACTCTAGTCCCCCTCCTCACATTGGCTATTCTGCTCGAGGGACTGATTAGATGCCTATGCTTTGGTTGGCCCCAGCCCCATTTCTTATGTCATATAGAGTGAGAGAATGAGAGCCTCCTCTGATTGCTGGTGTACTACCACTTCTCCTTTGTGTGCAGCGGGTACTGTGTGGGTAAGTTATTGTTATATTGTGCTCCTGTGATAAATGGACCGTTGTGAGACACTTTTCGCCCTGTGTGTGCTGGGGGAGAGGGAGGGAGTCTTGCCTGAGTGACTTCTCACAGAAAGCTCCAGAGGTGCTCAGAGCTGATAGCCTAGGCCTGGCAGGCTGTTCTTTCATTGGCACTCAAGGGTGTCAATCACTGCAGCCCTGCCAATCAGCTCTAAACTAGGTATCTGTAAGCCATTAGCCTTCTTTGTTAAAAAGAACACTGAACCTTTCAAGGACTAAACAAAGAATGGCTCAAAAAAGACAATTCCTAGGTGGGCAGGAGCAGCCATGCCAGTGTCACGAACTGGTACCCTTTGGTTTCACCCTCCTTCTTCAGACACTGCCTCTATTCCTTACATCTAGGCCAGTCCTAGGTCCTACCAATTATGCATCTTTCATCCCTCCCCCATGTGCATTTCTTTTCTCCACCCCCACTGCTCCTGCCTTTGTTCAGTCCTGGACTACTAACTAGTCTCCTAACCAGTCTCTCTGCCTCCAGTCTCATCCCATCCAATCCAGTCCTCCATTGCTGCAGACAGTGGAGTTCTAAAAACACCAATCTGATCATGTCACCTCCTCCTGAAAACCTTTCAACCTCTTCCACAGCTCTTAGTACTCCTGGTATAAAGTCTAAATTACTCAGCATGGTGTCCAGGCCCCTGTATCATTTGGCTCTTGCCAAATCTTCAGTCTCCTTCTTGGCAGCGCTCCCACTTCACACCTAGTCACAATGAACAACTTTGCAGGTTTCTGAACATGCCTTTCCTAGCTTTGTTCCTGGGTCTTTACACGCGATTTTGCTTTGCCTGGGATATCCTTCACACATAAATTTCCCTGCTTTCTGGCTAGCCAGTTCCCACTCACCACTTAAGACTTCAAGCCATCCTCCTCTAACCAAAGACGCATATTTTACTTATGTCTATATCTCTGATGCCTAGTTTAGCAAGTGGACCATAATACATCTTCAATAGATGTTTGACAAAAACATGAATGTATTAATGCCCGAAGTCAAGTGGATATGTGCAAAATCATCTCTGAAAGAAGCTGGTAGTTAATTGGTCCCTCCCTCTGTGGAAGGGAGACCTCTCCTCAATATCATCCTATTGTCCTGGTTTGCAATCCCTTCTCTAATAGGCATGCCTCCTATTCATTCACCTGTGAGTATCTCAAGGACAGGACTATGTCTGATCCACTTCAGTGTCCTTTGTCCCTGGCACAGTGCTTGAACACAAATGAATGAATAGGCCTCTCAAATAAATGTCTGATACTTTTGTATCTTGTCTCATTTCCCTCTATTTCTTCACAAACTTTTTCCATCGAGTGTGTCAATCTGTCACACTCATGGCTTCACAAACATTGAAGGCTGTTCCCCACCCATGGAGTTTTTTCACCTTCATTCCTCTTATGTGGAATGCTTTCCCCATCCATCCAAATTCTGCTACTTCTTTAGGAAACAGCTCAAATTCTTTTTTTCTTCTAGACACTGTTCACAAACCCATCCCAGTTTCCCTTTGAGTAGTGCTAACTATTCCCACTCATCTCATTTAACCCTTGGCATCCCCTCATGCTATTCAGGGAAAAACCAAGACTCTGATGTCTTCCATCCCTTCAACTTTCCAGGGCCTTTCTTGAGTGTTAGAGAACTCTAGAACCATGATATCTGGGTTTCTGTCTTGGCTGCACAGGTTGGTCACCTTAGGCAATTTAATCATACTAAACCTCAGCTTTCTCATAAGCAAATGAAGTTAAGAGACTAATAAGATCTGTGTGGAGATTAGATGAGTAAAGCATGTGAAGTGCCTAGAGCAGTATCAATAAAGGCCATTGAATCTATCATTATTCATGTTAGCAAATCCTTGCTGACAATAGTTGGTCAAAAACTAGAATATGAGAGTTACAGGGAGTAGGAGGGAGTGAGGAAAGGAAGTAGACCACAGAAACAATGTGAGATTTTTGAGGAGTCCAAACAAGGTTAGTGGCTCGGCAGTACGTTTGTACGTTCGAGTTTCTAATGCCATGTGACTCTGTGAGGGCCCCAAGCACATGGTTCCATCCCGGCGGCACAGCTTCTCTAACTCTCACTCAGCTATTCTCAGCAGCCTGTAGGGGGAGCCAGACAGCTAGGACGGGGGTTGGGGGGAGGCTGCTGGAAATCTTCCTAAGGGCAAAAACGACACCCCACCACTACTACCCATCTTATCCCCCCCACCAGGATGCTCTCCAAGCTCAGTTCTCTTCTAGAGCTAAACTGGGAGCTGTCCTTCAGCACCACGGGTCGCCTTGGCCTCGGGCAGGACAGTGAGGGCGACAGCAGAGTTAGGGACACGGGACTGGTCCGATCCAAAGCTGGCTCCAGCGTCTCCTAGTCACGGGGACAGGGGAGGCAACCCTGGGAGGCAGCGAGACGCTATGGAGATACCTCCCGCCTCCAAGAATCACCCTCAGAAGTCTCCTAGCCCTCGGGGGAGTGTGGGGCGGCCCTGGGGAGGAAGGCGTGCGCCCTAGTTGGTGGGGGAGGGGGAGTGCCAGGGCCTGGGACTCAGCGTGTGGCGTGTGAACGCGGGGAGCGGGTGGATGAACGGAGGTGCTGAAGTGAATGGAGTTGGGGGGTGGACTGGAAACATCCCCAAACAGCACAGGCTGCGGCCGGCGGGGGCTGGGGTGGGGTGGGGGGGGAGTCCTGAGGCGCAGGCGCAGTCGGGGCCCCAGTCCCGCTCCCTCCTCCTCTCGGTGCCTCTTTCTCCGCCCCGCTCCCCCCCAAACACACTCGCACACGGGCTCTCAAGGTGTTCTCCGCACAGCGGAAGATGGCGACAGACTGAGGGGGCATGGCCAGCGGGAGCCACGGGGCCGTGCCACTGGGCGGCCGCCACAGCGGTGCGAAGGAGAGGCGGAAGCGAGAGGCGCACTAAGTAAAGCCCGGTGTCAGCGTCCGGCGCCTGTGGCGCTGCCGGGAGCCAGGTGGCCCGCCCGAGCCGGAACTCCGGGAGCAGCGGGTGCAGAGCCAGAGCGGAGCCGGCCCGGGACCAGCCCCGGCGAACGGCAGGAGCACAAGCGAAGCCCGAAGGGCTGAGCAAAGGACCGGCCGGCCGGCCTAGGAGGGCGCGAGCAAGGCAGGGAGCGGCGTGGAGCGGGCAGCGGGCGGACGGGCGGGAGAGGAGCGGCGCGGGGCGAGGGGAGCAAAGCGGAGCGCGGCGGCGGGGCCCGCAGGGCGGCGCTGAGGGGCGCAGAGCTGCGCCGAACCGAGACGGCCGGAACAGAGTGCGAGCCGGGCAGCCGCCGGCTCAGAGTGAAGTGGCGCGGAGCTGAGCGCAGCTGAGGGGCCGGACACTATGAGGAGTGCGGCACCGCCGCCGCAGCCGCCACCGCCCCAGTGCCCCGCACCGCCCCCCGCCGGGACGCGGGGCAGCGCCTAGCGGGCGGGACGGCAGCGCCCAGGCTGTGAGCGAGGGAGCGCGGGAGGGGCGCAGGGACGGCACGAGAGCGCCCCGCGACTCTGGCCTGAGTGGGGCCCCGGGCCGGCCGGCCTGCCTCACCATGCAGCCCCCGAGGTAGAGCCTGGACGGCGCCGAGGAGCGCGGAGCGGCGCGCAGCCCGCCTGCCTGAGACGGCCGTCCGGCCTCGCGCCTGTCTACTCCCTCCAGCCCGGACCCCCCTGAAATATGTTCAGGGGCGCTTGGATGTGGCCCGGGAAAGACGCCGCCGCGCTGACTATCTGCTGCTGCTGCTGCTGCTGGGCTCCCAGGCCGAGCGACAAACCTTGCGCCGACTCTGAGCGGGCGCAGCGATGGCGACTGTCCCTGGCGTCCCTGCTCTTCTTCACCGTGCTGCTCGCTGACCATCTGTGGCTGTGCGCGGGGGCCCGGCCCCGGGCCAGGGAGCTGAGCAGCGCCATGCGGCCACCCTGGGGGACCGGCCGTGAGCGGCAGCCGGTTCCTTCTCGTGCGGTGCTGCCGCTGCCACCACCGTCGCCCGGCGAGCCCAGCGCGCCCCCGGGCACCTGCGGGCCCCGATACAGCAACCTGACCAAAGCCGCCCCCGCCGCCAGCCCCAGGCAGGTCTGCGGCAGCGTCCCAGATCCCACCGGGCTGGACGCAGCTTGCACCAAATTGGAATCGTTGCAGAGACTTTTCGAACCTACTACCCCGGCCCCTCCTCTGCGGCCCCCTGACTCTTCTTCCCGTGTCCGGGCCGAGTTCCCCTCCGCCAAAAAAAACTTGCTCAAAGGCCACTTTCGGAACTTCACTCTCTCCTTTTGCGACACCTACACGGTCTGGGACTTGCTGCTGGGCATGGACCGCCCCGACAGCCTGGACTGCAGTCTAGACACCCTGCTGGGGGACCTGCTGGCCGTGGTGGCCAGCCCAGGCTCCGGGGCCTGGGAGGCATGTAGCAACTGTATCGAGGCGTACCAGCGACTGGACCGACATGCTCAGGAAAAATATGACGAGTTCGACCTCGTGCTGCATAAATACTTACAGGCAGAAGAGTACTCAATCCGGTCCTGCACGAAAGGCTGCAAGGTAGGGACTGGCGTCCGCGGCCACAAAGGCTGCCTGGGCAGCGGCAGCAGTGACATTAGAACGGGAAAAAAGGTCTCCCGCTACCCACCTCACCACTTCCCACCCTTCTCAGTGCGGCACTGTGAGTGCCACCCCGGGCCCCTCCCTCGAGAAGGGGCTCAGGGATTCAGGCAAGGTAATCACCTAGTCAACTTATATCAATTATGGATTCCAATATCTTAGGGCAGGGGCTTCCTGGTGCCCCGAACGGGCACAGGAGGGAGGGGTCCCAGGGTCCTGGGCCGGCAAAGGGGTGGAAAGAGAGGTTGTGGTCCCCAGCCAGTTGTGCCACACTCCTTTCCTGGGCTGGAATTGAAAGTCCCGGGACTGGCTGGTGCAGGGGGGAAGGCCAGCAGAGGAGGAAGAACATTTGGCAACCTAATGCTTTACCCTTGACTCTTGCCAATGGGTGAGATGAGGTGCACTCCCAGTGGTAGGACACACCACACTGTTGACCTTATGTGACCTGAGGTGGCTGCCAGAACCCAGGCAAGTGGAGCCCAGGGGTGCCTGCCTTCTCCCAAGGAAGGAACCTGTAGGGTCCTTTCCCCTGACAAAGGAAGACGAGCTGGGAACAGGTGATACTGGCTTGTGGAAGAAAGGGCCACTGAGGGTTGGTGCATTACAGAACTCCCAGTGCCTTCCTAGCGCCCTAGGGTGGCAGTGGAGGGAACACTGACTTTCTGGCAAGGCAACTGCAGAACAGACCTGTCTAGAGAGGAGCTGAGTGTTGAGAAACTTCTTGACCCCCAGCAGGGGAGTTCTGCAGAGTAGGTGGGTGGGGAATGTAAATATTTGGGTCCTGATGCACCTTCTCTGTTCTCCATGCCTGGCAGGGTGGCTTGTCTTTTGAAGGAAGAAAGAGCAAGGTCAAAGGGTCAAGTGACAAGGAGACCAGGTGGGGTGGTGGCCTCACACATTCTGGAGCTAGGGGCAGAGAGCTGGAGAGAGGCAGACAGTTGCCTCCTAGCTTAGCTCATCTCCCTCCAAGGCATTGGGGAGGGGCAGAAAGTGCCCCCCTTTCCATCCAGCATGGCTCCTGTGAACTTCTGCAAGGTTTTCCTTGCTCTTGGTGGGCTCCATAGGAACTTGGGGAAGAGGGCTTGGAAGAAAAGGGGTAGCTCCTTGTTCCTGACTTCACTTTCTCCTTCTCCCTTTTCCTGTTCTCGTAACCTAGCAGTCTCCTCCCGCCTCCCTCAGCCTCAGCTGACTCACTGCCTCACTCACACTACCAAATGAGATATTCCACTTCTTAAAGGTGTACAGACAGATAGACAGACACACACACACACACACACACACACACAGCCACGCACCACCACCGCCACCACCCTGGGCAAAGACACACAGGGATACAGAGAGGTTGTCACACCCACGAACAATGCCATAGAAGCACACACCATGTCACACACAAGCACATCTCCCCATGGTGTCAGAGACACGCAGGCGGAAGTACTGTCACATGAAGAAGGACACATTTTGTCATATAGAGATAAAGACACATACCCTCAATGTCTGCCACAGACACACTGAGTAGGAGCAGAGGGATGTGGTTCACTAGCAGATAGAATAAAGGATGTCTGTCTTTTGTGTTCCTCCCTCCGATCCCATAGCCCCAACTGTTTTTTTTTCTTCTCTCAATCAGCTGGATGAATGAGAACCATGCCACAACTTTCCCATGAGGTTTTCTCCATCTTAGAGTTGGCTCCAAGTACCATCTAATCCTGCATGAAATAATCCCTTGCATTGATTATTTCTACCAAGCAGTTTGATGTAGGAGAAGACAACTGATCTCTGATTAAGAAGGCCTTATTACTTCTATGTCTGGATAGCAGTATGACCTTGGGCAAGTCACTTTACTTCTCTAAGCTTTCATTTCCTCATTTGTAAAACAGGAATAATAATCCTTGCTCTTACCACATTATGGGTATTTTGTGAGATTTAAGTGGGAAGAGGTAGCTGATAGTATTTTGTAATAAGAATGTAACATCTGGCATTGATTTAATGCTTAGGGTTTTCAACCCCTTTAACATAATTTATGAGATCACAGCTGCCCAGGGAGGTTGGTAATACTAGCATCACTACCCCCATTTTACAGATGAGGAAACTGAGGTGTAGAGAAATTAAGCTGTTTGCCCTAAGGTCAGTCAACCAATAAGCAGGAGTGCCAGAACTCCAACCTATGGGTCTCAATGTTAAGCCCATGCTTTTGCCGGTGCGTCCCATCAGGTTCCCCACAGCCCTCCCTCCTCTCCTTTGTCTCCTTGGTCTCCTGTCTCTCTCTCTTGTGAGCAAACGAACAACTCCTGCTCTCTTGCTGCCTGCTGTGCCGGCAGAAGGGCAGTACCAGCTCCACAGCTCTCTTCCTGTCTTTCCCACCTCTCTTCCAAATCTTTCCCTCATCTATGGCTTAGGCCCCTATGGCTCTCGAATCCAGCTGTATTGTGGGCATTAAAGGGAAAGACAGCCCTGTTCCTCTCCTTTCTACAGCCACCTCTCTCTTCAGCCCCTCACCCCATCTCCCTTGCAAGCCTTCTTTGCCAATCACAAGCCTGCTCCTGGGCTCCAAGCCCTCCTGTGGGATCCCTGGAAGATGATGCCTCACCCTCAAAGCTTCTCTTGGGTGCAGAGCCCACCACCTGAGGCCAGGATAAGGTGGTTCTTCTACTTCTGGAACCCGAGACTGAAACCTTGGTTCCTGTGCCAGTTGACCCCATGTCCCCAAGGCCATTGTTCTGAGCACCTCAGTCAGATCCTTCCTGGATGGCCCCAGAAACCCTGTTCTTCCCTCTGAAATGTCTGCCCTGTTTTGGGCCCCACAGGGCCCCACAAATCATACCTGTCCTCACTGCTGCCTGTGACACCTCCCAATTTAGTACTAGCTGCAACATTTCCTTAATGTGCGACTGACTTCCTCTCACACAGCAGGGCGATGTTAACCCAAGCAGGCTGATACCCATCCCCACCCTGGCCTCTCCCAATCCTTGGGGCCAAGCCCCACTCCCCCTTATCTGCCTATGTACCCCTCAAGCCCTGACCTTCCCTTAACTCTGCATAGGGTTATTGGACAACCACCCCACTCCCACCCAGCTCTCCATCCTCCCAACCCTGCCAAGCCCCTACCCAATTCTGTTTGTCTCTCCCCTCTGTTTCTTTCCTGCTCTCAGTTCAGAGCATTTCAAACAGGGGAGTGGTGAAGATGGCACAAACCTATGGCTTCATCTCACAGTTCTTCATCTAAGAGGGCGGTAGGTCCAAGAGAAGGACATTCTCAGCTCCTTTACTGCCCATTGGGCTGCATTGATCCAGGTTATTGCCCAGAAAGGATGTGATAGTTCTGTTCTATTCTGAACTGGCCCAAATCCACCTGGCAGACTGTGTGTTTTCTTCCAGGTCTCAATCTGACCAGGTTAAGAAAGGGGCTGTAACCCAAGTTCTGGAGAGAGATGTAGGAACAGTTTGACCTGGAAAAGGGGAGAATCAAGAGAATATGATCTTAGACTTCACACCTCAAAAGAGTTGTCCTGGTACAAAAGAAGACACATGTCCTGCTGGTCCCAGAAGGACTTTATAGCTAGAAAGTCCTGCTGGGCATGATAATGCATGTGTTTAATCCCAGTGTCTAGGGAGGCTGAGGCAGGATGATTTCAAGTTCAAAGCCAGTCTCATCGATTTAGTGAGGCCCCAAGTAACTTAGTGAGACCCTGTCTCAAAATTTTTTTAAAAAAGGGCTAGAGATGTGGCTCAGTGGTAAGCACCCCGGGTTTAATCCCTGGTACAAAAAAAAAAAATGTTTAAGCTCAAAACAAACAATCAAAAACCGAAAAGTCCTGGGTTTGAACCTAGCTTATTTATTACCTGTGTGACCTTGAGCTAGGGACTTCAACTCTACTTTTCTCATTTGTAAAACGGGGATAATTCTTCAGAAAAGCTTTGTGAGGTCATTATTAATGAGAAGTCTTTACATTATCTAGGCCTGGCACACCAGTCACTCACTTCACGGATTTTTTCCTTCCAAAGAAGAAACCCAACTGCTTCAAGAAAGTATCTGGCCTGATAAAAGTAGAACCTTGGGTCCAAGTGCCTCAGAGGTGACTCTAGCATCAGATTACAGGGGGAATTGGACCAGATGACCTCTGAGGTCTATTTCAGCCCAGAGATTAGGCCCATGAGCAGAGTCTGCTTCCTGAACAGCAGTATTGGAAGGGCAGAGCTGGGAAAGGAGGTTGGGTCTGACACCCACACATGGGGAGAGGGTGGGGGGGCTGTGAGAGCCAGTACCTTGCCTTCTGCCCGCTGGGGCCTTGCTCTTCCTCCACTCCGGCTGGCAGCTGTTTCTGCCTCACTGCCTTTCTCTCTCCTCCCACCTGCCACAGCTTTCCTGCTAGGCAGGACTACCGGGCTAATGCTTAGTATGAGGGGTGCTTAGAGCACAGAGCTTAGGGCACTGGGCAAAGGGCAGGGCCCCCCACTTGGCCAGTGATCACTGTTGTCACCTAAGCGGACAGGCAGGGAGCATTGTCTCATAGGCATACTACCTGACTCAGGGCATAGGCCCAGAAAAGATGCCCTGGTCCCTGTTTAGGGGTGGAGGAAGGGGAAGACTGTCAATAAACAGCCTCCTGGGAACCATTGCAAAGCTGTACCTGGAGGATGGGCCTCCAGATCCATAGGAGCTCATCTCATTTCCAAGGAATGTGAGCATGGGGTTCTGGCAAGGGGCAAGAACCAGGAATCCTGGAACAGGGACAGAGAAGAGGCAATGCTAGGACAAGTGGATTAAGACTGTGAATAGGAAAGTGCCCTCATGCTGAAACACACCTCTCCACACCTCTTACCCCCATCCTGACCCACCCCCACCCCAATGTTCCTCCCACATTTTAGTCTGCACTCAACACTCTCATTCACATACCAAGGACCTACAATCTATCCAGTCTTCTATTTATCACCCTAGACCCTTCCCAAACATCACCCACACTTCATTCTCTAACCCTTATTTATATACTTACACTATTCTACTAAAAAAACTTACCTCTGCCCCTCCCGCCCTGATCCTTTACCTCTCTTCCTGCCCTGTTCCCTTCTAACAGTCAGCCCCTTCCATCTCACTCCACCCCTCCCAAACTTTACCCCAGATCCCACATCCTCTTGGCTTACCCAACTCACCCACTTGGCACTGAACCTCTTGCCTTCAATACCTTCATGCGCCCTTACCCCTCCCATCCCTCACACTCCACTCACACTTCACCTCCCTCGTATTCATCTCTCCTCCTTTCCCCTTTCATGTTTTGGTCTTCTCTTCTCCTGCCCCCTTGCTCTTCCCTCCTCCTCTCCCTCTCTGTTCTCTTTCTCCTCCCTCCCTTCCTTCTCTCCTCCCCAGTCAGGGTGTACATGTGCATGTGTGCATGCATACACACTCAGACACATAGACACACTCACAGACAAACACACATCCCCCAGTCTTCATGGTTACTTCCCATCCTTCCCTCAGGCTGGTGCCTGACTACTATAGTCACCATAGCAACGGGAACCTCCAGGAAGGATATACTGGTATCTCCTGAATGTGGGGGTGGGGGGAGTTAAGGGAAGGAAGGGAGCCCAGCAACCTCCCACCCAGTGTCATGGTCTGGCTGGAAGAGTCTGCTGAACATAATGGAGGTAGGGACGAGGAAAAGGAAGACAGTGGGTGGGGCCTAGATCAAAGGAGGTCCAAGGATCTCTGAACACATCACAAACGTGAGAGAAGCACCCAAGCCATGTGAATGTGTGCTGATCCCCTCCACAGATATCAGTAACTTAAGGAAAGGGTTCACCCACTCTTCTTTGTGTGGGTGAGCATGTAGGCCAGACATCTCAGACTCAGGATGGGAAGTTTGCCCTAGAAAAAGTTCTCCCTCAGAGCAATTCTTTCATGCTCCCCACCCTCCAAAGCTGTTTACCAGCTGTGTGCCTATGCAGAATGGGCATCTCACCTGCCCTTCCCCAGCTTCTCTCTCAACCACATGCAGATTCCAGCTGCAGGTGTTCATTGAAAGCCAGAGGAAGTCTCTTCTTCTGGGTGTCTAGACAAATCTGGGCCCCCAGAAGCACCATTTTCCAGTGCTGGCCTGACAGGTCTCTAGGGTATAGGTATGTTCACATCCCTGTCGTTACAGATCCACAGGCTTGCAGCCAGGCATGCTGTCCCAGGGCATGATGCAGGTTTCAGAAAAGCCTGAATTTCTGAGACCTTGAGCTGGGTAGGTGCTTAGAGGGGACAACAAGGGCACCAGGGGAGTTGGCTCTGGGAGGGAAATAGTTCTTATGGAGTAACAGAGATTGCCAGGACTAAAGCTTCTGCTTGAATGGATTCTGGAGAAAGGAGCTGGAACCTGAGCCACAAGTTTCTAGGCCAGAAGATGAGGCCAATTGGCTCCAAAGAAGAAAGAGATAATAAGGAGAAAGGGAAAAAGAAAACTAAGCTTTTGAGTGCCTAGGAGATGCTAGGGGCTTTATATATGTCCATAGACTCATCATTTCCTGACAGTCATCCTAGCAAGCAAGTACTATTATTATCCCCTTTTTATAGATGAGAGAACTGAGGCTCAGCAAGGGGAAACAACCACCCCAAGCTACGTAGCTAAAAGGTGGAAGAGCTGGGATATAAACCCACGTCCGACTGTTCTTTCTTCAGTACACAGATGAATAAAGGTGATGTTAATAGTCTTCTACAGCTATCAGAGGCAATGCCTTGCTGGCTACAGATAGGCTGGCATGAGAAGCAAGGCTGACTGGAGGGGAGGCTCAGCAGATCCTATGGGAAGCTTAGGGACCCTCTGAGGTGGCTCAGATACAGAGTGAGGACCCACTGACATCCTCTTTATTATTTATTTATTTATTTATTTATTTATTTATTTATTTATTTATTTTTGCGGTGCTGGGGATTGAACCCAGGGCTTTGTGCATGCGAGGCAAACACTCTAACAACTGAGCTACATCCCCAGCCCCATCCTCTTTATTTATGATCCCAATCTTTGTCCTTGTGACCCAGTAACCATCACTGGTGTCCTCCTGGGGTAGTGATGGGAGCATGGGCACAAGGGAATTATTTGCTCCCTCCATTTTCTGCAGGCTCTGCAAGGGAGGAGGGACGAACTGTGCTTCTCTTATTTGAAAAGAAGGTATCTCTGTTATGTTCTCAGCCCCAAACTGCTGGAAGGATCAATCAGGGCAGGAAGGGAGAAGATGCCCCGAGCAAACCAAGTACAGCCCTGAGCCCCACTGGAATAGCACTGGTTAATGCTAGTGCTGGTAGAACTGGAAGGGAAAACAATGCAGAGAAACCTTGTCACCTCAGAGTCTATAGAGGCCTAACTTGGGATTTGGATACTCAGTTCCCATGCCCACAGCCTTAGATGCCTAGACTTCTCTTGAGTGGTTCAAAGAAGTGCCTGTCAACCCATTAAGTTCTACCTGGACAAGGATGTTTGGTGGTGTAAGGGTTACCAACACTTCCTGTCTTATATTTGACTTTAAGCAGATAGCATGGCTACCTGTCTGATCTGTGAAAGGTGTCTGTTTATTGTTAGACCCAACTAAATCTTCTGACCAATTTAATCCTTCAAGATTATTATACTCTAAGAATTATTTTTTAATAAATATAGTTATAGACTAAGAATCTTTTTAAAATATCTTTTCCCAATTACAAAAAATGATCTTTGACAAATTTTAGAAAAGAGAAGTATAATAGGAATAAGGGCCCAGATGCACTTAGGTTTTTTTCATTATATTAAAATATACATAAGCAGTATTTACCATTTATCCATTTTATTTAACCAGTGCTATTCAGTACATTTGGAATGTTGTACAATATGACCACTATCCGTTTCTGAAACACTTTTTTCCTCCCAAATAGAAACTCTGTACCCATTTAACAATAACTCCCCATTCTTCCCTCCTTCTAGTACCTGGTAACCACTAGTCTACTTTCTGTCTCTATGAATTTCACTATTTTAGGTGACACATACAAGTGGAGTCATACATTATTTACCCTTTTTTTGGTCTGGCTTATTTCATTTACCATGATGTTTTCAAGGTGCTATAGCATGTATCAATATTTCATTCCTTTTTATGGTTGAATAATGTTCCACTTGTGTGTATATGCTATATTTTGTTTATCCATTCATTTGTTGACCGATTTTTGGGTAATTTCTAACATTTCACTACTGTGAATAATGTTGCCATGAATATTAATGTAGAAGTATTGGTTTGAATCCCTGCTTTTAGTTCTTTGTGGTATTATTAAGAGTATTTTAAATTACATTACATTTGCTGGGCATGGTGGCTCATGACTATAATCAAGCTACTCAGGAGGCTGAGCCAGGAGGAGCACAAGCGCAAGGCCAGCCGCAGCAACTTAGAGAAGCTCTAAGCACCTTAGTGAGACCCTGTCTCAAAATACAAAAAAAAATTAAAAGGGTTGGGATTGTGTCCTAGTGGTTGAGTACACCTGGGTTCAACTCCTGGTATGTATGTATGTATGTATGTATGTATGTATGTATGTATATGTAGGTAGGTATAAATAAATAAATAAATAAATAAATACAATTTTTACATTCTGCACCATTTTTACATATAAACCAGCAACACATAAGTTTCCCAGTCTATCCACATCTTTGCCGACACGTGTAATTTTCAGGGCTTTTAAAATAATAGCTGTTATGGTTTACATGTACTGTCTCCCAAAACTCACATGTGAGACAATGCAAGAAAGTTCAGAGGAGAAATGATTGGGTTTTGAGAGTCTTAACCCAATCTGTGAATTAATCCCTTGACAGGGATTAACTGAGTGGTAACTGCGGTGGTAGGGTGTGGCTGGAGGAGGTAGGCATTAGGTCGTGGCTATGGGATATATATTCTGTGTCTTGAGAGTCTCCACTCCCTCTCTGCTTCCTGATCTCATGTGAGTGGCTTCCCTCTGCCACATACTCTTGCCATGATGTTCATCAGCCTTACCTCGAGCCTCAAGGAATGGAGCTGGACTTCTATGGACTCAGATCTCTGAAACTGTAGGCCCTCAAAGAAACTTTTCCTCCTCTGCAATTGTTTTGGTCAGATCATTTTAGTCACAGCAGCAAAATAGTTGACTAAAATAATAGCCATCCTGGTGTGATGATGTATTTTTACATAGTTGATACATTTTTTCACCATGTTCTTTTTAACTTACTGGTACACTGAGTATTTTCACATGTGATTATTCATAAACATCATTCATGATGTATGTACATATTCTGTCACATGAATATGATGTAATTTATTTAACTGATCCCCTATCATTAGATATTCACCTTATTTCTAACTTTTTACTATTATAAGTAATGCCGTTGATGAATAACTTTGTTCATAAACATGTTAGAACTGATTCTTTTTTAACTAATAAATGCTATCTCAATCATTTTTTCTTATTTCTCTACTTTGCTGAGTTTTTCAAATCACAAAATAATGCATGCTCATTGTATCAAATCTAAAAATACATAGGTTTATAAAGAAAACATTAATAATCTTCGTATTCACTCCCTTTGAGTCCACTGCCCTGAGGTCACAGATGTTAATTTTTATGTATGCTTCCACCCCTCTCTCTAGACTTACATAAACATCTCCACAGAAAATGACTTTTTCTTTCCTTTGTTTTGCATACAAAGGGGAACATAAACATTAATTCTGCAGGATGATGTTTTGAAACTAGAATTAAAGAATCAGAGTATTAACTTTTTTAGCGCTCTTGACACCTTACTAAATTTTTTCCAAATTACTAGATTATTCTAGCTTATACCCTCACCAAAACTGTGAGATTAATTTACTTGAAAAATGGTATAGCAGTGGTTTTTCATTTGCATTTCTTTGGTGAGACATTTGTTTTTCTTGATTATGAGCCATTTGTATTGCTTGTTTATGGATTGTCTGTTTTGGTTTTTTGTTTTTCTTATTGCCTTGTATGCACTCTTTTATATGTATTAATGATATTAACCTTTTTCTAATCACATTTTAGTCAGATTTTAAAATTTTGCTATTTCCATCTTAGAGCTGAAAAGATAGAATTAAGAAGGAAGGGAGCTCTCCTAGGCATTCTGTATCCTTTCTCTTATTTAATTCTTCTGCTTGTGAAGTGCATATTATCATCCCATTTTGCAGTGTAGAAGACAGACTCAGAAGTCAAATGACTAGCTCAAGGTCATCTACCTAATATGAGTTGGAGCTTGGATTTGAATGCTTGCAGACAATGGTAGTACCCAATCTGTGTTGGTTTAAGTATACTATAGGTAAAAGCTTTGTGCTAGTTATTTTATGCACATCATTTACAAAAAGTAAGGGAAGTTTTATTTTATTATGTTCATTTTGCAGATGAGGAAAGTGTACATCAGGGAAGTCAAGTAACTTGACTCAGGTTTTATAACCACTAAGAGGACACCTGGGATTTCTTGACTGCAGTACTGCTTGAGTTTAAAGATGTTTGACCATGCCTTCTCACCACAAATACTGCCTTCTGAGGGACCATCTTCTTGGATCCAAATTGAGGCCCAAGGAGGGAAAGTAATTGGCACACAGTCACATAGCAAAGTAGTGGCCAAGTCCCTACCTCCTTACTGATGACTTGTTCAAGATTGCCCATCTAGTTAATGGCAGAAGCAGAATCAGAACCCAGCTCTGACTAACTCCATCTGGTTAGTGTAAAGGCTTCTTGATAAAGAACATTTATGGGGTAAGCTGTGAAGAAAGGAGTGTGTTGTGGATGCCCTGAGACTTTCAAAGGAATGAACTCTGTCTGGCATTGATTTCTTCTAGGTCGAGGCTATTCTAGAAACCCCCAGATGGTAGGACATGGGACAGGAGAACTTAGACCCTAGGGCAAAAAAAAACCTTGCAACTGGAGACAGCCGCCCCTGCACCATTGCCAAAGATTAGACCTTTGGGCTCTGGGTAGGATGCTGTTGGGTGTGGAAGAAATAAAGCAGTGTGTGTATATGCATGTGCTTATAGAAAGAGGGAAATGAGTGCTTTGATAGGAGAGTGGAAGTGATTTTTTTTTAGTTCCTAGTATCCAAATGCTCTTCCCACTGCCCTCACTAACAAGGAAAACCTTACTCATAAAGGGAACAGGCCAAATAGATTGATTTCTGAAAATCACCCCCTTTCGTCCTAGATATCTCTCCCCAGCTTGACCTGAAAGTCCATCAAAAGGAATTTTTTTTTTGTAGTAAGATTCAATGGTTGTAGTCATTTGTAGGGACAATACCAAATTCAGTATGGCATGAAGACCTTGGTCACCAAAGTCCAGGTAGACATGGGTTCATATTCTGGTTTGAAATCTGTCTTCTCTGTAGAGTAGTTGTTGAGCCCTTGAATATATTCCTTAATCTCTCTTGGAACCTCACTTTCGTCACCTTCAAAACTAAGAAACAGTGTCATTATAAGGATTAAAGGACATAAATCATGACAATCTTTTAAGAGCACACTGACTCCAAGATGGAAAGTACACAAGAAATGCTAGCCACCATTATTATGTTGTTGACTGTGAGCCTTGGGCAACTTATTTAAACTCTTTGGTCCTCATCTGTAAAAATCTGTCTCTAACTCAGGAGGTGATTGTGGGGATTCAATGAGTTAATGTCAGGATCAGGTGCTTAAAATAGAGCCTGGCTTATAGTAAGCATTTAATAAATGGTAGCTGTTTTTCTTATCTTAATTAGATGTGTTAAACCCAAATGATTGCTTAATACCCAACTGAAGTTCAGCTTAGGAGAAGGGTAAGGTGATTTTGGAACAGGTGGTGATGTGCCAGGGTGGGGATGGGGGCTAGAAGGCAGCTGGAGAGTTTCTATCTAATGAGCGCAGGAAGACATGCTTACATGGGAGAGGGAAGAGATAGAGAGGGAGATAGAAGGACCCCAATGTCCTTGATTCATCTCACAACCAGATATGAGTACAGCTATCAGTCATCTTTGATCAGGTCTGTGTTCTCCCCCAGCTTCTCACCTAGCTAGCAAAGCATAGCATTTGAGAAAGGAGGTGGGGCAGATAGAGGGAGCTGATTTCACAAGGATCCCCACAGAAGGCTGGAGATGGCTTTCTGAACCTGGGAGTGGGAGTGTGTGCAGCTCCAAAGGAAGCTATGGTTGTCACTGTCACACTAACACCATTCCTATAGTGAACTTCACAACAGTTGTGCACAGAAGACCCCCAAACTGCCCTCCTCTCCATTCCCCTTTCTGGCTGTGGAATCCCTCATTAGCTCTGTTGGGCTCACCTGGCCCAAGTCCATGCCCAACAGTGGTGATGGAGTAGATGATCCAGAGCAGGGCAAAGCAGTGTGGGCTATGTGGTGATGATGGTCAAGTCTTGGGGATTTTGCTTTGCTGTTTTTGAAGTTCATGGCAGCAGATCAGTTTGTTTTTACTTAATTTTTATTTTTTAATTAATATATGTTCATAATTTTCAAAGTCATGTACAAGCTACATATGTATACGTGTGCACATATACCTCTAAGCCTTACTCTTCAGAAATGCTGTTGTCTGTTTCTTCTGATATTGATTTCAACATTTCTAGAAGTTATCAAATATTGCTATTTTTTATTTTTCAGTTTAAAAATCTGTGTGTATATATATGCATATGAATATCATATATATATCCTTGTAGCTTATGTCTTTTAAATTGTCTTAATATACATAATGTGTGTATATATATGTATACACACACACACACACACACACTCACACATTGTCACTGAAACAGTAGACAGTAGTCCTATGTTTCAACCTGAACCCCACTCTTCAGAGTTAAATACTTCTAACTTTCATAGCTGTTTTTTATTTGATATTTACCTGCACATTTCTGAATGGCATGTCAATGTGCTATTTCTTCCTTTTTTCTGTTTTAGATGACTATTGACTTTTTAATCTGGTTAGAGGAGGATTTAGCTCTTTTACTACCAGCAACACCATGCATGGACACGTGTTTCCCTTCCCATCATACACCCAATATTGGCATATCACAGCTTCTAATTTTAACGATATTCCATATTTATGTTATTAGGATAATATTGTTCATAACTGAGTCATGTAGAATATGGAGATTATATTTCCTTCCTTGGTTAACTTGTTTTCTTGGAGTTAATAATTGCCTCTTTTTTCCTGTTTTCTATAGCTTTTTGGTAATATATTCCCAGTTACTTCATCAGCTGTAACATTCCATGAAATCACATTCATAACCAATTATTTTCAAATTTTCTCCTGATATCTCCACCTTCCTCCAATCTGGGATAGTTACTGGAAGCCTGGCTTTCAAATACTTGGCAAACGCCTGCATGTGTTTACATCCTCCACTTACTTAGATACTCAACTCCATGTTGAGATATTGAGAGCAGTGCACTTATAAGTAAGATACAATTCCTGTCTTGGGGGAGCCTACAGTTCTCATGGGTGTTTAATTATGCAGACATCTCACCAGAAAGTTTGGACTCTGTCCTGGGACTTTGAAGTAGGCCATCCGTTTGGTCTCACACTCCACGAAGGCCTCCCCTTCTCCATCTCCAATAAGTTATTGGCAGAGTCTGATACAGTCCCCCAGAGAGCAAATGTGATTGATCATAAGCTGCAGTAACAGATACTGTTTCTAGGACAGGAGGGCTGATGCATCTACTTCACTTTGTGTTGATAAACCCTATCCAGGAATTTTCTTCATTTTAAAAGGACACAGAAATACAGGGACTTTTCTGAAGGTGAAAAATCAAATAGAAGAGAGGACTGGAAATTATATCCCTTGAAATGGTTAAAAAAAACCCTAGGAATGTTTATCTTCTTGGAAGAGCAATCTACACATAGCTATCTCCATTTTTCTCACCTCATTTTCCCTTTTCAATTTACTACAATCTGTTTTCTGCCCCTACTGCTGCACTAAAATTGTTCTGACCATAATGAGACCTTCTCTTAATTCCACAAACCAGAGTGTTTTTATATATGTAAATCCTTGTCTGCTGGGTATTCCCCATTCTTTGAAATTCTCTCCTCCCTTAATTTGTAGAATGCCACTCTCTTCTATTTCTCCTCCAGTCCCTTAAGGCACTCTTCCATTTTCATATGATTTCATTCCTGCACCTGCCCTTTAGTGTTAGTGTTTTGGGATAGGGCTGTAGCTTTGTAGAGTAGTGCTTGCCTTGCACCTGTGAAGCACTAGGTTTGATCCTTAGCACCACATAAAACATAAACAAATAAAATAAAGGCATGCTGTTTATCTACAACTAAAAAAAGTTAGTGTTTTCCAGATATCCACTGTTGATCCCTTTCTTTTCCCACTCTCCCTAGACAATTCCATACATTCCCTTGGCTTCTGCTATTGCCATATATATCAGTTAGGGTGAGCTGGGTTATGCTGTAGTAACAAGTAACCACCAAAGATCAGAAACTGAACATAATTTGTTCTTTCTTGGTCATGCTATATGTCCAAAACAGGTCAGCAGGAAGCATCTGTTTAGGATAGTCACCAAAATACTCAAGGTAATAGAGGATCTATCTCAACTTTCCTTCTACAGTCAAAAGCAGAGGGAAGAGAAAGTAGCAAATCATTATCTTACAACTCCTCCCCAAAAGTGATCTATGTCACTTCAGGTCACATTTCATTGGTCTGTGTAAGTCATATGGCCATGCCTCACTTCAAAACGTGGGAAAGTGTAGCCCTACTGTGTTCCCAATGATTAACTCCTTGACCCCTGATGACTCCTAAGCCTTTATCCAGACTCTGCCTCAGTGTTCAGACTAGTATTATGTCTAAGTGCCTCCTAGATATTTCCACCTAGCTGACCCATGTATAAATCAAAGTCAACATCACCAAAAAACTACTTTTATTTTCTTCACTTTTAAGCCTACTCTTCCTTCTATTTTTCCTTCTTCAATAAGTGAAACTATTATTCATCCAGCCACCCAATCTAGGAGCTGCTCTGTCATTGTCCACATCTTTAAGTAATCCTGTTAGTTTCACCTCTGTAATATTTCTTCCCACATCCACCCCTTCCTCCCCATTTTTAAATTCTGCTACTGCTTTAATTGAGATCCTTGTCATCTTCCAGATTATTGCAGTAGTCTCCCTAAATGGTCTCCTTGCCTCCAGCCTTGATGCCTACACTCCATCCTCCACACTTTCAGACAGAAGTTAGAAAAGTTAGTCACAGAAGTGATAAGCGATATTTAAGCAATTATTTAAAGGCTCTCCATTGCCTATAGAATGAGGCCCGATTCCTCCTCAGCATCCAGAACATATTAATATGGCCATGGCCTTCCTATGCAGCCTCATGTTCCCTGTTGGCACCTTTAAACTATGCTGAACTACCTATAGTGACTGAACCCAGAACTATTTCACACCTCCCAGCCTTTACACCTGCTGATTCCTTTGCTTGAAGTATACTTATTTTCACCTACTGAACTTCAATGCCTTTTTTCCAAGTTCAAACTCAAGCTTCTCCCACATGGGCATGTTTTCCTGTCCTTCAGTATTCAAAACATGGCTGATCACTTCTCAGTTTATGCTACTACTGTACCAAGTACATATTACTGATCACAGTGGTTCATAATGATTGATTCATGTGCTTGTCTCCCCTGCTCCTTCAGGACAGCATTTTTGTCTTACTCATTCCTCTTATCTATAGCTCCCAGCACAGTGCCAGGCACTCTAAAGGTATTGGGGATGTGTTCATTGCATTAATGAATGAGAGACCAGATTCAGGGAAGCCTATAAATAATTGTGGGGCTAGCATGGGGGACAGAAAGGGGATTGTTCTGTATGGCCCCAGAAGAGCTTGTAAAAGACATGAGTGAAGCCACAGGGAGGCATTCTCTCAGCTCCAAAGAAGTACGAGTTCTTTAACTGCTGGAGTTGCCCCAAAATATGGGCAACCTAGGAGAGAGTGAACTTCCTGTGACAAACTTTGCAATCAGAACCTGAATAGCACTTGGCAGGGATGTCAGAGTGAAAATTCCAGCAGAACATAGGGCAGTGGAGTGATGACTCTCCCAGTCATTTCCATTCTGGTGCAGTCATGAACCTGCCTCTTCTGCTCACCTGATTGATGTGAATCATCTAGGTCTCTTCAGAACCGCCTCTGCATTAGGGAAATACTTCTCCACTAGGCCATCCCTAGCCAGGCTGGGCCCACCTAGTCCCTGCCTTAGAGCAGATGGCCTAAGGGACTTGCAGGTACAAGGGCCTCCAGAACTGGGTTGACTTTAGGCTTTCCCCCACCTCTCCAGCCATTTCCCCCACCCTTCCTTCAGGCTAAGCCACTTTGACTCATGACTGCTCATTCTGAGAAGCAGGACAGCTGTTGCTTATTTTTTACAGTACTTAGGTAAGCCCTGTCATCTACCCGGATTTGCCCTATAATGCCTCTAATCTCATTCTGACTCTGCCACCCCCAATGAACTACTGCTGTCTCTAGAGTTACATCCATGATCTCCTTCCGCTGGTTGGGGAGATGGACCTTGACTTCACCTTGTTCTGACCCAAATCTTTCAATGCCTAGAGTTGGGAATAGGAACACTTGGCTCTTTTCTGACTTTGCCCAATGGGGTCCCTTACAGAATTGTAGGTATGCCAGTGGATGTACTACAATGAGGTATTGGGTTAGTAGGGTGTTTCTTTGGCTTATAGTTGATTTCGTGCATGTCTCTTAGTTGGTTAAAGCAGTCCCCTTTTCTGGGCCTCAGTTTCCCCATCAGTAAGATCTGGAGTGGGGTGGCTACTTATACAATGCAGTGTTTGCAGACAGTGGTTTTCATCCCAAGCCCAGCCCCCATTACTGCTTTGCTTCCACAAGTTCTGCAGCTGTAGCTCCTGGCTAAGGGTCTCAAGGGGTACATTAAGAAGATAAGCAGCCATGAAGAGAAGGTCTATAGGGAGGATTTAGATGAGGAAACAGGCCCTACGGAGGGAAGCAAGTTAGAATTCAAGAAAGGAACTTCTTATTTCCTGGTTGGCAAGAACAGACTCTCCTCCCCTGGAGGGTTTTCCAGCCCTAGACCCAAGGAGCTTAGGATGGCTTCCTCCTTCTAAACCCTCTGGCCCTGAGTCCCAGTTTTGGGGTGTGAGAGTCTGCATTCATGCAGCACTCTGGAAAAGTCAGGCATTTCTTTCCAGAGGGTTGTAGGACTTAGAATGCCCCAGCCAGGGCTGCAAACCATCCAGGTCCTCCCACTCCTCTTTAAGCTGGCAACTGCAGAGCTCAGGAGGAGTGGGGATCCCTCTTATCATTCCCCTCCCATTTCAGGAGTAGCATCTCCACCCAGTTGGGAGGAGGACTGGGACAGCCTTCTCAGCTTCCTTTTTGGGTTAATTGGTGTTCCCTCTAGTTACTCACTGCTTCCTCCCCCTCCCAGTTCCCATAGCAACTGGGTTGTAGCAGCCTGAACTTGATTGAGCCCAATGGTGTCCCAACTGAGGTGGGGAAAGAAGGGCACTGCCAAGTCATGGCTTCCTGCCCCACCCATCCCCTGCTGCTACCTCAAGCGTCTAGGATGGCTCAGCTCAGACAACGGAGTATGACAGAGAAGACTTTTCGGCCAGGTTGAAGTTTAAAGAGCCTGTCCTGCTCCCCTTAGTTTATAATTCAGTCACTGGTAGGATTATTCAGCAGGAAGAACCCTGGAAATCAGGCTTTGAATTTCTCCCTCTGCCACTATTTCATATGCGTGTAGACAAGTCCTTACCTCAGTTCTGGGCCTCAGTTTTTCCATCTATGAAATGATGAAGTGGGACTAAACTAATAATTCTCAAGCCTGCCTGCATACTAAAATTGCCTGAGATGTTTTGCAAAACTACAGATGTGTTGGCCCCACCAACAAATATTCTGACTTTGTTGGTCTGGGGTTTGATATGAGCCAGGCAGGAATGTTTTTAAAATGTTGCCCAGTAGTTCTAACATGCAGGCAAAGTGAGAAACTGGTGAGCAAAAGATCTCCACAGGTCTCCCAATTGACTTTTATCTAGTTCTGAGACATTTCTTCTTTTTCCCTGCATGCCCCACCTCCAGTAAACCCCACAGTGGTCCTCAGCCCAGCCCACCTGGCCCTTCCCTATCCTTATAGATGAGTGCTCAGGCCTCCTGTGACTATCCACGCAACCCGGTACCCCCCTGCAACGCAGGTCTCACACTGATGAGATAGGGAAAACTACCAAGGTTTATCTCAGGAACAGAGCTGCAGGATCTAAGGCAGGCTTGTGGCCTAGGTGGTAGCCTAAGTACCAGACCTTTCACCTCTGAAGGACCCAGGCCACCACTGAAACATGTGGGCCAACAGTGGTTCAGCTGGCTATGGGGCCAAGAAATTGGATTACCCCTGAGCCCTATGTGGCTCTTCTTCCTCATTCCCCTCATTAGCTCCTTGTCTGTTCCTGCCTCACCACCCACAGGCCTGGTGTCCTCCCCAGGCAATCTGCTCACCCACTTGTTGCCATGGTGATTCTGGTTGGGGATGTAGGGACTGAGGAGGGTCCTCTAATTAAGGAGAAAGGCCGCACTTGCACTGTCAGGCCACCCCTCTTCCCTCCTCTGCTTCCCCTCCCTCCATCTAAGAGCAGATGAGGGGAGTGCCCAATTACCATCACCTCTTACTGGGAGGAGGAGGACAGGAACACCACTCAGGCCTCCTCACCTAGGAGCAGGAACATTGAACTGGAAGACCCCATGGAAATCTTAAAGGGGCCTCTGAGTCCCATCCCCACCAGTGGAGGGTCATGATTCCATGTGGTTTAGGATGAGGGTGAGGTAGATTCTAGTTCCAGATTGCAGAGATGGGCAAAGGCTATTGACACAGACACCAATTTTGGCACTCTGGGGCCAAAAATATGGAAAGGGTACTGCAAAGTTCTGTTTCCCTTTCCTCTTGTGATTTCACTTTCTTTTCTGCCTTCTATTTCTTTCTCCTACCTTCCTCTGCTCTCTTCCCCTCCTTTCTTATAATTCCCTTTTTCTACCTTTACTCTTTCTTGTCCACCCCCCGTTCACTCATTCCACTTTCTTGCTGTCTCTTACTCCTCTTAGTAGCCCTCTCTTACCTGCATCTTACCCTTCTTATGCTCCACACTCTGTGTTAGTCAGCTTTCCATCACTGTAACAAAATACCTGAAATAATCAACTTATAAGGGAGAAAGATTTATTTTGGCTCATAGTTTCAGAGGTTTTAGTCCATAGTCATGGACTAAGAGCACTCTTGCTTTGGGTCTTGTGCTTTGGGCCTGTGATGGCAGAGTACATCGTGACAGAAGTGCATGGCAGAGGACACCTGTTCATCTCATCGTAACAGGGAAGCAGAGAGAGGGAAGGGCAGACAGAGTCCTAATATCCCCTTCAAGGGCACACCTCCAATGACCTACTTCCCCGCCCTAGGCCCTACCTCCTAAAGGTTCTACTACCCAATAGCACCACAGGCTGGTGACCAAGCCTTTAACACATGAGCCTTTGTGGGACACTCTGGAGCCAAACTATAGGCATGCTTTTATCTACCTATTTTTTTTACTGCTCTCTTCTTCCACCTTCACCCCACTTTCTTATCCCTTTACCTCCCTTACACCTTCTTCCCCTGCTCTTTCTCCCCAGCTTTGCTTTTTCTTACCCTCATGATCACCACCATTGTTTACCTCCAAATCCCCACTATTTTTACCCTCTTTTACACACCTCCTCTCTTTTACCCCCTTACCCTTAACATAGTAACTAGTGACTACACAGAAACAACTTAAATGTCCATGAGCAGGAGACTGGTGTCCATTCCATTCCATTCACATGAAACTGTCTCTGTTCTCTTAGCACACCTTGTATTTGTTTACTTCGGTGCCTTTGCTTAAGCTGTTCCCTCAGCCTAGAATATCCTTTTGCCTCATCTCTAACCATCCTGTCTATGAAGTCCAAGCTCAATTCTTATCCCCTTACTGCAGTCTTTCTCAACTTCTCTACTTGCTTCACTCCAAGGACCCATGGTTTGACTTCTCGTGTATATAGATCATATACTACAGATTCAAGTTAGATTTATCTATCTGTGAAACTGGAATTCCTATGGAAGTGGGAACATGTTGCCATTTACTCATTAGTACATTCAATCAACAGATATTTTTATGTATATTGTGCTGAGTTCACAATGGTTGATAAGACAAACTCATGTTTACCTACATGCAACTCACAAAGTGGGATGACAGTGAAACAAAACAAGAATGCAGACAAAGCAATAATTGTGGTGAAGAAACAAGTAAGGAAGGATAGAATAATGAGGGCAGCATCCTTTGCTGAGAGTGGTCAAGCTACCACAGAGATCCTCTCTGAGGAGCTGAAATTTAAACCAAGACCTGGAAGATGAAAAGGACCCATCAATGCCAAAAGTGGGGGGAAGAACATCCAGGCCAAGAGAACAGCATTATTTGCCAAGGCCTCAAGTTGGGAAGAAGTAGGGAACATTCAAGAAAAAGAAAGAAAACCCCTACTTGTGGAACATGATGAGTTTGATGGGAGAAAAGAAAATGAAAAATGAGGTTGGAGAGAGACAGGAACAAAGTATGTAGGAGTTTGAAGTCTGTGTTCAGAAGTTTGAGCATTAGTCTAAATGCATTGAAGGGTTTGAAGCAAGGGAGTAACAAATCCAATTACAGTTTAAGACCTCTCTTAGTCCTCTTTGGACAGTGAATTGGAAAGAGCAAGAGTAGAGGAGGGGAGGCCAGATAGGAGATGGCCTTTCAGATAAGAGATGATGGCATCCTGCACAGAGGTGTGGCCATGGAGCTAGAGTTGACATGGCTTACAGATGGGCTGGATGGGGAGATGCAGGGAAAGGGAGGAATGGAAGTTGACACTTAGGTTTTTTCATAGCACTTGCCAAAATGGCCAAGATTTGTGGGTGAGGGTGTATTTGAAATTTTTTTAAAAAATTAAGAACTAGGGACTGGGGTTGTGACTCAGTGGTAGAGCACTTGCCTCGCATGCATGGGGTACTGAGTTTGATCCTCAGCACCACATAAACAAATAAAATAAATGCATTGTGTCCATCTACAACTAAAAAGTTTTTTTTAAAAAAAATTAAGAACTATCTTTTAAAATTCAGAACATGTTAAATTTGAGGTGCCGTGAGATACTAAAGTCCCAAGCAATGCTTTGTTCCTGATTTGTACCACAATTCCCCCTCCCCCAATTCCTACCCCTGCATTGGTTAAGGCCAGTGTGAAATATTACTGCCAAAGCCCATGTTCACAGTGGAGTCATTTTTAGTTTAGAGAAAATGTTTAAAGTAAGTTGCTTAGGGTGGTTGAAAGGCCTCCTGCTGCAGAATGACCTGGACCTTTGTTAAAAAATGCAGATCCCTGAGCCCACCCCAGTCTTCTTGAAACTGAATTGGGAGGAGGCATCTGCATGTTTAACAAGTGCCCCTGGGGATTCTGAGGCACACTGAAGTCTGAGAACCATTGTTTGAGGAGCAATAGTGAACCTAGAAGGCACTGCTAAAGATTCCAGGTCTGGGTATGGGCAGAACTCAGACACCATATGTGAGTCCTTCCTACCTAAGACTCAGTGCCTAGTGATGGTGAGCTACATGATGGATAAGAAGTATGTCCATGAAGTGAAACTTTGAAGAGAGATTTCAAAAGAAATATAGCAGTGTCCATGATTTCTGTTGCACACCAGGGCTGTGTGAGCAGCCCCTGGACATCCTGTTAAAAAACAGATGCTGATTAGCAGAGCCGGGGCAGGGCCTAAGATTCTGCATTTCTTACCAGCTCCTAGGCGATAGTGATGCTACTGGTCCAGGTCCACACTTTGAGCAGCAAGGGGCTAGATCAGTGATTCTCAATACAACAGTTCTTGTGCAGTATTATGAGCTAAAAAGCAAGGAAATAACATAATCCCATTGCCACTTGAGGCCTCTTTTACTCTTTTGCAGACAGTGGATTGGAAAGAGCAAGAGTTTAGGTGGGGAAGCCAGATAGGAGACTGTCATCCTGGTGAGAGGTGATGGTGGTGTGCACAAAGTTGTGGTCATGGAGCTCCCCAGGGGGCATTTGACAATAGCTGCAAATATTTTTTGGTTCTCACAATGGGGAAGGCAGGGAGAATGCTGCTGGCATCTAGTGGGTAGAGGGGCCAGGGAAGCTGTCCCTGTCCTACATTGCACACACAGCACAACCCCCACAACAAAGAATTATCTGGCCCAAAATGTTAGTAGTGCCGCTGTTAAGAACCCTAAACGGTATTGAGCAGGGGACCTTTCTACCTAGGACTCAGTGCCTAGTGATGGTGGGCTACATGATGGATAAGAAGTACACCCATGGAGTGAAACTTGGAAGAGAGATTTCAAAAGAAGTGTAGCAGTGTCCATGATTTCTGCTGCACACCAGGGCTGGAGCCAACAGGACAAAGAATGGATTAGGTAGAGCTTAAAGACACATGTCGTGCCTGGTAAGGCAGATTCCTGTTTTTAATTAAAAAATACCCTCTCACATTTATACTGCCCTTTGGAGCTTAGAAAACATTTTAATTATGCCATATTATTTAATCCACACCATAGCCTAATGAGATAGAACAGGATTATTTATTCTCTATCCCTTTCTTGAATTTAGAAATGTGACACCATCAGCCAAGGAAATGTTTGCCAAATGGAATGGAACTGAAATTTGCCTCATTATATATAGGTAACCTTGCACAAGTGAGGACACCTCTTTGAACCAAGTATAAAATGATGGGATGATTAGTAACACTCCTTCTGCTCTGACATAGAAGTAATTTTTATTTTTGCCAACAAACAGATTCTAAGACTTGGATGACTGTAGATTGGGGAATTTGGGTGCCTTGGCTCTATGAGATGTGAGATCTTACAGTAGTATATAATAATGGCCATGACCCAAACCCTTTGTCCTCTCTACTTCCAGGGTCCTGGGATTAGGTTGTTGAGACCCCTTTGAGAGGTCACAAGTTTGCTTTCCCCATCCCTTTTCTCTGAGGTGGGAAGGGGCTGGCACATGGGCTAATGCTCTTTCCTCTCCCCACAGGCTATCTACAAGGCCTGGCTGTGCTCAGAATACTTCAGCGTGACCCAGCAGGAATGCCAGCGCTGGGTGCCCTGCAAGCAGTACTGCCTGGAGGTGCAGACCCGGTGCCCCTTTATCCTCCCCGATAATGAGGAAATGGTGTACGGAGGGCTCCCTGGCTTTATCTGTACAGGTAAAGGTAGGGCTCTGGGGAAGAGGGAGGAGGCTGGGGCCCAGGGCAGTCACCAGGTCAAGGGAGTGGGAGCAGAGAGGACAACAGACTCAGGCTAGAAAAAGCCCAATGTTTAGAAGAGTGGGCAAAAAGGTCCCCAGGGTCAAATGGAATAGGGGAAAAAAAGAGACCATGTAGCCATCTCTACCCAAAATATACCCAGCCAAGGATTCATCCTAGAGAAGCTGGCTGGGGTCCCCCAGGGAAAGACGGGCTTGGAAAGGGAAGGTGCTGAGAGCCAAAGAGAAAGAAGTCTTGGTTAGGGCCACCTGAGCAGTCCTGGCTTGGGAAATGTCCTCTCCAGGTAAAGCAGAGAAACATCAGCCCCCTGAGCATCCCACCACACCTTCCTTATCCATTGGCAGGGTTGCTGGACACTTCACCAAAGCGGCCGGAAACCAAGTGCTGTGACGAGCAATGGGTCTCCTGTGAGTCGGAGAAGAAGAAATTCAAGGAGTCTGAGGCCCCCAAAACCCACCACCAGCAATTCCACCACTCCTATTTTCACCACTACCACCAACAGTATCACCACTACCACCCCCGCCATGACCCCCCAGGCCGTGTCAGCCACAAGCCCTCCCTGCTGCCGGTCTCTGGGGGATCCCGTCTCAGCCCCAGCAGGATCCGGCTCTGTGTCCTTGTTCTCATGCTCCTCCATACCATGGTGTCCTTCTCCAGCAACCAAGGTGGTGGGGGACTGGGGCTGGAAACACTGCCTGCCCTAGAGGAGGGCCTGACACGGGAAGAGTGACAGCCAGGAAGGAGGACAGACCTCCACCACATACTGACAGCAGCTCCAGCCCCCCCATGTCGGGGGGAGGGAGCTCCTCCCATGGGAGGTATAGAACCAGGTGGGGGGTGGGGGGGAAATGGGGGACCACACATCCCCCCAACCTACCCTGACCCCAAAAGCAGCTCCAACAGAATGGCCAGAGGGCCCCAGGGAGCTGCAAATCTCATCTGGGAGAAAAAGGTAGGAGCAGCAGGTGCCCCCTCCCAAGCCCCATCTATGAGGCTTAGCAAAAATTGGGGGGGGGAGTAGGGGCTGGATTTGGCCACCCCTGCTGAGAGCCCTGACCCCAGGAAAGGAGGCTGCTCACCCAGCCTCGGCCCTGCAGGGAATGTTGGGGGGCACAGAGGGGAAAAGCTCTTCCCCCCCTTCTGCATTCCTTTTGTTGCCAAGATCCTTAATTCCCTCCTGCCCATATCCCTACAGGCGACGGCAGACAGTGCAATGGCCCTCCTGCCACTTTAGTGCACCTCATCCCACGTGGGGTCACCACATGTGAAGCACCAGGCTAGGCCATGAGGTGCACACAGTTGCAGCTAGGTTGGGGCCCCAGTTAAGCTGTGCCCCACCACCCTAGGCAATGAGGGGTAGGAATGGGGTAAGGAATAAGTGGTGAAAGAGAATGAAGATAGGGAAGCAGGAGAGGAGAGGAGAGATGCAGACAGAAGGCCTGGAGAGATAACCAAATGGGCTACTACTAGCTGGCTTTGGGGAGGTGAGTGATTAATGATTAATGTTGAGGCAGATACAGAATTGATCCCCAAATCAGAGAGAGTTGAAGAAGGAACCCTCTGGGAAAAGGAACTGAGTTGTCCTGCCAAAAACCAGAAGGTTGAGGGCGTGTGGTTGGACTGCCGCTGTCTGAAGGGCCATATCTTACAGAAGGTGCACATACTCCCAAGGGCCACTCTTTCCCTGGAGATCTTGGCCTTGGGGCCAAAGACCTTTCATTTCCGATCTCCATGGGGAGGAGGGACTTGAACCCAAGTGGGTCAGTCCTGGCCTGGGTCCTCATATTCCCCCATCCTGTTCTAACCCAGGCCTCCATGAAGGAGAACCTGGAGGCCTTGCCCCAGAGCTCTCCAGAGATGAGCCTCCCCTGTCCCCACCCTATCCCCTTCCCCAGCCTACCAAAGAGTATTCGTCCCTTCCCATCCCTGCCCCCATGGGTTACTATCCCAATTTCAAAATCCTCCTCACCCTCTAGTGGGTCCCCTGCTCCAGCCATGCTGTCCCTTGCTGGAGGAAGTCCAGAGAAGGGGAAGAAGACCATTTGACTAAGATAATGTGCTGTTTTCCCTTGGCTGCAAGACTTGAAGTGTTTAGTCAGACTAGGGAGCTGAATGAGAAAAGAGACATTGAAGAAATATTAAGGACCCCTTTGGGGCTATTAGCCTTATACTGATCAGCTGAGAGGGGGAGGCCACATTGCCTGGGACATCTCAAAGTCAATAAAAGCTCACAAGAACCAGAGCCAGAACTATGTAGGCCAGGTCAGGGTCTTTCAGTGCCAGAAGGGCCTGCATCCTAGGATGTGAGGCTAGTGAGTGGAGGAGACAGGTAGCCCTGGAGCTGTAGCAGACTGAAAACAAGATGGGATGGGGAGGGAGAGCTGAACTTGGTCAGTTTAGGGGTGAATGGGAGGCCTCCCTACTAGAGAAAGAATCGTTCAAAGGCCTCGTCTGGGTCCCAGATCAGCTACACGAGCCTGATGAGTCCTTCCCTGACAGTTTTCTCATTACTCACAGCCCGTTGCCCCATCCCCATGCCCTGCCCACACACTCTCCTTTTTGACCCTCAGCACTTTGGGCCTGGCCACATACCCCATCCCTACAGTGCTCTTTTCAGCTGGGGAGGGGAAGAGGTGCTGGCATCTTTCCAGATGTGCTTATGTGTAAGTGAAGAGGCAGGTGCTTGGGCTCCAGAGAGACCCCAGGTACTGCCTTCTAACAACCTGCATCCTCAGGAGGGGAAAAGGGACTGCGCAGTAAAGGGGGACCACATGGCCCCAGGGAATGGACCCTTGGAGACTCCCATCCTCTCTTTCCCCTCACCAAGTGCCCAGGAGACACCTGGCTCAGACCAGCCCAAGGCCTTGCCCAGTGGCAGGGGAAAGGGGCACCAAACTCCACCTCAAAGTCATTTGACTGTCCCCATTCACTCCACCAACCCAATCTTCCACCACCTCTCCGGCTGCCCCTGCTCTCCATCATAGGCAGCAGAGCCGGGTAGCTTTCTTATGCCATTTTCTACACTGTGCTTCATGAGTAGGACTTTCTTGCACTAGTTCCTATGACTGAGTCTCCAAGCTGGTTTCCTAGTAGTCCCCCATCCCTTCCTCCCTTACCTGGCTATGATTCAGTTGTCTCTGCCCTCCTTCTTACTCCTGCCTCTGTGTTTCAGTGAGAGTCTCTTATGTGTACTGCTTTCTGTTTTGTTGCATTGTGGGGCAGAGGCTTCTCTGCCCTTGTTTAACCCCATAAATAAATGGTAAGACTTGATGATAACCCTCCCTTCATGGCTTATTCTATGGTGTCCAAGAAAAAAGTTCAGAACATGAGGAGGGGGTGGAACCAGAGGATGCTGACCCTGTACCAGGCACCCTGTCGGATCAAATCTCAGAAAAAAAAGGGTAAATTCTGTAGTAGACTATTCTAGACAAGGAGTCATAAAGCCAACCACTATGGGGATCAGGCAGATACTATAAAGAAAAGTCAGTTGATGTGGGGAAAGTGCAGATTTGACTGGGAGTGGTAAGAGCTGCAGGGCATGTGCAGAGGGGTAGCTCAAGCCCAGGGTTGTCACATGGGAACGTGGGTTCAGTGTTGCCAGATCTTCTCAATCTTCAAGGAAAGCCAGAACTCAGGATTTTGGTGTGAAGTGCCCTAATTCCTGAATGATGACTCAAGTCTAAACATCAGCTGACCAATGTACCTACCTCCATGTGGGCTAAACTTCTGCAGGCCCTGCATGGTTTGGGGATCACCAGCTCTCCACCTTTGTTGCAGCCTCTGGTTCTAGTCTACCTGTCACGTCTCTCCACACAACTTCACCTGGCCCTGCATCCACCATGTGAGTGAAGGACACTCAGGAAGAACCGCTGGAGAGGCAGCAGAAAGTGCCTTCCACCACTACTTCTCTTTCACATAAATGGGGGAAAGGAAGAACATGCTCAGACTGAGCTGCTGAATTGCTTTGCCAAGGAAACACAAGTCCTCCAAGTCCCCCAAAAGCAGCATAACATGCAGGCTAGGGCAGGTCTCTGGAGCCAGACTCTGACTTTAAAATGTAGTCACCATCATCTCCTACTGGTATGACTTTGGATAAGTTCCTTTACTTCTTTGAGCCTTGGTGTCCTCATCTATCAAAAGGGTTATTGTGAGAATCAGATGATGTACATAAAGCACTTGGCACGACAGCTGGCACAAAAGAACCACTCAAATGCCAATAATTATTATTATCATTAGTCATTCAGTCTTTCTTCTCCTTCCTTCACCCCCACCTAAAACGGTCACCAAATTCTCTCATTCTCCCTCTTTATGTCAAATCCTTCCCCTCCTTTCTACCCTGATCCCCACTAAAAACCACTTCAGGCCTCAGTATCTTTTGCCTGGACTATGACAATAGCCTATTGTCCAACTGATCTCTTGTCCAATTACTCTGGCTCCAATCCCTCCTCCACCTAGCAAAGTGCCAGGCACTTTATAGATACTTTGTGAAAGAACTGCCCCCATGGTTGAGTTTCCTAAATAACACAACCAATCCTCCTATAGCAAATATATCACACACACACACCCTGAAAATCACATGACTCCACATTGCCTATAGAATCACTGGCAACTTTGGAGTATGACACTCAGGGCTATTTATTTCCTAATCCTATCATACAAATCTGATTGTCCACCATAAGCACTCATGCACTCACAATGGGCACTCACCAGCCCACTTCCTAACTGTTTTTTGACTGAATGAGCTCTGTACCTTCTCATCTCCTGCCCTTTGCTCAAATGGTTTCTTCTGCCTGGAATGCCCTCACCTCAGCTCTGCCCATCACTGGCTTACCCAGTTTTCAAAGTCTAGCACAAATGCCTGCTCTGCTCTGAAGAATTCCACAGTCTCCCCTCTCCCCAACTGGAAATAATCTCTCCTCTGTACTTTGATAATACTTTGAACCTCAATCATGGTACTTCTGACATCCTTTCTGTGTTCAACTTATTCATTCATTCAAAGTATGCCTATTGAGCAACTACAATATGTCAAGCACTGTTCCAGGTGCTGGAATAACAGCAGGACACAGACACATTACAGATCCACACAGGAACTTATGCAATAGACAACAACAATATACTCACTCTAACATTAGAATAAAATATAAAATGCATTTTATACTGTAAAATAAAATATAAAATAATTGTATCTTAAAATAATTGTTTTAAAATGTTTTTAAATAAAATAAAAATTCATAGAAAATTTATATATAAATAATATATAAAAAATAAAAATGCAGTGCATTTTTGTTTCACTTCATGTCCATAATGAGGGAGCCAGGTTCTCTTCACCTGGGGCATAGGAAAGAAATGTGAGAGATTGAAGGTCCCTCTAATTTACTACACACAAAAGCACACATTCCACAGTATTAAGGAAGTAGTGGGCACAGTGGGTGTGCCACAGAAGTAGTTCCAGCCTTATGGCCCTGTTCGACTCTTGGGCTAAGCTATTATCACCCCAAAGCTGCCTCTCTGAGCTGCCCCTCTAATCAGGCCTGGGCCCTGGCATTTTCCTTACCAGTCTGTCAAACTGCAGCCAGCCTCAGTCTCTTCCAGCCCAGCATAAACAAGGAGGACTACAATGGCTCACAGCCCTGGCAGTGCATCAGCATCACCTGGAAAGTTTTAGCTCAGCCCTCCCAGCACAGAGTCTGATTTAGTTAGTCTGGGGAGAGGGTCCCAGCTTCAGTATTGTTTAACAAAGTTCACAAGTAATTCTAGTGTGCAGCCAGGTTGGCAACCATGGGGTGAAGAGAAGGCTGGGGCTACATGAAGTCCTTGTTATTTCAGGATAAGTGGTGCTAGAAAAAAGGCCAGTCACAATGAATCCACTTGAAATGGGGACAAATGTTTCACAGGAAAGTGGGGGAAAAGCTTTGAATGAGACTTTATCTTGAGAAATAAAATTGGAAATGTAGAAAATATTTTAGTTTCCATTTATAATGTTAAATAATTGCAAATATGGACTAATTCTTAGAATGAACAAAGAGTGAATCAAACATTGGAGGATAATGTAATTTTCCTGACCAAAGTGCATGAGAGCATAATATTGACTTTTGCAGCACAGTCGTAAGCAGAGTTTTTGTTTTGTTTTTCCAAAATTAGAGCACTTCTTCAATTATCCCAAGGACCTCTTGTAATCCTTTGAGAGTTGAATCATTCTCTTTGAAGCCTTGATCCTGTCATTACCCAGGTCAATTTTCTCTTCTGCCAGTGGTAACTGGTCTTTCTCTGCCAAATCCCCATTTATCAAGGACTTTACATGACATTAGAGATGGTCTCCAACATCACTTTCATTGACTTCATGAAGTCTTGAATCTTTTTCAAGATTTGCAGTTTCACTTGAGATTTATTTGCATTGTGTAATACTAACAATTAACAAGAGACTAAAAGAGACCTTGGCATAATGGATGTGGATAAACAGTATTGGTGTGTTAAAGTGGGAGGGGGGGCTTATGTGAGACTTCAAATAGTGACTATTTTATGTTATGACAACTTTGCCTTTCTACCCAACTTCATAAAGTCCCTTTTTGTTTTGGGGTGTTTAATCTGCTTATCTCTGAAACAAAGGGATAGGACTAGATGTTGTTATAAAAATTAAATAGTTAACTCAAATGAAGTAAATATATGCAAAGGCACTGAGCCAGTTGCTAGCACAGAAGAGCAACTCCATAACTCCTGCTCTTCCTTCTCTCTCAAACATTTTTAGGTTATTTTAGGAGACACTAAGGGACAAAGAAGAAAAAAGGGAGAAGTCCCAGAATTTATGCCCCAGGCTCAAGTTTCTGTTCTACTGCCATTACCTCCTGTCATATTCACTGTGGCAGGTGGCCGAGATCTATTCACTCAACACTGAACACTAGGAGGCTTAACTGCTTAGGGATGTGGAATGGGAATTCAAAAATCAGTCAGACATGGCATCTGCCCTCAGGAAGGTTGGGGGGGAAATGTGAGACAGAAATCACTCAAATTACCTGTAGAATTGAGAATTTCTCCCACCTCCATTGTTACCATGTAGTCCAGGACATCAACTCTCTTGGACCACTGCAATGGCCTCCCAGCTGGCCTCCCTGCTTCTCATCTTACAGTCTACCCAAAGGGCTCTTATAAAAATGTAAACCAGATCATCACTTTCCCCTGCTAACATCCTCCCACAGTTTTGCATCTCAATCAGAATAAAATCCCAACTCCTTACCCTGACTCACAGAGTTTTACACAACCTGTGGCTTGCCTTCCTCCCCAGTCTCACCCAATACACTCTCTTCTTTCTCCTCCTGTCATCTGCCCTATTTCTTTTCTTCTGCTGGGCTAAGCTTGTTTCTGTCTCAGGACTTTCGTACATGCTGTTTCCCAGTCCCATGTGTTCTTCCACTAGGTTTTTCTAAGACTAACTCTTCATTATCAGGTCTCAAATCACATGTCACTCTCTGAAAGACTTTTCTTAACTACTCTAACATTGCCCTTCTTGCCCCAGACAACCCTGCTTTTTATATGATCTAGCACTTGTAACTATTTGAAATGATCTTGTTTTTATATTGGATTTTCTGTTTAGTGGCTTTCTCTCCATTTGAATGAAAGCTCTGAGCAAACAAAGACCTCATCTGTCACGTTAAGATCTCCAGTGCCAGTAGTCAATGTCCACTGAATGAATGGATGTGGATGCTGAAGCGAGTGTTTCATTTGGGAAGGAGAAAGTGGTTTAGGAATTGTAAAGTGGGTGGCAATAGATGAGCATGGAAGATTTTCAGAGGTCACAACGTGGAAGGTGTTGAGAATCAAACAGGGTAATCTAGGCTTTACAGGGTGACCCTTTGGGAGCCATGGAAGATTGTTGAGTTTGTGAGGAATATTATCGGTTGATCGAGAGTAAGATTCACCTAGTTCCATGTGCCGGATGGATGGGTGGGTGAAGGGATCAGAGGATCTGGTTTAAGAGCCCACCAACCACTGTGTGCTCAGCCTTCGCCATTGCTTTCATCCAGGCTCTCCTCCGCAGCCAGTTCCCCGACTCTTCAGGGGCCACGGAAGAGCCCTGACTGCCTTTCCCCGATCCCGGCCGCTGGGTGGCGCTGTGGTTCCTCCTACCCGGGCTGGAGGCGCCAGGGAGGCGGAGGCGCCGCCGCCTAACCAGGCCTGGCGCGGGGGTCGGTGGGCGCCTGCCAAGCAGCCTCTTCCTCGTAGGCTCTGTTCTCCCACTTCACACGCTTCCCCCGTGTCCAGACCGTTTCCTGCCTTCACCCGCACCCGAACCCCCGCCGCTACTTGCCCTCCTTCGCTTCTGGCAGGACATGGCTTTCAAACCAGCCAAGCGAAAGGCAGTCCAGAGGCGGGGGCCTGGGAGGGGCGCAGGAGAGGCTGGGCCGGGCAGCGCCCTCCCTTTTCAGTCTGTGCAGGCCTTGGTCCTGACCAGACCCCCGAGACGCCCCAAGGGTCCCCAGAGCCCCAAGCCAGCCAGCCCGCACCGTCCAGCCAGGCTCCAACTAAAAGGAGCTCAGTGCTGCAGAGGCAGCCTTTTGGTGCAGAGGGACCAGAGCCATTAAGGGGCAAATCCACTGTTTATGTTAATAGCCCTGCCTTTCCTCCTGGCTCCTGGAGCAAGAAGTCATTCATTTGGGTCTCCTCTTTGACCTCTTCCACTCTCTTACCATAATGACCCAGATTTCTCTCTCTCTCTCTCTCTCTCTCTCTCTCTCTCCTGTGTGTGTGTGTGTGTGTGTGTGTGTGTGTAGTATCTTCAAATGATCACCCTCCATCATGGCTGCTATTGTCTACCCAGGTCATTATTTCCCAACTGGCCTCCCTGCCTCCAGCCTCCCGCTCTTGCAGCCCAGACACCCTGGAACAGGGCCAGGAGTCTCCTGGAGCATTGGCCTGGCATCCTGCCCCTGAATTAGCTCCTGTTGCTCTGAAAAAGCGAAAGCTGGCATAAAAGACCCTCCACACTCTGACCTCACCATTTTGGCTACCTCCAACTCACATCCAGAGTCAAAGGCCTACCTCTGATGGGCTGACCTGAGTAGAACAGGAACCAAAACAGAAACTGAACACAGTGGTAGGCTAGATTGGGACTCTGTGCAGGACTCTACAGGCATCTATTTGAACAGCCTTCATTCATGAGCACATTGTCACAAGACTGAGAGATACAGAGAACACATACCTGCCTTCCCTAGAGCACTGGAACAAGTCCAGGTAATTCCCTTTGACCCTTCTCTTATTCTTCCTGTCCCCTGGATCTCTACTCTCCTGCCATCTTTCTGTCCTCTATTCCCCTCCACCTTGTCCCCCTCCTAACCCTCCCGCTGCTACAGGAGGCTTATTCTCAATAAGTGTACACCATCCTGTCATGGAGTTGTAGATGATGTGCACAACCAGGTTTCTCCATAATGGCAAGTCTCATTTTCAGCAGTTGGGTTGTTTCCCCCAGGAGTCTAATATTCACAGGTTCTAAGACTACAGGTAGTTCTTCATGAGAAAATCTTTTTAAAAAAACTTATATATGTATATATATATATACATGTTTTATGTACATATATAATATGCATATATGTATATATGAACTTAGCTTTGTTGAACCCAGCACACAGACCTGTAAATTAACATGGAAAATCATACAAGTTAAATGAGTAAATTGGCAAAAGCAGATTTATTGCCAAGCAAAGCACTTACAGTGAATTTCAAGAGGCCCTGGGCCCTCAGACTCCAGGGATCAATGCCCAGGGTCAGGTATGGCCCTTTCATGTCCACATTAGTGACCTGGTGGATGAAAGAGCATTGGATCAAACATGCAGGCCTGACAAGGGTACAATGACAGGGAAGACAGTTCATCTGCCCTGACTCCATCTCAGGGTTGCTTTCCCTAGGAAATGACAGCTTCCTGTCCCCAAACAAGCCCTACTGCCAAGAATACCTTCTCGTATTTGTACTGTACATGTGCACACAGTGTTCTGCTGATCCCCACAGTAACCCTGTGTAGTAGGGATTATCGATTTGGGTTTACAGATGAAAAACTGAGGCTGAGAAGTCAGAAGATCCACCCACCCCAAACAAACCATAGAATAGAAAGAACTAGAAGCTGAGAATTCCAACTCTAGGACCTGTGCCAGCACCTTTCCACCCACAGTTTTGTGACCTCTTGAGCTTTGTGAGGACTCAAAGCTAGGCCAACTGGCTTCAGCTTTGCACCTCACTTTGTTTTCAAGAGTAATTGAGCCAGGCATGGTGACACACATCTATAATCCTACCAACTCAGGAGGCTGAGGCAGGAGGATCGTGAGTTCAACATCAGCCTCAGCAACTTATTGAGGTCCTAAGCAACCTTTATTTAGAGACACATTCTCTAAATAAAGGAGAAAAATAGCTGGTGGTGTGGCTCAATGGCTAAGTACCCCTGGGTTCAATCCCCGACACAAAAAAAAAAAAAGAAAGAAAGAAAAAGAAAAACAGGCACTTCGACTAAAATAAAGTAAAGGGTTTTCACCTGGTTCCTGAGTCACACCTGTCCTGGGTAGGAATGATGACAGAGGAGCTCAGTGAATGTTAAGGTTGGTAGGATCATCAGAGCAAAAGGCAGCCTCATGCCAGACCCCCTCTGAAGCAGAGGTCTCCAACTGGAAGCTTCCAGAGTCATTTTGGTTGACTTGGTAGTGTTGATGTATACAGTATTTAAGTTTCCTTAATAAGTGGTTGTACACTTATTAAGAGCATAGTCATTAAGAACATAGCCTGATTTTGCATCCTGACTCTGCCACTTGTTCTGTGTGACTCTGGGAAGGTTACTTAAACTCTCTGTGCTTCCTCTTGCTCATCTGTAAAATGGAGATAAACAATAGTACTCTACCTTATTTGGGTTACAAAGAATATTGAGTATATCTGAAGCTCTTAGGACAGTACCTGACACATAGTAAGTTCTATATGTGTGTTTATTACTATTATTTTTATTGAGACAAGAGCTTGCTATTCTGTGCATGCTAAACTTAAACTCCTGATCCTCTTGCCTCAGTCTCCTGAACAGCTGGGTTGCAGATGTGCACCATAGAGCCCAACTTTTATTGTTATTACTATTATGTACAAATTGGGGTAAGATAATAAAAAACCAAATTTCTGGTTTTTCCAAAAATATTTGAGAGTACTGGGCCCCCATTGCCAGCTGGAATTGAATCTGCCCTCTTTAAGTGGGGTGTGCTCTCTCCCAGTCAGCCCCACCCTCACAAATTCCCATTTGGTCCCTGACACTGAAACCAGGTGTCAGTTGCTATTTATCATCTTACATACAGCTAGCTTCATGGGTTTTCATTATCTGCCTGGCCTCTAAAACTAGTATGTCATCTCTGGCCACTACTTAAATGCTTCAAGTGGGAAGAAATGTCACCAAGCAGGAATTGTTAGCCAATGGGTACATCTCAAGAGACCCCCTTTCAGGCTAGTCAGAAGCTTTTGCCTGCCATCTCCTTAATGTCCCAGAATGGCATTAAGTCACCCCAGCTTGAAGGTCAAGGAAAACAGCAAAAATGGCAAAGGGAATCAAAATGAGGCCATGACATTCCAGAGCATTCTGTCTTGCATTTGTGTTACAAATCTGGCTCAAGGATTCTATAGTAATATGTAATCACAACTCTGAAAAATTATGTATGTACAATAATAGTTATTGTAGTATTTTGAAAAATATAAACTATTAGAAGGAACCTAAATGCCATCAATAGAAGATTGCTTAGATAAATTTCAAAGTACACACACACACACACATGAGTATTATGCAGTCATTAAAAAGAATGTAAAGAGTAATGTATTCAATTACATTCATTTCTGTAGAAAGGGGGAATGGGAAATATAAACACACATTTTCTTGTATTCATATAGAATGTTTCTGGAAGGATGTGTGAATATGGTATAGACCTAACATATCTGGAAAGATATAAATACATTGGTAGCCATCACTGCCTGTAGGGAAAGGAATGGTATAACAGGGCAAAGGAGACATACTTTTTTCATGATATACCTTCATATTCCTGTTGAATTTTGCATCATGAACCTAATAAAATGATGACTCATTTTGATAAATCTTCTCCAATATCCCACCCAAGATGACCTGAATTCATCTGCCCATCAAAGAAAGCAGCACAGGAAACAATCTTTTACTGTAGTTCCTAAATTTTTTTTTGGCAAGGTCATTTACACAGTCATATCTAAGTGCATTATAATCAGGTTCACTCTTTTCATTCTTGCCCAGACCACCTCCTCTACTCTGGTCTGGTGGACTTCATTGAACCTCTAAAAAAAATCCTTGTTTGGAGTATCTCCTTGGGACCCAGAAATGAAAACTTCTAGAGATTTCAGCTGAAAGGAATCCTTTCCTGTTTGGCAAGAGCAGTGCACCCAGAAATCAGGCTTGAAGTCCTCCTTCTTCTCCACGAGTGCTCCTCCTAGTCATCTGAGGAGGCAGAGCCCTTTCATCTGGGCAGGGCACACTCCCAACCAAAGTCCACTGCCTTTACCTGACCAAATGCCCCAAATTCAATTCCATAGACTTTCAAATGAAATGTCTCTATGCAAAGTCCAAGCCCAGGTATGTAAAATGTCCAAGGCACTGGGATCACAAGGTGAAGAGACACAGCGTCTTCACACGGTCTGGTTTCTGGCAAAGTCTGAGTTGGAAGGAATCTGGGGCTATAACTTAGGTGATGGCTTCCACCCAGAGTTCTGTGGTGCCCTCGGGCTTTCTAGAGGAGCTCCATGAGTACTGCAAACATTAGATGTGTTGGCAGGTTTTAGACAGAAACCAAGAGATGAATCCTTTGATTTCAAACCACTGATTGGATCCCACTTTATAATAGGTTCACTTTATAATAAAGCAAATGACATATTTGAACTCAATGAACATATTTCTATTAATAAAGCACTACTTTTATGTTTTTATATAGTGTGAACATTTTATCTGCATAAGATTTCACTAAAAGGAAAAGAATGCAGCCACGTCAAAAGGTCCACTTGTTTGACAGAGGAGGAAACAGACACAGAGAAAGGAAAGAACTTGCGCAAGATAACAAGATAACACAGCCTGACAGAGATAGAACTTAGCCAGAAGCAGGGCCCCTTTCAACCTGTGTATGTCTTAAGCATCTAAGACAACATCTGAATTAAGAACCGAGTTGGACTAACTACTTCTTTCCCTATAGGATCTTTGCAGAGCTGGAACAATTACTCCAGGATACTTTGGAGTTAAACCTGAACCACCATTCTCTCCATTACATGATCTTGTGGGGCCTGAGCTTTCAGTAGGCCTCAGGTCTGGGTTTCTTTCTGTCAGAGGCACCACCCTGCTGCCTGCTGTGTTCTCTGGAGCTTCCTGGGATTCCCTCAAGCCAGGGCTTGGGCCAGGAAAGCCGAAATTTACTACTTGCTCAACATGGCTTGACTCCCAGAGGCTGGGTCTGAGCTCCAAGCCTCTTGCTTGCCCTTCCTGGGGACTCACATCTCCTGCCTTGTTGCTGCTCATTCTTGCCCCCTCCTCCCAGGTGTTGGCCCCCTTTAACACTCTCTTACTGGCAGACATCCTTGCAGGCCTTCCCCCCTTAGTCACCGCTCCCTACTGAAACCACTACTGCTGCCTGAGACCTCTTGCCTTTTATCTTGCCCCAGAAGTCGAGCCCTCCAGTCCCTTAATTGTTCAGGTTGCTCTTTTCTGAACTCACTCCAATTGAGCTCCATAAATTGTAGATAATTGGACTGTCTCGCTCAGATTACGAGCCCCTGGGGCAGTGTCTTCTTGGTCTCGTACAGCCCTGCCTAGAAAGGGAGGGGGCGAGGGGCAGGGCCCAGAAGAGCCCAGCCCAGCAGACCCCTGAGGAGAAGGCACAGGGTCGCAGTAGAGATTCGTCCACCACCCAGCTCTGCAGACTCCATCTCTGTACCTGCCCTAGTCTTCATGGGTCAGCAACTGTGTGAGGGACCAACCCTTTCCCACCAACCATGTTGGCAGCAGTTGTCTAGCATATAAAGTGCTTTTTCAAATACTGTCAAAGTTCCAGGATTCTGGATAAAGGACCCTCTTTTGTAAACACCTAAGAGGCCTGAGAAGAGCTAGGGATTTATGAGAGGGGGTGTCTCAGATTAAGGAGAATCCTTGGCAATTTCCTTATAATAACACATTCCCAAAGAAGTTTATATGGCCATCATCTTGGGCACTGCCAGGAAAATTGACTTGGCCACATCCTAGGTATCTAGGGATAATTATTACTCTAAGGGGTGGTTAGAGCAAGGAGAGAGTCTGAGGCAATAAAATTTTGTTCCAGACACAAGACTGTCTCTCTGATTACCAGCTCATGACTTCCCAACCCCCTGGTACTACAGTGAACCAGGACACACTCTGGAACAGGTCTATGGTCATTCTTACCAGATGTGGAAGATGTTCTGTCACCATCTCCACTGAGGTCATATTCCACAGGCTCATTCCCTTCTACTCCTCACCATGCCAGAAGTTCTCATCAACTCTGCTAAAGGCAGTGGAGCCCACCATTATACCCTCAAGGCCTGGCACAGAGCCTGGCACCAAGTAAATATCTGTTGAGTGAATGAATGAATTAGTAAATGTAGTATTATGGTCTGAACTCTCCCATATTTTCAATCTCTACAGAATTTACCCCTTTCCTTTACAGAAATTTCTCATGGGAAATGAAAAGCGGAGGTCATATTGTTTATCCTCTTGCCTCCAGTTGGGACTATATGCAAATGTTCCCAAGCAGAAGGTTTTTAAGACTTCTACAAAATGAGGCTGAAAGGGAAGCAGCTGGGCTGTCGTTAAAGGAACACTACAACTTGGAATCAGAAGATCTGTTATGAGCTACAATCTAAATTGCAAGGGGGGAATGAGGCCCAAAATTGGAAGAGGTTTTGTCTGTCAGTTCAGAGGGTATCTACACATCCATTCATTCAACAAAATTTTACTGTGTGTCAGGTATTATTAAAAATACCTACTGTGTATCAGGTTTATAAGGGGTTTCTATCCTTGTGGTGGCTCGGTGGAAGCAATAATTGAGAAGCCTAATTGCAGACAGGGAGACAAGTTAGGAACCTGTGTCATTATCTGTGGTAAGAGAGAAAACACTGAATGAAGGCAGTAGTGATGGAGAAGAGTAGATACCTTGGACACTATTCAGGAAACAGCATTGATAGGGCTTGATTAATTGTCTGTGAAGGTTGAGGAAGAGAAGCCATTCTAAGATAACTAAACCTAGGTTTCTGTTGTGAGAGACTGAGTGGATAATGATGTCACCAATGAAGATAAGGAATCCAGGGCTCAGGTTTTGTGACTTGATGGAAGAAGACTCTGGAAGATAATGAGCTTGCTTTGGAAATTGTAAAATTTGAGGAGGTGGAGGACAATCGACCCAAGAGATAGTGGATATGCAGGTACAGAGCTCAGCTAGAAGCTTTGACAGAACTAAAAGTTTTGGGAGTCCTCAATATGAGGCTTTTTAGGGATAAAGGAGATACAGAGAAAAGATGAGAACCCAGGAGAGGACCCTCAAATTTTCCAACCTTAAAAGGCATGTAAAAGGCTATGTATAATATGATAATGAAAATGTAAAAGAAGCAGTTAATCAGGGAGGCAGTGAGCCTCAATAGAGGAAAATCATGAAAGTCAAGGTAGGCTTTTAAAGGCAGAAGTGGTTAGCACAGTTGGTATAGAAAAAGAAAGATCTGGAAATGTTTGTATGATTTCTACAGTGACCATTACCCGACTGGTGGTGCCTGAGAGCTGTGGGTTGAAGAGTAACTGCAGGTGAGGAAATGGACAGAATTAAGTAGACCACTCTTTCAAGAGGCTTAGCTGAGATCAAACAAATGAAAGTAGCAGCAAAAGGAAAATAAAAGTTCAAGAGATAATGTTTAGAAGATGGGAGAGACTTGATGTGTGTGTCTGTGCATATGTTGTGTGTGTGTGTGTGTACATGTGCGTGTTCTCAGTGGAATAAGCTGGCAGAGGTTGAAGATTCAATGAAGAAGGAGATATGATGATAGAAAAAATAATTAGCCTTGTGCAAGAAAGAAAGAAAAAAGAAAAGGAAAAGGACAGAGATGCAAACAAGATTGTAGTTATGGAAAGGGAGTTCATATCCCATGGTCTCCATTTAAATAGGAGCAAAGGTTTAGAATAGTGGCTAAGGGACATGGGAGAGAGAGGCAAACAGAGGTCAAGGGGTCCATGGTGTTTAGAAACTAAAATTAGAAACCATCTATTTATAGTGACACCCATCTGAATGGTATCCAATTTTTCTCCAGAAGTCCTGGCAGAGGAACAAGGGATGTAGATTTTCCTATTGATTTAGTGTTTAGGATTTATAAGGTAAGAGCACAGACAGGCAAGAGAGCTTGAATGGTGACATTACTGGCAAGAATGATCAACCAAAGGAGACAAGGTGGCTAAGGAAAGAAGTAAAGATGGAGGACTACTAAAAAATTAGGAACAAATAGTAGGGTCAAAGGTCTGAAGTTATAATGAGACAGAAGAGATAAGAAAGGAAATGGGAAAGCTGGGAGATTGTGGTAGTATTCTTAGTATGTCGGTATTCAGAGATAGAGACATTCTAGGTGATTTCAAGGTATGACAATAAGTTCATTTTCTGAAGTGTAATGGAGGCAAAAAGTCTTTAGAGTTGAGGGTGTCAAGGTTGTGGGAGAACCAAGAAGTAGTCCTTCACCCTGGCTTTTGATGGAGGTAGCAATGGAAATCTTTTTTAAAAGTTCATTGCAATCCTACCATACTAAAATCACCTAGGAACTTAAAAATATATATCCACCTCAGGCCACATCCTTAGAGACTCAGATTCAGTTGGTTTGAGCTGGCCCTAAGCATCAGTGCTTTTTAAAACTTTCCAAGTAATTGTAGGTCAAGAACAACTGGGATAGAGATATGAGTGAAATCATTGACATGAATGTAGTAATTGGTCAATGTAGCAAGAATAATTGACATGGAGCAGGAGTATATAAACTAGGAGGATAGAAATCCTCTGACAATGAGGAGAAAAATAGATGATCCTGATGGTGGACAGAGGAGGATAAGGGATGATAATACCAGATGGAGCATGTTCCAAAGGAGGAATAGTGGAGAGCAATGATATGGAAGCAGCCACAGGAATTTAGGTGATACACACCCTACTTCAAGGTGATATGCTGGTGCATTACGGGAGGAGTAGCTGAGTTGTAGAGGAAGTATTGTGCCTATGAGGAGCCTGATTTTAGCAGTTAGTGCAGGAGGTGGAGCATGACTAAGAAGAGTGTAGGAGAGTTTGCTGACATAGAGTGGCATTTCCATGCCCACACTGGAATCAGGCCTGCTCTGCTCCAACGATGCTGTTCACATTGGGAATGATGGGGCTAGTGAAGAAGAAAGGCCAGAGCAGAACAGGAATGAGAGATTAGGGGAAGTTTTGAGACCACATGAGAGTTCTGTGCTTCTCATTCTTCCTGCTTCAGGTTTTTCTTTGGTTTCGTGAAAGACTGATTAATGCACAGGTTTGGAATCCCAATCATTCCCAGTGGGCCAGTTCTAATGGTCACCCCTTACATTCTCAATTCTCCTTTTCTCTTTAATTTGTGTCACCTTCTTCAACCACTCTCCCCCACAGTGTCCAGATGGGCCCCAGCTGAAAGTCACTGTGACTTGATTTCACCATGCCACCTTCTGTTTAAGACTCAGAGAATCAGCCTAGGACCTCTGTGGTAGTGGTTGGTCTACATATTCAGAAAGGCTGTTGGAGTCTTTGGCTACAAGGCTCTGCTCAAGTGCTGCTCCTGATTCTTGAAGGCCAAAGATGATATGTTGTACTAAAAGTCTCCGAGAGAAGTTCAGAGGCTAAAAGAAGTCACAATTAAAGAAAATCTCACCTTCGGGCTCCAGATACTGCTTATTAGCTGAATGTGAATGACAGTACACTGAGTTGTTTAAAAGTGAGAAGAATATTTTGCCAAAGAACAGGCATTTCCTATGTGAATTGGGCCTAGGACAGGCTTCTGCTCTGAGCTGCCTAATCCAAGCTGTTTCCAAAGAAAAGATTCATGGGATTTTTGCTGCCCCCATCCCATCCATTCTTCACTCCACCATCAGAGCTATTCAGCCTACCCTGGCATGGAATAGTCAAATAATATTTTGCCTGGGCCTTGGCATGCCCACATACACCCTTACCCACCCTCAGTTCCCTGTGGAACTTTCCTAATCAACCCATTCCCACTTGGACAAAACCCTCGGGCTAGGCAGTCTTTCTCAAATTTAAAGGAGGGAAAAACGGGTGTGAATGGAAGTTCATAGCCTATCATAGGCAGAATTTTAGGATAAACCTTCCTCTGACAATTGCACAGTTGTATTAACACTTTCCCCTTGAGTGTGGATAGGATCAGTAAATACAATGGGCTATCACTCTGTTATGCTGACATGTGTCAAATGTAACTAAGGTCAGAAATCAGTTGACTTTGAGCCAATCAAAATGGGAATTATCCTGACTTAATCAGGTGAGTCCTTAAATAGAGGAAAACTCTTTCCAACAAATAGTGCTGCTGCATTTGAATATCTACAGACAAAATGATAAAACTTGACCTGAATTTCACACCTTCTACAAAACTTAACCAAAAAGGGGGAGTGGGCTAGGGGTTGTAGGTCAGTGGTAGAGTACGCCGTTCATTTCTGAGCAGTCCTGGGTTCAATCCCCAGCAACAAAGAAAAAAAGTAACTCAAAGTGGATCATAGAGTTAAAAATAAAATGTATTACTACAAAACTTTTAGAAGAAAACATAGAAGAAATCTTTGGGACATAAGAATCAGTGAAGAATTCTTAGACTTCACACGAAAAGCATGCTCCATAAAAGAAAAAAAAATCAAAATCAAAACTTTTACCCTGTGAAAGATCCTGTTAAGAGGAAGAAAAGAAGCAACAAACTGGGAGAAAATATTTGTAAACCATGTATTTGACAATGGGCATTTATCTCAGATGTATAAAAAAAATTAAAAACTCAACAGTAAAAAAACAAACAATCCAATTAGAAAATAAGCATGAAAATAAGGCATGAAGAGACATTTTACTGAAGAGAACATACAGATGGTAAGTAAGCACATGAAAAGATGTTCAACATCATTAGCCATTAGGGAATTGCTAATTAAAACCACCTATCCAAAAGGCTGAAAAAAATAGTGACAACACCAACTGCTGGTGAGGATTTGAGAAACTGCATCACTCATTCCTTGCTGGTGGGAATGTTAAATAGCACAGTTGTTCTGGGAAAACTATGGCAATTTCTCTAAAACTGCACATCCACTCGCCATATAACCCAGCCATCACATTCTTGGACATTTATCCCAGGGCAGTGAAAAATCTATGTTAACACAAAAATATGCACCCAATTGTTCATAGCAGCTTTATATTTAATAGTCAAAATTGAAAACAACCAAATGTCCTTTACTAGATGAAGGGTTAAACAAACTGCTACCATGGAATCCCGATCAGCAATAGCAAAAGGAATGAACTATTGATACATGCCAAAGCTTGGATAGATCTGAAGGGCATTATGTTGAGTGGGAAAAAAGCCAATCACAAAAGGTCACATACTTGATGCTATAAAATATTCCCTAAATGACAAAATTAGAGAGTTGGGGAGTAGAAGAGTAGTTGCCAGGAGGTAGGGATGATGGGAGGGAAGGGAGTAGGTTGACTAAACAGGGGTACTACTGGGGAAGTCTTTGAGGTTATGAAACAGTTCTGAATCTTGCCTGAAGTGGTTTCTGGAATCTGCACATGTGATAAAATGGCATAGAAATATACACATACATTGATCCAATGTTAGCTTCCTGGAGTTGATATTTTTCTGTAATTATATAAGGTATAACTATTAGGCAACACTGGGTGAAGGATATGTGGGACTATCCTTCTACTATCTATACTATACTATCTGTACTATACAATCTTAGCAACTTCCTATGGTTCTCTAATTATTTAAAGAGAGAGAGAAAGAGAGAGAGAGAGAAAGCACCACAGCTGCTACTCTCTCTTTGACCTTGCAGAAGCAAACAAGCATGTTGTAAACTGCTTATGGAAGGGGCCGTATGGTAATGACCTTAGGTTAGCCTCTAGGAGCTGAGAGTAATCCCAAGCCAACAGCCACCAGGAAAATGAGGGCTTAAGCTCCACAATCACAAGAAACGGATTTTGCCAGCAACCTGTGTGCTACAAAGGGAATTCCAAGCTTCATATGAACTGCAGTCCTGGGACCCTTGGTTTTAACCCAGTGAAACCCTGAACAGGGAACCTAGCTAAGCTGTACCCAGACTCCTGATGCATGGAAACCATGAGATAATAAATTAGTGTTGTTTTAAGTCATTCAATTTATGGTAATTTGTTACACAGCAATAGATAACTAATGCGCAAACCCAATGGTGAGATGCCATTGAAGGAATGGGAGCTCTGCTTCCAGGGCCCACAGCTGGGATTGTCACATTCTGACAAAAGAAAGCAACAACATCGAGAGAGAGGAGCTGGTCTCAGAGTTGAAACAGATGCTCATGGTCTTTCCCTAAAAAAATGATTTTCGGTTCAGAGTCTTGAACTGCCTCCAAACCAACCCAGTTCTGCTGGCTCTTTGACCCTGCAGTCTGCTGTCACATCCCAAATATGCTGTTCACAATCACAAATGAATTGCACATTGATGGCACTATGCACTTGCCCTGCATCTTGCGGCAGATTTTCAGCTGTAGCTAATTCCTTTTGCAACTTTCTTGGCCTCCCTTAGGATGATGGCCTTGCGCCTAGGGCCCCAGCTGCTCCTGCAGCCCTACCCAAATCACAGGGAGCTATGTCAAGCCAGCTTGAGCCTCAGAAACTGGCCCTTTCTACCTTTTTTCAAGGTCCCAGAATCTGGGCCAACCCTGACTGGCTCTTAGTGAATGACAGAAAGGTCAAAAACATAGGGTAGAATTGCAGAAGTGGGCTAGGAGTTTTCTTTTAATATTGGTTTCTGCCAGTGTATCATGGTCACTAAGTAGACTGCTTGAGCTACTATAACAAAAATACCACAACTGCATAGCTTAAACAACAGAAATTTATTTTCTCACAGTTCTTCTCTTTTCTTTGTTCAAAATATTTTATTTTTTAAATTTTTTGTTCTTTTTAGATATACATGACAGTAGAATGATTTGACATATTATGCATACATGGAGTATAACTTATTCTAATTAGAATCCCATTCTTGTGGTTGTACATGATGTGGAGTTACACTTGTCTTGTATTCATATACGAACATAGGAAAGTTATGTCTGATTCATTTTACTATCTTTCCTATTCCCATTAAGGGCTGGGAAGTCCAAGATAAGGTACTGACTGATTTGGTTCCTGGTGAAGGTTTTCGTGCTGGCTCCACATTGCATCTTCACCTGATGGAGAGAATGTTTTGGTGTGTCTTCATCTTCTTTAAGGGCACCAGTACTACCAGATCAGGATTCCACCCTTATGCCCTCACTTAAATTCAATACCTACTCACAGGCTTTATCTCCAAATATAGTCACATTATGGGTTAAGGTTTCAGTATATGAATTTGGGTGGGACAACAGCTCAGTCCATAGCAGTTATCCTCTACCACGTCACCAGCATTTGCAAACTCTGTTCCAGTACAGGCAAGCAGAGTTGGTGAGAGGTGGAAGCAAGAGCCAACTGGTCACGTCCTTATAGGCTTGAGCAGTCTCACTTCAGTCTTGGGAGGTGGCATGGCATAGAGCACAGACATTGGTGTCAAGCACGTTTCTTCTCACTGGTTGTGAGAACTTGGGTAAGTCTCCAAGCCTGTTTCCTAATTTGTCAAGTGGAGAAGAGAATACATATTTCTCAGAGATATTGTAAGAAGTAAAGAAAATAATACATGTAAGGTCACCTTTTGGCACTTTCAAACAATAGGGATGCATTAAAGATTAGTGGCCTCCTTCACTAGGCGTCTAAGGCCATTCCACATTACAGTCACTCTTACCCCATCCAGTGCATGCTCTGGCTGCTGCACACACTGATCCCCTTTGCTCTGTGTAGACAAAAGAGCTATTTTACATCTCTGAATTGGAGGCTGTAGTAGGCAGAATTTCTAAGAATGGCCCCAGGATTCCACATCCTAATTCCTGGAACTTGTAAATGCAATAAGCTTTCTTTCCCATGGTTGTTATGTTATATGGCCCATTTGACCTTATAAAAGGGAGATTCAATGGAATATCATTCAACTTTTTAAAGGTAGGAAATTCTGACACATTCTACAACATGGGTAAACCTTTAAAACACTATGCTACATGAAACAAGCCAGTCATAAAAACAATAATGTATAATTCCACCTATATGAGGTACATAAGGGTAGTCAAATTCACGGGGACAGAAAGTAGAATAGTGGTTGCCAGGAAGTAGGGGAGGGAGAAATGGGGAGTAGTGGTTTAATGGGTTCAACTTTCACTTTGGGAGGATGAAAAAGTTCTGCAGGCAGATAGCTGCAATGGTTGCACAATATGCATGTATTTAATGCCTCTGAACTGTACCTTAGAAAGGGTTAAATGGTATATTTTCTATATTTTGCCACAATAAAAAAGGAAACTTTCTGGATGGACCTAATCCAATCATGTGAACCCTTAAAAAGCAGTGAACTTTAGGCAGCTTGTGGCAGAAAAGGACGACCAAAGAGATGTGAAAGACCTGAGGCGCTGTTGCTGAAGATGGAGGAGGACATGAGAGAAAAAATACAGGTGACCTCTCAGAGCAGCAAATGACCCCCAGTGCCAGCCAGCAAGAAAATAGAATCTCAGACCCACAGCCACAAGGAAGTGGATTCTGCCAACAACCCAAATGAACTTTGAAGTAGACTCTTAGCTTCCCGATAAGAGTTCAGGCCAGATGAAATCCTGATCTTAGTCTTAGGAGACCCTGAGCACAGAAACCAGCTGATCCCACCCAGACCTCTGATCTACTGAATCAATAGGTGTTGTTTTAAGCTGCTAAGTGTGTGCTGTGTGTGACAACAGTCCTAGAAATCTAACACATGAACCTTGGGATTTTTGTTACGTGAGGAGGCCCTATCACAGACCCTAAACACTTGTTGCTGTCAGTTTTACTCATGGAGATATTTTTGTATGAACATATTTGCATATTTTTGGGTGCCTTCTACGTGCCAGACACTGTAGGCTTTGAGGATACAGTTTTCAAAACAGATAGATAGGTGGAACTTCCAGCTTGGCCCAGGGACTGAGCCAGGGTTTTCTCCCTCTGACCAAGGCTGCAGGCTGTAACCAGCCTGACCTCCAATGTTATCAGGATCCCCTTTGGCCCTCTAGGTATCTGAATGCTCTCTACCATTCTCTAAAGGTTGTGTTGGGGATGGCAGAAAGATAAGAAGGTACAGCTGGGCAAACTTCTCTGAGGCCCACTGCCTTGGGTGCTATAATTCTGGTCCATAGCACACAGAGTCTCCAAGGGCCTGGGTAGGGTTCCCAGCATCTTGGGACAGGCTGAGGCCCAAATGAGTTAAACTGAAGGATCTGCCTTGACTTCTGAAAGAGTGAGGTTGGAGAGGGTGTTAAGTGAATGTCACCTGGGGTCATTTTCAAGATTCCAAGTGGACATTTGGAAAAGAGGCCCAAAGAGGGAGGGACAGGATGGCAAATGTGCTTGGGAGGTATTAGAAATGTGTTTGGGGATGGGTGAAAGCCTGGGAAGAGATGGCAGAGGTACACGGGGGAGATAGGCAAAAGCCTAGGCTTGCAAAGCAAAAAGAGTTGGAGTGGGAGTCCATGTGGAGAGTGGGGGCGGGTAACAGTGAGAGTCCCCAGACTGACCAAGCTCAGCAACTGAAAGGCTGAGTGGGGCTTAGGCTGTGGAGACCCAGTTCCTCTTCCAGGCCCTTCTGGGACACTTGGGGGCCTGAGGTTTGGGGGAGATACCAGTAGTGGGACACAGGACAGCTCAGCTCTCTAGCCCCTTAGCATCTCTTCCTGACTCACTGGTAATCTGTTTATGTGCTTTTCTGCAAGAATAGTTTCTGCTTTAGTGAGGTGGAGCTTGGCTTTCTGCCCTCAGTGCCCCCATTTCTGAATTACACACCCCCATTGGGTGGACTGCCATCTCCCTGCCCCATTTGGCTGACTTTACTCTGCCCTTTCTGATCCTTAGGCCCCTAACTGATGGACATGGAAGTTCTAGGATTTGAAGGGGGCTGATCCTTCAGGACTGACCAGGGAGGCAAAGGGCTCTTGTTCCCCATAGGCCCAGACATCTGGGGGTGGGTTGGGTCTGGGCAAGAACTCAGGCTCCAGAGGAACCCTGAGAAAATCAAACTGAAATGCTGCCCAAGGAAATCTGCAGTTGTCCATCAAGAACTTCGCTTTAATACATGTGGTCATTTTTGTGTGCTTATTCAGATTGCAGCAGCTGCAGAGGGAGAGGCCCATGAGGGGGCAATGAGACTGGAGCCAGGTGGCAGGGTGGAGAGAAGGTAAAGGCTGCGTTACCACAGAAGGCCAGAGCCTAGTGAGTGCAAAGGGGAGAGGTGCAGGCAGTTGAGGCTTAACAGAGGTAATCCTGAGGATTGCAGGGCTGGATCTGAAGGGACAGAGGAAGGGGAGGGCCAGTGACAGCTGAGGGGTGCCTGATTGAGGTGGCACATGGTGTGGATGATAGAGACAGGGGAAGAGGAAGGGAGTGCATGAGAGAGCAACCTTTTTGCTGTTGATGGATATTGTCTTTTACCGTCATTCAGCATGTGAAGTATTTTTCTATTGCAAAGCTGGAGAGATATAATTCTGGAAGGTCATTCCCAAGGATAGGAGAGGGGCACCTGAATGAATCATCAGAGCAACCCTGGGGAAGTGGATGGAGATAATAACCTGAACTGGGAAAGGCCTGATGATTCATTGGACTCAAGATCTGTCAATCCCCTCTACTCTGCCAATGGACTGAGAACTGGAGACGTTCCTCAGACCAGATACTGAGTCTCAGTGAGTGCTGTAACAAGGGAAATGGAGTGAGTTTGAAACAGGAAGAGACAGGGAGTCTGCTACTGCTCTTTGAAGGGAGCTGGTCTGAGTATTCGAAGTAGAAATGATCATCTGATCCAACCCTTTATTTTATGCTCAAGGAACTTGAGATCAGAGAAAAAGTAATTTGTCCAAGGTCACACAGTTAATGAACTAGTCAGACAAAGAGGCTTCAGAAAAAGGCCACCCAGGCTACTGGAGAGAATAGTCTCAGTTAGGGTCCAAAAGTACTTGGCAAACTTAGTGGCAGTTCCCATTCTTGTGCCTGTGGTAGACATTGCACCCTAACTTCTGTGCTGGCTCTATCTCAAAGTCCTCAACAGATTACACTTAGGCAACCACTAACAATGGATCAGCATTGACATGGTAAATGAAAACAATCTGTAGGCCTAGAATAATAACTGTGTCATAGAAAGGTAGGATTACAGGTGTTCCTTGACTTATAATGGGCTGACATCTTGATAAACTCATCATAAGTTGAAAATGCTGTAAGGCAAAAATTCATTAAATTCATCTGTCCTACTGAACAATAGCTTAGTAATACAGTACACCGTAGAACATTGGTTGGTTCTCCCTGTAACGGCCTGGCTGACAGAATTATGACAGAGCCCAGAATCACAAGAGAGTAAGGTATGGCATATCACTAGCCCAGGAAAAGATCAGAATTGAAAATTCAAAGTACAGTTTCTACTGAGTGCATATTACTTTTGTGCCAGAGAAAAACTGAAGAATCATAAGTTGAACCATGGTAAGTTGAAGCATCATAAATCAGAGAGCACTTGTAGTCTTAATATCTAATTGGTTAGATACCATCATCTAAGGCTCTTTTGAGTGCAAGCAACAGAAAGGACTGCTCTCAGGAAGGGCAAGGACCACGACTGCTCTGCAGACCTGAAGAGAAGTTGGTGGCCCCTCCTCATTAGGGCACTGTCACTCATGAGACTCAACTTCAATGACTGGCTGCCACACTTTGTGTCTCCTAGTACCAGTTTTAAATTCCCTGGAGTGTGAAGTTCATCAGACTAATCTAGAACAGATTTTCAAATTTTAAAACAATAACTGATGGAGAGGGAACATGTTCATATAGCATAGAGCAGACTTGGCCACTAGGCCCATGAATGGGGCATTCCCATTGAGTACGAGTCAAGATGTTTTTGGCTGCAAATAATAGAAAACCTATCACGAAGTGACTCAACCTGTGAGGGAAATCCATTGCCTTGTCACTAAGATACCCAGGGATGGGGAGTCCTAGGATTGGACCCAGTATATTTCCATCTGTTTTGATAAAGAGTGGGGAAATGGTTACTGGATAGATAATCAGCAGTGACAGACACAGGAGTGTTGTGAGCCAGGCCACTGCTATAGGACATGTCTGCCTGATATGCTTTAGGAAAATCCCAGTGGACCAACAGAAACAGGCTGGTGAAAGTGGGCTTTCCAAAGACCAGAACCACAGAGACCTCTAAGAGGAGTTATAGAAACACCTACTAGGCAGGCTGAAGTGCAAAAAGGGCTTCTTTTGAACCAGAGAAGGTCATGCCTTCCTTAGCATGGGACCAGGATCCAGGGTAGCTCAAAAAGATGTCCAGGACAAGTGTAGAGTTTCCCAGGGCCAGGAGGGAATCTGGCAGTGTTCCACATCTCCCTATTGCTCTCCTCCCCTTGCAGAGCTAAATTAGTAAAGCAGATTCTGGAAAGAACAGAGAATCCCACCAGCCCTAATGGTGGCACCAACCCAAACTTTCCAGGCAATGAGTCTGAGTAGCATGGTCGAGCATCCAAGTCTGACAGGACCGAGGCCAAGAACAGGAATGGGGATTGAGTGCCCTATAATCTGTGCCAGCCAGGCCCATCAGTGGAAAGATCTGAGATCCATTAGGAAAAAGAATCAGGGTTATGTAAACTCATTTATTTCTAGGGTTTTGTAATTTTAAAAGAGTAGCCGAATCCCTCAGCTTTCAAGAAAAGTTCCTTTGGAAAACCTCGTGTTGTCTTAGACCAATTCAAGCAAAAGATATTTATTTGGACACAGAAGGATAAAGCTGGCTAGGAGGTTATCAAGCACCCAGAGGGGAGGAGGCTATGGTGGGTCCAGTTGATACCTTGGATTGAAGAGATGGAGCTGAGTTAAATGTAGTGATGGCACTTCTTTCTGGACTTCACCTTGTAGAAAGGGAATGTAGATGAGATGGTCTATAGATCTTATATTATTTGAAGGCTTTGGGCCTGAAGACAAGATCAAACTGGTGAGGATTCAGGTTGGAGTACTTCTTAGAAAAGACTACCCCTAGGGCTGTGGATGTAGCTCAGTGACAGAGAACTTACATAGCATATATGAGGCCCTGGGTTCAGTCTCCAGCATCACACACACACACACACACACACACACACACACACACACACGCACACACACAGATACACTCACACAAACACACACTACCCCAGAGGGTAGAGTCCATTTTTTCCTCTCTCATTTTGGCCTTTGCCTTTGTCTTTGACTATACATGTGACCTTGTGTAATTTACCTGATCTCATGGAGCTCTAATTTCCTCATCTTAACACAGAAATAACAGAGAAGATTAAGTGAGCATTCAATGAGATAATATACAGTGTCCAACATACCTGGCTCAGAGTAGATGGTCAGAAGTCCATAAAGCCAATAAAGCTTACTCACTTTTTATCTTGCCCCTCCCCTCCTTCTCTCTGTATCTTTTTACCATATACTGTGCTCAAGGGCTGCATATTCAAAGATGAAATAATGAAACCCCTGCCTTTAAGTAGTATATAGCATAGAAAATAATATAGTTAAGGAAACATCATTTACAATGAAGTCTCTATTAAAGGGATGTGTGTGTGTGTAGACACATAGGAATGTGGAGGAACTAAGGCCAAAGTCTACCTGAGGGAGTCCAGGGGGGCTTCACAGAGGAGGTTGCATTTGATCTGGGTTCTGAAAGATGAGTAGGAATTTGCCCAGTGGATGAGCATTGGAAGAGACTTTGGGGCTGAGGAAACAACACCTGTAAGGTACAGGGGATGAGAGCACATGCCTAATTCAATAATACTGAAGCATTATGTGCTACAATATCAGGGAAGGAAGATAAGTTTCATCCCCAAATCTGCAGTATGCTATTGAAAAATCTTGATCAAGAAAATGACTTATCACCATAGCAGTAATGTTTAGGTTGATTTGAAGTGGTAGTGAGATTAGGGATTAGATGAAACACTACTAGTATTTTGGTTAAGGTGGGACCTTAATAGGAGACGTGGCAAATGGGGATGAAGATGAGGATCAGAGAGCTATCAAGAAGACAGAATCCTTTACACTTATACATTGTTGATGGGTCTTCAAATTGATACAACCCTCTGGAAAGCTGTATGGAGATTCCTTAGAAAACTTGAAATGGAATCGCCATTTGACCCAGCTATCCCACTCCTTGGTTTTTACCCAAAGGATTTAAAATCAGCATACCACAGTGATGCAGCCACATCAATGTTTATAGCAGCTCAATTCACAATAGCTAGACTATGGAACCAACCTAGATGCCCTTCAATAGATGAATGGATAAAGAAAATGTGATATATATACACAATGGAATATGACTTAGCCATAAAGAAGAATGAAATTATGGCATTTGCAGGTAAATGGATGGAACTGGAGTCTCTCATGCTAAGTGAAATAAGCCAATCCCAAAAAACCAAAGGTAAAATGTTCTCTCTGATATGTGGATGCTAACGCACAAAGGGGGCAGGGGAAGGCAGGATGGAAGAGTAAAATTTCACTAGATTAGACAAAGGGGAATGAAGAGAAGGGAAGAGGGTGGGGTATAGGAAATACAGTAAAATGAATGAGATATAACTTTCTTATGTTCATACATGTATACACAACCAGGGTAACTCCACATCATATACAATCACAAATACAGAAAGTATACTCCATGTATGTTTGATATGTCAAAATACATTCTACTGTCATGTGTAACTGAAAAGAACAAATATTTTTTAAAATGAAGATGGAACTTTTAAGACTTAGAAATTAATTGGATATGGAGAATGTGGAGGAGGAGTCTAGTTTGGTGTTTGGGCAACTGGTAGATTAGCATAACACATGAGGATAGGCAATGAGGACAAGTGAGGGAACATAGTGTGGGGCAAGGAGGAGATGATGAGTTGCATTTTGAAATGTTAAATCAAAGAGTCTTTGGGATGCCCAGGTGAAGATGTTCATAGGCAGCTCAGAAAGGAATCTATCATGGAAATGGAAATTTGGAAAATAGCAGTCACAGTTCAGAGGAAAAGAACAACAGTGATATTTAAAGGAAAGACAGCCTGCAATTCAAAAGGTTAAAACATAGAGTTACCATTTGACTTGGCAATTCTGCTAAGTATATACCCTCAAGAGAATTAAAAACACATGTCCACACAAAAATTGGCACATGAGTGCACATAACAGCACTATTCACAATAGCCAAATGGAGAGGCAACCTCCAGGTCTGTCAATGAATGAATGGACAAATTGTGGTTTATCCATGCAAGGGAATATTATTCAGTCATAAAAAGGAATAAGGTACTGAAACATGCTACAATATGGATGAACTTTGAAAAATCATTTGAAAGAATTGGAAAAATATGTGGAAAATTAAGTGAGAGGAGCCAAACACAAATTGTATATTTCCATTTATATGAAATGTCAAGGATTGGCAAATCTTGAGAGACAGAGTGTAGATTAGTGGCTGCTTATGGCTGGTGTGGTTTGAGGAATTCAGGGTAAGGAGAATGGTAAGGAGAATAGGGCTTTTCTTTAGAATAATCAAAATGTTCTGGAATTAGTGCAGAAGGTAGTACAACTCTGTATATACACTAAAACCCACTGTATTATTTACTTTAAATTGGTGAGTTGCATGGTATGTTATGTCTCCATAAAGGCACTACTAAAATATAGGGGGAAAGATGGGCAGAAAAAGAAAGGCCCTCAGAGGAAACTAAAGGAAAAGTCCCAGAAATAGGATAATCTAGTGCAAGTACAAGAGTAGATGCATAGAAATAAGAGAACATCAAAAGAGGGTTCCAAGCTGGGCATGGAGGTTCAAGTCTGTAATCCCAGAGGCTCAGGAGGCTGAGGCAGGAGGATCACAAGTTCAAAACCAGCCTCAGCATGGGCAATGCACTAAGCAACTCAGTGAGACCCTGTCCCTAAATAAAATGCAAAATATGGCATGGGATGTTGCTCAGTGGTCAAGTGCCCCTGCGTTCAATCCCCAATACCAAAAAAAAAAAAAAGAGGATTCCAAGAATCAAATGCCAGAGACAAGCCATATAAGAGATAGACTTCCTTTCTTCTTTCATCCTCTTTTTTTCTCCTCTCCATAGAGACATCTCAGCTGTGGTGCCCCTAGAAGGCAGGAGAGTCTGGCCCTTTCATATACAGTGCCTTACTATTACAGTTTCAGTTTTAAATGTCCCCCAAAAGTGCATGTGTTGCAGGCGTGGTCCCAAGCCTATGGCACTACTGAGAAATTGCAGATCCTTTAGGCAAAGTGGCCTAGTTTAAGGAAGTTTGGTCATTGGGGGTGTGTCTTTGAAGGGGATTTTGGTTCCCCAGCCCCTTCCTGTTTCTCTTTGCTTCCTGGTGGCCATGAGGTGGATAGGTCTCCTCCACCCTAGGTTCCCACTGCCATGATATGCTCTGCTGCCGGAGGCCCAAAGCAATAGGGCCAAGTGACCATGAAATGAAACCATGAGCCAAAAGAAACATTTTTCTCTTATTAAGTTGATTGTCTCAGATATTTTGTCATGATAATGGAAGGCTAACTAGCACATATAGTCATACAAAAGCTTAGGAGCAGATGAATGAAACAGAAGCTTGTTTAGACGAAGGAAGGGACAAGATCCTTACTAATGAGAAATCTTAGGATAATCATCCAATCTTTTCCAGATGATCAATTTTATACCAGAAGGAATATGAATTTTGCTACTTGCTGGTGCCACAAAGTTAAACATCAGCGGGGCATACTCCTGAAGTAGAATGCTCCTGGAATAAAAATACCACTTACTTTGTCTACGTCATCACCAAACAGCACTGAATAAGTCAGGTGTGGTGGCACACAGTGTAATCCCAGTGGCTTAGAAGCTGAGGTAGGAGGAAGGATGGCCTCAGCAACTTAGCAAGACCCTATCTTTAAATAAAAAATAAAAAGGGCTGAGGAGGTGACTCAGTAGTTAAGCACCCCTGGGTTCAATCCACAGTACCAAAAAGAAAACAAAAATGAAACAACAACAAAAAAAATCAAATGAGTTGTTTTCTACATCGAATCCTAAATAAAGTATTTCAACCAATTGTATCTTTGCCTTTGATTCTTCCTTGAAAGGATCTTACAGTCAAAAACCATGATGGATGTGAGAATTCAGACTGTGAGTTCCACCACAGATGAGACCACATAGCATTCATTTCTGTATGGCCAACATCCAGGAGAGGACCTGACAATATAGCATGGGTCCCATATCTGACCAGTCACAAACTGAATAAATTAGTGAAACAAATGGACATCCATTTAAAATAGCAGCATGTGTGAAAGTTAGAAAATAGGAGGAATTAAATTCCTACGTAGAGGGGCCAGGAAGTAAGAGAAGATAATGCACGTCCCAGGCTCAATGGAAGAGAGCCTAGTTGAAGTTGCCAGCTCAGACCAAGCAGGAAAAATGCCTGAGTGAAGCTGATCTAGTCTAAGACGGTGAGAAATGATGGGCCTCAGGTAAGCAGAGAGGCATGCTCAGTCTACAGGCATTTCAATTTCAAGACTGAAACCACTGAGCCCAACCAACAAAACTGAAGGCCCAAATTTGACCTAAGGCCCACACTTGCAAGCTTTGAGAAGTCTTCTTAGGAGGAAGTGTCAGCCAGAGATATTTGAATGAAGGGAGAAAACAACTATGAGTTGTGGGAGTTGTGCATTCCAGGGTTGAGTTGAGGCTGATTGCTCAAAGGAAGGGGACATTGGGTGAGGGAAACTGAAAAGCCAGCCAAGGGAGAAAGAAGAGCCTGTAGAAATGAGTTTAGCTGCAGCTTCTTCGTAGGACACAAAGTCCCAGTAAGAGAATAGTGAAAAGCCACCCTAGGGGAAAGAGACAGAATTTGTCACTTCCCCCACTGGATGTCTATAGCACTTAGAACATAATGTAATTATTTGCCGAGGTGTTGGTCACACCACTAGGCAGAGCACAGGGCCCTTGTGTGATCCTTCTGTGCCTGACCCACGTCCTGACAATGTCTGTAGATTGAATCAATGGTTGTATGACTAGAGGACTGAAAGAGAAAAGGTGCATTTAATATATTTTAGGAAAACATTCAAAAGAAGAAAATGGCTCTATGTATAAGGTTGTTTAATGCAGAATTGTCTATAATAGTGAAAATTGGAAATACTTAAGTAAACGATGGTGAGTCTACTCAATGGAATATTATGTGGTCATTAAAATGATAATTATGAAGACATTGTAGCAATATAGCAAATGATTATGATATAATACTAAGCAACACAAGCAGAATACAAAATTCCGTGTATGCTATGATTACAAGTATGTAAAAATGATCTATGCATATGGCCAAGCCCTGGAGAAGGGAGCATAAAAATGAAAACAGATGACTCATTGCAGTGACAGGATTGTCAGTAAATTATTATTTTCTTTTTCTGTGTATTTATGTTGAGAGTGTTTATGCCATTACAAAGGAGAAATAAAGTTGATAGGTGGAAAGCAAATTGAACCATGACCTTGAAAATTGGACATAGTCCTGCTGCCAGAGGTGAGGATTCCACAAAATGACATTGTCCAGGCAAAAGAACACTGAGACTGGGGTTGCAGCTGCTGGCATGGAAAAGAAAGGGTAGGCTTGAAAAATGCTTGTAGCTGTTGTCTGCCTGCTCCCACTTCTGCCATCTGTCACCTGCACAGGTTGTACTGAAATTGAGAGTCAGGAATTTGAAATCAGAAGACTGACGTTCCGCTGCTTACTAACTGTGTTATCTTTTGGGCAAGTTCATTAACCTCCTTGAGCCTCAGTGTGGTGCTCTGTAAAGTGGAAATCACAATTCTTACCTCAGAAGATCATTATATGTATCAAGTGGAAGAGAATGTGTTTGAAAGTCCTTTGTAAATGCTGAGGCCTGTAACTAACTATAAAGAGATATTAATACTGTCATCATGATCAGTGTAGTTATTATTATGTCTTCCAAGTTGGCCTGAAATTCCATCCAGAAGAGATTTATTTCAATAACAAGAAAATAGCTTGAGTAGAATTCAAAGGAGAAGTTATTATTCATTCAAGAGTCAGCATAGTGGACTAGGGATATAGCCCAGTGGTAGAATGCTTGCCTAGCATGTGCAAAGCCGTGAGTTTGATCCGCAGGTTCACACACACACACACACACACACACACGTGCACATGCACACACAGTCAGTATAAACCAGTTGCAGTGGTGCAGGGCTATAATCCCATCTACTAGAGAGGCTAAGGCAGGAGGATCACAAGTTTAAGGTCAGCCTGGGCAACTGTGAGACCCTGTCTCAAAATAAAAATAAAAGAATAAAATTAAAAAGGGATGAGGATGTAGCTCAGTGGTAGAGTGCCTCTGGATTCAATCCCCAGAACAACAACAACAAAAAAAACCAGTCAGCATAACCTATTTCTAGAGGTTGAACCAGGGCGGTGGGACTTTTGTAAAGTTTCTCATTTGTAGCTGGGGTTGAGATTTACTGGCAAAATAGCAAAACAGACCCTGAAAACAGGTAGACAGCTTCTTGACTTCAAATTCCAGATTGAATTTTGTCTCCTCCATTTACTAAGTATGTGACCTTAAAGTAGTTATGTAATCTCCCCAAACTTCACTTCCCTTATCTTTGAAAGAGAAATAACAATGGTATTATCTCATATTGTCGCAGTGAGTATTAAATGAGTTAAAACATGGAAACCACCCTAGCACAAGGCCTGACACACAGTAAGTGATATGTGGTGTTAGCTATTTGTTTTTTCTGTAGGCTCTGCTCCAAAACCATCCTGAGGGACACATCCTGACCTTATTAGAGGGGACAGGAGGTGCAGCATAGGGTCAGGGTTATCGCCACCCTTGCATGGACTCCAGGTTCCCAGTGGCTGGCCTCTTTGCCCAAATATTCTAACACCTTGGGCTTGGGTCTCTGACATGTGATTTTTACAGCTGGCTTCCTCTTGTGACCTCATATGTACAGTTGTCTCTTTGTCAACCTCCATATCTACTGTGTGCTATGGGCTGGCCTTGAATGCTGCTTGAGCCTTGGTTCCAAGATACTGTCAAGTAAGCTAGAACGTATTCGCCCCTTCACTTCAGCCTTGTGCACTGCCAGATTTGTACACTCTGTCTTTGTGGAACAAGGGATGGAGACAAGACAGGTGATCCTGGATTTCTAACCCTAAAGTGGAGATGAGAAAGTGGTAGAAAGAAGCTAGGCATCTGTCTTCACTGTGCATAATCTACATTGGAATCTATGTTGGTGTCAGAGCATGTGCAAAACCTAAAACTGCCTGAACGTGTTCTGTACTCTGTATAAACAGTCCCTGACTCACAATGGTTCAACTTTTAATTTTTCCACTTTATGATGGTGTGAAAGCGATGCGCATCCAGTTGAAACCATGCTTTGAATTTTGAATTCTGGTCTTTTTCTGGGCTAGCAAAACACAGTAAAAGATTCAAGACTTTCTCATGATGCTGGACAGGGGCAGCCAGCTGCAGCTCCCAGTCAGTCACACGAGCATGAGGACAAACAAATGATACTCTAAGGTACTGTCTTTATAGGCTATAATGTTTGGTAGGATAGGTGTAGTAAAGGACATTTCAACAATATTTTCAATTTATATAGTTTATTGGGATGTGACCCTATCATAAGTCAAGGAGCCTCTGTCACTACTGTAACAAATTACCACAAACCTGATGGCTTCAACAATACATGTGCCAAGTATGGTGGTGTGCACCTATAATCCCAGTGACTGTGGAGGCTGAGGCAGAAAGATTTCAAGTTTGAGGTCAGCCTCGCCAACCTAACCAGGTCCTAAGCAACTTACTGAGACCCTGTTTTAAAATTATAAATGAAGAAATAGAGAAATAAATAGGACTGGGGATATAGCTCAGTGGTAAATCTTCCCTGGGTTTAATCCCCAATACCCTCCCCCTGAGTTTTTTTAAACAACACACATTACACTTGTTTCTTTTCTCACAGTTCAGGAAGTCCAAAATCAGCTGGACGTGGTGGCACATGCATATAATTCTAGCTACTTGAAAGGTTGAGGCAGGCGGACCACATGTTAGAGGCCAGCCTGGGCAATTTAGCAAGATAGTATCTCAAAATAAAAAGGGTGGGGGATGTAGCTCACTGGTAGATTGACCCTGGTTTCAATTGCTAGTGCCCATCCTCAAAAGAAGGCCAGCCTGGATGACTTAGTGAGACCCTATATAACAAGAAAGAGAGAGAGAGAGAGAGAGAGAGAGAGAGAGAGAGAGAGAGAAGAGAAGAGAAGAGAAGAGAAGAGAAGAGAAGAGAAGAGAAGAGAAGAGAAGAGAAGAGAAGAGAAGAGAAGAGAAGAGAAGGGAAGGGAAGGAAGGAAGAGAGAGAGAAAGAAAAGGAGAGAGAAGGAGAGAAGGAGGGAGGGAGGGAGGGAGGAAGGCAGGAAGGCAGGAAGGCAGGAAGGCAGGAAGGGTCGGTCCAAAATCAGCTTCAGTGGGCTAAAATCAAACCACTCAGTCATGTTCTCTCTGAAGGTTCTAGAGGAGAATCCATTTCTTATCTTTCAGCTTCTGGTGGCTGCTGACATACCTTGGATTGTGACCACATCACTCCAATCTCGGCCCTCATGGTTGTATTGCCTGCTCCTATTCTCTGCATGCTCCCTCTGCCTCCCTCTTACAAGGATACATGATTACTGTTAGAGCTCACCCAGATAAATCAGGATAATCTGTCCATCTACAGATCTTTAACTGAAATCACATCTGCAATATATCCTTTTCTGGCACGTAAACTAACATTTACAGCTTCAGGGGATTGTGATGTGGATATACTGTGAAGGACCATTTTTCAGCCTACCACATACTCAAAGGTATTTTCTCTTCTAATTCCCTGCAGGCCTCTGCCTTGTCCTCTGCTGCCTGAGAAATGAGGCCATTCAAGCTTCATGGCTTTTGTTTGTGTCTCTTCTGTCTATGTTTATGGTCTGCTTGCTGACGGTTATTCGTTTGAATGGTCACTGCAGGACCCTGTGCACCCATTGGCCTGGGAATTCTACCCTTCTTCTGAGAGATTCCCTCTCTTTGGCTATGTGGATCTGGGCCTCAGGGACCAGCTTTGAAGGAGCTGAGGTTTGTTTCTCTGGAGAGACTGAACAATTGTTGGCTGGCGCTTCCTGCCCCAGCTTGCCCTATCTTTTCCATTTAGCTGCTTCCTGTTAGTACCTACTCCTTAGACACAGTCTACTCTGGGCCATGTACTAAGACTACTGTGCCTCAAGTTTTTTAAAAGGCAGGAACAACACCGAGAGAGAGAGAGAGAAAAGGACATGTGATTCTAATGCAACATTCTGAGTGCCATACTCGAACTCCTAAGACATTAGGGGCCCATAGAGGAAGGGCCCCTGAACCACATGGGAGGTGTTTGGGGATGACTGGGAATGGCTATCTCACTTGCCCTAATTTTCCCCACCCCAAGATGCTCTGTGGCATAGGAATGAGTGTGCTTGGGATGGAGTCCTGGATTTCTTAATAAATTACTACATGGCTTTGCCAGGTTACTTTTACTTTTGAGCCTCAATGTCCTCTTTGCTAAATTGAAAAGGGGATTCATAGTAATAGTTACATGTATGAATTCAGCAAACAGTGTATGCAAAGGGCTTTATAAAACATAAAGCACCATAACCTGCTCTAGTTGTTATTCTTAGCTCACCACTCTCTCTGTCTTTTCCTTACTTACCACTCTCCAGCTTCCTGCAGGCTATTTCACGCTAATCTTTTGTTTTAACTAATTCAATCCTGATTCTTGCATTGTTTCCTCACTCATTCCTTCACACACCAGGGAACAATTTATTTCTCACCTATTGTTCTGCTTCCAGTCAATCTCTTGCCAGTCATAGTCATATATTAATATTTGCAAACAACCACATTTCTAGAGAACCATTACTTCAAAGGCAGTTGTTTATCAACTTTCCAAATTTGTGCCCAGTCTAGACGAAACTTCTCCATGGAATTTAACCACTCATGTGTTCAACAGATATTTATCAAGCACCTACTAGGTACCAGGTACTATGGGAAGCACTAGGTGAACAAGTGAAAATAAGATAGTTATAGTCTTTGGCCTCAGGGAGCTGGCTAGTGGAGGAGGAGGATCAGTAAACAAGCAATTTTAGTTTAGTGTGAAGCTACCATCAGAAGAAAACACAAGGGCTAAGCTATAGCTCAGTGGTAAAGTGCTTTCCTAGCATGCATGAGAACTTGCATTCCATGTCAGTCCTGCAAAGGAAGAAAGAAGAAAGTTTTGTGGATGCAAATGAAGCAGAAGCAGAACTCAGATTCAGTGGGTGGGTGGAGTCAAGAGAGGCCTCCCAGAGAGGATGCACCCCAGAGGTTATTGGGATCTCTAAGCTGAGGCCTCAGGGATGAGTAGAAATTAGAGGAGATGGGGAGGTAGGGGGAGAATGGAGGAAGGATGGATTGTACAGAGGAAAGGAAGGAAAGGGGGGTGGGGAAGGAAAGATAATAGAATGTGACAAACATCATTATACAATGTATATGTATGAATATGCAAGTGGTGTGATCCTACTTTGTACACAACCAGAAAAACAATAGTTGTGCTCCATTTGTGTACATTGAACCAAAACAAATAAATAATTTTTTTTAAAAAAGAAAAGAAATTAGAGGAGATGGAGGAAGAGTTCAAGCAGAGGGAATGGCATCTATTCTGGAGGAACTGAAAGAAACTTACTATGGCAGGAGCATGGAGTATGAGGAGTGATGGGTGGATGTTCAGAAATGGAGGACGAGGCAGGTGAGAAAGGAAACGTGATTGTACCAGTCTGTATTCTAAGTCGTGTTCTTTTTTCTTTTCCTGGGTACGGACAATCAAACTCAGGGTATCACACATGCTAGACATGCATTCTGCCACTGAGTTACATACCCAGCCCCTCTAAGCCATGTTTTGATTTCACTCCCAGTCCTTAAGGGATGAAACAAGGTATAGTAGGACAATGGAATCTGCCTCACAGTAAATGCACAACAAACATTGCTGTAGGAATGAGAGCAAATTGAGAAAAATATTGCATGTGGAATGTACTGTGGTGAATTCCACCTTTGTGTAAACCTACAAAGTACCAAATTATAAAAACAATAAATAGATGGGGGGAAGCCAGTGAAGTACAGGAGGGAGAAGAGGGGGAGGGGAGGGAGTGAGAAAGTACTGGAGACTAAAATGGAGCAAATTATATTCCACAAATGTGTGATTATGTCAAAATGAACCTCAGTATTGTGTACAGCTATAATTTAAAAACATTAAAAAAAAAGTCAGGCACAGTGGCACATGCCTGTAATTCCAGCAACCCGGGAGGCTGAGGCAGGAGTTTAAAGCCAGCCTCAGCAACTTAGCAAGGCCCTAAGCCCTGGATTCACTTCCCAGTACCAACAAAATTAAAAAATAAGCTAGAGATAATTAGCCCTCTTTGGAATGGGGGAAAGGAGAGACAAGGCTTCAGAAGGGAGTCAAGCTTGTGTTAGATAGTGAAGGACAACTAGGAGTTCCTCAGAAAGACAAGGGAAGAAAATATAATTTTAAAAATGAACAAAATAAAAAATAAAGTGCATGTTCAAAGGTTCAAAAAATATAAAAAGTTGTGGCCCATGTACATGAATTCCTTCAGATTCCACTGTGTCTTTTTCCCTTATGATTCAGCTATGTATCTAATAAATCTTAATATCCTTAGTAAATCCCTGTAATAAATCTTAGGCATGAGTACCAAAAAAATATATAAAAATCATGGTGTACTCAGAGAAAATTTTCTGATTTATTACACAGTTCTCTTATTCTCCTTTTAGACCTATATTCATGGCTTTCTCCATAACCACAGGAGCCTAAGTTAAAGATGGTAAATACATTTCACTCCTCACTCTCAGTAGTAAGGATTGCTTGGAGTTCTACGTTGAGGAGTCTGAGGTAGCACATGGACTCAGTGGTAGACTGCCATGATTGATTACCAATGTGTATCTGGGATAAAGGACAAAGAAGTTGTACTGTACATATGACATATGTTTGTCACATGGCCTACACTTTCCCCTTTCCCTCACCACTGGGTTTGAGGATGGGATCTCCTAAGCTAATCATGAATTGGCAATTTCCCATTCCTAAAAGTTTTCATGAGAGAATGGATATTGGCTGAGACTTGATCCACTGGTGAAGCATTGACTATGTCCCCTGTGCTAGGAACGGAAACTAGCCCCTAGGGATTTCTTAGAGAATACATGATTGTCCACTCAGCCAGAGACTTCATTGAGTTGAACCAATGGAATAAAACCCAAATTTTGGGCTCCATGTTGAAATAAAGCGCAAATATACTTATTCCCATATTGTGGGTAATGTCCAAATTTAACTCTAACGTGCTGTTTATTGTGGTCTGTTTATTTTGATCTAGTTCTTTTTTTTTTTACCTTAGCTTATGTCACATTTTCTGGCCCAATGAGTACAAGAAAGAAAAAAATGTTTGCTTTTACAAAGACTTGTAAATCACACCAATGAAGTCAGCATAGTCTAGCATACTTTTTCTCACATAGTAACTGCTTAAAGCTTGTTTTGTGTTTCCCTTCTTATTAACACTGCACTCCTCTACTTTCTGTGCCAGTATAAACACTCTGCATTGTTCAAATTCTCACTTCAGGACTGTTTTAGGTATTGGGTGGTAAAGATCTTGTTATATTGCAGGGAGGTCATCTGGTTCCAGGGAGAGTTCTGGAGTCTCAAGAGTGGCAATTGTACCCCTCCAGCAAACTGGCTACGAACTAGGTAGTCTTGAACTAGGCAGTCACTTTAGGCCAACACCAGAATAGAAAGTGTGAATCCTTTCAAGGCTTGGAAAATTTGAAGCAGAAGATGGAGGTTTTTAGCAGCTGCTAGTTGGAAATGGGGAGGAAGTGGTGGGTGAGTTGGGGCCTTGGACATCCAGAAGGCCTCGTACCTAACAGCAGGTGGGGTTCCAGGCAGGGTGATGGGGAAAGACCAAATGAAGCTGCCAAGTCACATCAGCTCATCAGCATGTCTCAGTTACCTGGGTGCAAAGAGAGCTGCCAGCCATTGGAGAGTGTTGCATGCATGAAAGGTGTTAAAGCAGGGGGATCTCCAAGCACCATGGGCCTACGTGGCATATCTCTTTCAAGAGAGGGATTGGGGACTCAGAAAAGAAAGCTGCTCGTTGCTGGGATTGTGGAATTCGAAATCTGTTGTGTAGAAACCTGACTCCATGCTGTTACTATTTTCTATAATTATTTTTGTTTTCCCTTAGGATTTAGTGAAATTCCTTTACAGAATGTAAACTGTGCTAAGGAAAACCAGAAAATGGAACTTTTTTTGCAGTGTGGGCCTGAAAGGGAGAACAGGGAAATTTAGAGAATTGAGTGTTCATTTATTCATTCACTCATCAAATAGTTAAGCATTTGCGTGTGCTAAGTGCTGTGCTAGGTGCTAAAGATTCAGAGAGGAATAAGACATGTCAAGGAACTTGAATTCTAATAGAAAAGTTATTCATATAAACAAATCAGTGAACTAAATAATTAAAAATGGTGCTGAGACCCAGCACTGCAAAAATATCATGCTGAGATATAAATTTAATCAGAATAGAAGAGGGTGTTAAGAGTCAGGAATAAGTAAGGATAGCTGCTGTAATAGATGAACCATCAAATCCAAATCACTAGCCAGGCATGGTAGCATGCATCTGTAGTCCCAGCTATTTATGAGGCTGAGGGAGGAAGGAGAATCACGGGTTCAAGATCAGCCTGCACAATTTAGGGATACCCCCATCTCCAAAATGAAAAAAACTAAGAGAATTAACATAATAAAATATATATTTTTAGTCACATCAAAGTTTATTGTGGGTCAGCTCCACAAAGTCATTTTAGACATCTAAACCTGTTCCATCTTTGAATACAGGTTACTAAGAACCACCTAGCTGGCACAGGGGGAGAAAAAGGCAGAGTGGAGAAGGCACTCTCTCATAACCATTTTAGCCCAGAAGTGACACAGCATGTAGTCATGTGGTCCCATATAGCTACAAGAGGGTTGAGTGGGAAAGTCTAACGATATTCTGAAGAGGCTATCTGAAGCACGGTTTGGTAAACACTGTGACTCCACCACAGATGGAACAGTGATTCTACCTGGAAAGGAAAGCAGAGGCTCTGAAGAGAGGAAATGAATTCTGAGTGCAATGCCTACAGAGAAGTAGGTGTCGGGGTGAAATAATTTGCAGTTGCTACTTACAACCCTTTCTACTCCTCTTAAAAGTCCCTTCCCAGAATTCATTCAACTTAAATCATTTAACTCCCCACTCTACACTTGCCCTTTTCTTTCCTACTCATCCTGAAAGTCTCACCTTAACTGCCACTTGATCCAGGAGCATCATACCTCATCAATCAAGTAAGGGAGTTTCTTCATAGTATCTCCCATAGTATCCACTTTTTTGTTTAAATTATATGAATATCTTTATTATTATACTTTAATTACCATAAGGGCAGGAAATATGTCTGGTTTACTCGTCACTGTATCTCCAGTGATTGGCACTGTGTCTGGCACACAGTAGGGCCTGGATAAGTATTTGTTGAATGAAAGAATCTGCCTTCCCCAAGCATTTTTTCTTTCCCGCCCCCCCCCCCCCCCCCCGCTTTCTTTTCTTGTATTGGCAATTGACCCCCTGGGACACTCGACCACTGAGCCACATCCCCAGCCCTATTTTGTATTTTATTTAGAGACAGGGTCTCACTGATTTGCTTAGAACCTTACCGTTGCCAAGGCTGGCTTTGAACTCCAGATCCTCCTGCCTCAGCCTCCCGAGCTGCTGGAATTACAGGCAAGCACCACTGCACCCAGCAAACATTCTTTCTTATACCATTTTCCTCAGCCATTCATGTGGTTGGTCAGTTAACTGACCAATGAGGTCAGTCCTCAATAAGTGCTAGGTGTTCTTTTGCATACTGGAGTTGATAAAGAATAAAACATTGATTGTTTCATCATTTACTTGATCGCCTTGAGAGAAGGATAGGGTAGACAATTCATACTGGCTTGCCCAGAGCTTCCCTGGTTTGCTCGTTTTCTAGTACTCGGGACTGAGCCCAGGGATGCTCCACCACTGTGCTATGTCCCCAGACCTTTTCATTTTGTATTTTGAGACACAGTCTAAATTTCCCAGGCTGGCCTTGAACTTGTGATCCTCTTTTCTCAGCCTCCAAGCAGTCACTGCACCTGGCTGCTTTCCTGCTTTTCACATGAAAATCTTTACCCCTGAACCCATCCCCATCCCCCAGTCCCTAGTCCCAGGCAATCCAGGAGAGCTGGTCACTCTGGAGTAGAATCTGTATCTTTTCTCCATTCCAGACGTCCTGACACATGGTAAGTTTTCAAAGAATATTTGTTGTGTGGAGGTGGGTGGGATGGTGGTTGGTTGTGCACATGGATTCTGGGGAATGAATGGCTGGCTGAATGGGTGAATGGATACACTTATTTGGGAACTTTTCAGATTCTAGAGGAAAGAAGAAACACCTGGAGATTTCAAAACACTCAGGAAAGGTCTACAGCAGAGGTCTGGGAGGGAGGGGTACTGCCTTGTAGGAGTTCGGGACAGTAACATACTCCTTTGACCACTTGTCTGAATGAGACTGGTTTGGAGTTTCCTATGAACCCAGAAGATGGATATCAGGCTGACCTGGCACAGAAAGTACTCCTCTCAATTTGTGAGCTACTGGTATTATTATCCCCTCACTACATCCTCAGCAGAGGTCAAGGAATAAATTGATATTTTCAAGGCCTTACTCTGGGGAACAATAAGCTTTGAGGCTATTGCATGGAGGAGGGGTGTAGAGAGGTAAGAAAATAGTCAGCACTTTATAATTACAGCTCATTATATATTTCAAATGATTTAATAGATATATCTAATAAAAATTATATTTACCTTTTCCCTCCACAGATTCCTGGTGGTGAGGGGTCAAATTTTTCAAATCACATTTTAAGTATATTAGAGTAACTGTGTTCTTAGAAATCCACTTTCCTCTGTGTTATGAAATGCCCTCCAGCCTACCACTGCCCTTATTCCCAAAGATGAGTCAGTTTGGGGTTGTCTTTCTGAACTCCTCTAAGCACTTAAGGTTCATACACTTTATGACAGATATCCCTGAATATTGCTGTGAATTATAAAAGCCTGATCTTCTTGTTAGATGGTCACTGCCTTAAGTACGGATATAGATTCAAATATCTAACCTGCCGCTTATTAGATGTGCTAATTTCAGCTAGTTACTTAACTTCTCTGAGACCTGCGACTCAGCATCTCCTATCCTTTTATAAAAGGATAACACTGTCTCAAAGGGGTTTTGCAAGGATTAAATGAGATAACATAGGAATTTCCTAGCACAAGGGCCGGCACAAGCGGGCCTTTGATAAATGTGAGTTGTCTCCTTCTTCCCATTCTTTGAGGAAGGAACTGTATATCATTTGTTTATTTTTGAATTTCCAGCACAGGGATTAGCACATAGTGGGACACGAATGTTTGCCAACTGGAATTGTCAAAGAACTATCCTCATTTTGATGAGTGGTGTTAGGCGAAGGCTCAATTACAATGACATGTTATAAGCGTTGGGAAACAGTAGAAGGGGAGGCTGGCACAAAAACATTTGCAGAGTTAAACACAAGCCATGGCCAACTCATCAATTTCTGTCTTTGCTTCTGTGCTAACTATGCCAGTGTCCTTTTTTATTTGCTCTTTTGTTCATATTGCACCACTGGCATACTTATTTCTTAGCAATTACTATATGATACATTTGCCTACCCAACTGGATCATAAGTTCCTTGAGTAAGAAGATGTGCTTTATTATCTTTGTGTCTCCTGTACCTTGAACAATACACACACACACACACACACACACACACACAAATGGTTTTTTTTTTTGTTTTTTTTTTAACGGTAGGGCTATTCACACTTATTTTGACATATCTACCTTTGGTAATAAATTTCTTCCTAATATGAATGAATTTTGTATCTTTACTTAAACTGGAAGTTCATTTGAAGTTGTAAGCCATGTTTCTCTTGTAAGGCCTAGTACTGGGTCAGGCCCACAATGGGTGCTAATTGCATGCTATTGAATTGACTAAGGCATGATCTTCCATAGTACAGAGATGTCATTCTATACCATAAAGAGTATTTCTAGCCAGTCATGGTGGTGCATGCCTGTAATCCCAGCAGCTCAGAGGATGAAGCAGAAGGATGGCAAGTTCAAAGTCAGCATCAGTAACTTAGTGAGGCCCTAATCAACTCAGCAAGACCCTATCTCTAAATAAGATACAAAAAGGGCTGAGGATGTGGCTCACTCGTTAAGTGCCCCGGGTTCAATTCCTGGTAACCCCCCCCCCCGCACCAATAAAGAATATTTCTGTTGAACTCAAGATTTACAAGATTCTGATATGGTCCATTAATGTCATGCCATGTCAGATAGAATTTGATTCCAGTACAACCAAAGAGCAGTATGGTTGGTTTTCTTTCTTTTGAAAAGAGAAAATGATGTAACTGCTTTTATAAAAAAAAAAAAAAGCAATAGTCACCCCAAGTCTCCATCCAGAAACAATCAGTGATCATATTTAGTGAATATCACTGCAGACATCTCTCTATGTACTTATTCAGAAAAGGGATAGATGAATGACTAGATAAAATGATTTTATGAAAATGGAATCCTAGTGTGCAGTCCAGTTTTATTAAAAAGTGTTCAATTTAATTTTACTTGAATTTAACAGAAGACTGAAATGAAACCACAAGAATCACCATCCTTTGAATAAATATTATTTTACTTCAAGAGATATTGACTCCACCTTAAGAAAGATAAGATTATCACTATTATGCCTTCTTTCCCCAACCTCTGGATTTTTATTAGTTATGGCTTTACTTTGTCATTGTTTTTAACTGTTATGTGCTACTCTGCTACCAACATTAATCCAGTTATTTAGGGTGTATTTATACAGTACAAATATTTGTTTCATTCTATGAATTAAATTCTCCACCTCTATTCCTTTATCATGACCTCTATACTCAGACAATTTTTATTTGTTTTCTCTTGATTGGATAGATTTCTTAGTAGGTCTTATAAATGGTGTATTCCCTTAGTTTTGCATGTTGCCTTTTCATTTGAAAAAGTAGTCAACTGAGGATGATTTGTTTCTGTCTCAGACTTTCAACATTTTAAAGACTTCCTTCTTAGTCTGTCTGCCTGTATGTATGTATGTATGTATTTTTGCAGTGCTGGGGTTGAACCTAGGATCTGGCCTCAAATTTGTGATCCTCCTGCCTCAGAATTCCAAGTAGATAGGATTAACTGTGTGCCCTTATGCTGAAATTACCTTCAAAATTCTTAATATGTTCTAAAATAACAAGAGCTGCTAACACTTATATGGTACTTGCTAAATTTTAGAAACATTTGAATTGACTTTAATTTTAATATATCGAGTGATTTAATCCTTAAAACAAACCTTTGAGGTGGTTGTTGTTGTTATCCTCATTTTACCTATGCGGAAACAATAGCAAGGGAAATCCCTAACTTTCTGAAGCCCATAGAGTTAGTAAATTGAAGAAATGGGATTCAGATGTCAGCAGTGTGACTCTAGAGTACATGTTGTTATACTACACCTTGACATCGCCTCCCTATGGTCACCTTTATCATCTGCCATCCTAACAATCTATGTAGCTTTATCACTCTTTCATCCCCACCCATGTGTCTATATTCTTTCCACATCAAGCTACTTGTGATACCATAGTCTTCCACAGCTCTGTACCTTTTCACATGCTGTTCTTCCCACAGACTACTCTGACCACCCCCTATTAAGCCTGCATGGTACACTCCCATTTATCATTTTTTTCTTGCTCTTTTTTGCTAAAATTCAATTCTAATTTTGCAATTTATGGTTTGCTCTTCAGTGAGGCTCCATTGCCTCAAGATACAGCCAGCTTTTTCAGCACAGTAGAGGGGATCCTACAAGATCCAGACCCTGCCTACCCCTCAAGCATCATATTTTCATCTTCCTCTGTGTATCTCATACTCCATCTATATCAAGCTATTTAAAGTTCTCCAAACACACAATTCTATCCCATGCCTCCATTCTTTTGTCCATGTTCTTCCTTCTACATGGAATCAATCCCCTGCCTACCTTGAAGACTTCTACATATGCTTCAAGACTCAGTATTATCACTTCTCAGCCTTTGGGTTAAAATAAAGAGAAGACTCGGTGCAAATAATCGCTCTGGGGAAGCTTCCCTGCCCAGCCGCAACCTGTCCTGCTTGACACTCTTTTGAGCAGGATTGGTTATTCTATTCTCAGTGTCACTCACACACTTTGTACATTACCTCCACTGCAGCATTTACCACATCATCGCACAACTTTTTTTTTTTAACATAGCTGCCTCCTTTATTAACATTCTTGAGGGAAATGGTCATATCTTTATTTCTTGAAAGTTTACTCTGACCTATAGCTGGCACATCATTGGCACTCCAAAATTATGTGTTGAATGAATGAATCTTATTAGCCCCAGTGCCTAACACAGTACTAGGACAGAAAAGGCACTCAAAAATATCTGTTTAGTTAACAAAAATAAATGCAGAAGCCCATTTTCTCACTGTTATATGTTCAGTGAGAAATCATGTTATATGATTTCTCCAGGCAATTGGCCACTTCTTCAAGCAGATCCTTTAGTAAGAGCTCCCAATGCCTCTGAGCTGACTTGTAGTTCAATTTCTAGTGCAATAGCAATAGTATGACATCATGCCATCTAAGCTTCAAGCTTAGAGAAGCAAAGAAAGGTAGAATATTTGCTAGTACCTAATAGGTTTGGATGTGCAAAGGTAGCTCTATAGATATAGTTAAGTCTGACTACGTCAATGATTTCCACACCTGAGTAGATATCAAGACTTTTGGGCAATAATTCTCCACGGCGTTTGTCTATCTTGTGAGCAGAGACACTGACTGCCTTCATCCCAGGCTGTTTATATAATGAACAGCTTCTTTGGAAAATAAAAGAAGGCATGCTTTTTTCTGTCCTAAATGGTAAAGATAATCTTTTCTTTTAAGATAAACATCAGGCAGACTTGTTGTCTACTACAAAAGATTCAGGTTTCCTAAGATTGGGGTTCCTCTTCTGAAACAAAACTCACTGCATGTGCTTATATCACCTGGCCTTCTTCATGTCATCCTGTGAGAATTAGGGCACAAGAAACTGGCACAATTAGTGTGCCTGGGATTACAGGCATGCACCCACACTGGCACTCATTTGAAATGTAGTTTCCTGGGTTGTGCCTTAGATTATCATTAGATAGTTTTAGGAGAGAGACCTGGAAATATGAATTTTAGTAATGTTTTCTGATGCTGGAGGTCTTTAGATCTCCTTTGGGAGCTACCAAGTTCAGAATTGTGCTGAGATTTGAGTATAGACTAGAAGGTTACACTTTCTTCTAGCAAGGGTAGAGGTAGTCATAGGATAACACGTGAGCTGTTTGGGCAATTTTTCTAGTTTAAAAAACCTCAACATGGAAAAATGGCTCACTATAAGATTTATCGCTCTCTCTATATATAGATATATACATATATATGTATACATATCACATATACAAGCAATATGTCAAGAAGTTTTAAGTTATGTACTGGAGATATATGTATATATGTATATATATATATATGTGTGTATACAGATCTCTCTTCTCTCTGTCTCTCTCTCTATATATACATAATTTATACATATATACATATATAAATTAATGTGCTGGCCACAATAAAATCAAAAGAAATAGATACAAAATTAAACTGTTACCCTCATCACAAAACTCAATCATTCAATTACTGGGTAAAGTAAACTTCAGCTTTCCTTCCTGAGAAAAGTAGGAAATGTTCATTTTTCTTATATTTTTTACTTCAAGACAGGGTCTTGCTAAATTGCCCTGGCTGGCCTTGAACTTGTAAAATTCCTTCCTCAGCCTCCACATAGCTGGGATTACGGGTGTGTGCCACAATGCCTACTGAGAGATGGTTCTTATGTTAGACTGATTCCTCCAACCTAGATTACAACAAATATTTATTGAAGACCTATTATGTGCTGAACTCTTGTTCCAGGTGCCAGAAATATAGTAATTAATGAGACAAAATCCCTGCTTTTGTGCAACTTATATTCTAGTGGAGATACACATACACTGAACCCATAAAACACAAATATTTTCAGACAATAAAGAAAACAAACAGAATAATGAAGAATAATTTGGCAAGCATGGAGGAACATTTCAGCTATAATTGTCAGGAAAGGTCTTTCTGGGGAGGTACCATTTGAACTGAGATTTGATTAAAGGAGACTGTGTAGCAGTCAGTCTCTGCCTACCAGAGACACCCATTTGCAGAAAATGAAGCTCTTTAGCCTTCATGGTCAGTGTCATTGAACTTCCCCCATACCTGAAAAGATAAACATGAGGAGCTTCTTCCCACTGGTGGATGGAGTTCAGAATTAGCCTGCTGCCCTAAGCAAGTGATCTGTCATGTTTGAGGAAAGCCCTAGCCCAAAGAACTGGGCTTCATTCATTTGACACATATTCATGCAATATATAATGTGTTGAGAATTATTCTAGGCATTGTGGATACAGCAGTAAGAAAGGTCCTTACTCTCATGGAGAGTCTATGACAGTTGTTGGTTTGAACTCCATCCCTACTCCCATCTCTCTTGCGAGGTTAAGAGGGAAATTATACCCCATCATGATTCTTCATCCATGGGCTTGAATGGTCTTAAATGAGATCAAGCCCCAGAATCCAGAAAGTTCTACCTATAGCTTTATGATTATCACCACTACACAAATAGTTCTCTTCTTGGTTCCCAGATTTCAAATTTGATTCCCCAACCAGTGCAAATAAGATTTGAATTAATCTCATTCCCTTGGACCCTGAGACTTAGGCTTTCAGCCACCTCCCTTCTTCAGGTTGAGCCCTACATCCCCAGAGGTTCCTTTCTTCTCATTGCTGCCTGCCAGTCTACTTTCTCCTCTCTCCCTTGTCAATGTCTCAGAATGCCTGTTGATGTGGTTATAAAACTGACTTCCAGAACTCCCTCCAGCTTGCTTGCTTATTGCCTAATGATCAAAGCTAAATGAAAACAAAGAAAATGGAGGCAGCAGTGCCTGTCTCAGCAGACCCTCTCCAATGAGGTATTCCTTCCAATCAGGAACATGTTGCTCTGGCAACCAGACTTCTCACTTCTAACTTCCTCTAATCCCTCTCTTATCAATTTTCTATTACAATTGAATGAGTTTCTTTTCTGAGACAAGTTTCTCAACCATTTTTATAACCTGCTTTGTGGTGCCAATTAGCCTTTTCTTAAAGGGAACACATTCTTTATCTTTCTGAGTACTTCTGACTATTATTTCAGTGTTTGTTAGATGTAAGGCAGCATACTGGACTTTGGTGGTAGTTACAAAGATAGAAAATAGTTATGATGTATGAGAAAGAACACTGAATTTAGCATCAAAATATCTGGTATTTTAAAATAACCTTTGAAATGTATAGAAGTCATACAAAATCATGACCAGAAACTGAAGCAGCAGAGATGCATAAAATGAAGAATAAGAGTACAGAACTCTCTTTCCCGTTTTTTGATTATCAGAAATATTTTTCTAATGTTCCAGTAAATTCCTACACATATAAGCAAAGACGTTATTGTTTTCCCCTGCAAATGAGATCAACACTGGACATATCAATCTGCTATTTGACTTTTTCTTACTATTTATTATTTCTTCTTTTCTTACTATTTATTGACCCTATATCTATCATATTCTTTTTTTTTTGTGGTGCTGGGGATTGAACCCAGGTCCTTGTGCTTGTGAGGCAGGCACTCGACCAACTGAGCTATATCCCCAGACACCTTATCATATTCTTTTTAATGGATGCCTTACATTCCATCATACGGGCATACATTTATGTGTCTGAAGTGTTTTTATTACAATAAATTTAAAAAACATACCTTGGTACACATATTTTGGTAGAAATCGTAGTATTTGTGTTAGATAAATCCTTAGAAATGAAATTGCTGCATCATAAGTGTGTATATTTAAAATTTTGAACGTATGTAACCAAACAGCTCTTCAAAACAATTGTACCTACCTATTTTCTCATCTCAGTGTACAAGTCACTAGTTCCCAAGAAAACAGGTTTTGGATTCTATTACTTTCTGATAGTGTGATTTTGGTTGAATTACTTAACTAGATGAACTCCACCTCTGTAGAATGGAGATGATAATGCCTTCCCCACAATATTGTAAAGATTAAACAAGATAGTCTTAAAGAGTAACTTAGAATTTCCATATGGCCCAGAAATTTCATTTCTAGGTGTATACTGAAGAGAATCAAAGATGTTTACACAAAAATGTGCACATAAATATTAACAGCAGTACTATTCATAATGTCCAGAAAATAGAAACAACCAAATGTCCATCAACTGATAAACCAACACATAATGGTGATGTATTGCCAGGCGCGGTGGCACACACCTGTAATCCCAGCACTTGGGAGGCTGAGGCAGGAGGTTTACGAGTTCAAAGCCAACCTCAGCAACTTAGCAAGGCTCTAAGCAACTCAGTGAGACCCTGTCTCTAAATAAAATACAAAATAGGGCTGGGGATGTGGTTCAGTGGCCGAGTGCCCCTGGGTTCAATCCCCAGTACCGAAACAAAAAAAATGATGATGTATCCATGCAATAGAATATTATTTGGCAATATGAAAATAATGAAGTACTGATACATGTGATAACACAGATAAATCTTTAAAGTAAGCTGGGTGCAGTAGAGCATGCCTTTAATCCCAGTGGTTTGGGAGGCTGAAGCAGAATCATGAGTTCAAAGCCAGCCTCAGCAACTTAGTGAGGCCCTAAGCAACTCAGTGAGAGCCTGTCTCTAAATAAAATACAAAATAGGGCTGGAGATGTGGCTCAGTGTTTCACGGTCCCACAGTTCAATTCCTGGCACACACACACAAAAACTTGAAAGTATTATACCATGTGAAAGAAGCCAATCACATAAGACCACAAACTGTATGAGCCCAATTACATGAAATGACTAGTATAGGCATGTCTAGAGAGACATGAAGTAGATTAATAGGGCTGGGAAAGGAAGAGTTGGGGGGAATGGGGAATGATTGCTAATGGATATGGAATTTCTTTGGGGATTTATGAGACTGTTCTAAAATAGATTATGGTAATGGTTGCATACTTCTGAGAACATACTAAAATATTGACATTTGTACTTTAAATGGATAAATTGCATGGTGTGGAAATTATGTATCTCAATAAAGCTCTCATATAAAAATATTAAATAATATAATACTTCCACTTCCAGACAAGATAGGGTAAGAGGTGCCAAATACACCTTCTACTTGAAATAACCCCCCACTAAAAATATCCAGATAAAATACATGGAATAAATATATTTGAGACACTAGCTGTTAAGCCACAAAATGATTCTTGATGAAATGTAAACAAAGATAAGCTGCATGATTGCCCAGCTTACTGCTGCAAGAGGTCTTCTGTTTGTTATTGTACCAGGGACTTAACCCAGGGGTGCTTAACCACTAAGCCATATCCCCAGCAATTTTATATTTTTATTTTAAGACAGGGTCTTGCTGAGTTGCTCAGGGCCTCACCAAGTTGCTGAAGATGGGTTGAACCTGCAATACTCCTGCCTCCACCTCCCAAGCATGTGGGATTACAGTCTTGTGCCACTGTACCCAGCTCAGAAGAGAGTTTTAAAGCCATAACACAATGAATGGGAACCCAGGTGGATTCCAGCACACTCCCTGAGTTGAGAAGATGGAGCTGAGGGTCCAGAAACACTAACGTGACTTACATATGCCAGAGTTATAAAGAGGAGAAAGCTTTACAAAAAGAGACCTCTAGAAACCTGCAGGGGTTTCAGTATTCAGCAGAGTACAGATCAGCACACATACATGAGGAAAAATATCCAAAGCCAGGGACAAAGCCATCCAAAATTGTTAAAAAAGAATGCAGCACTCATATGGGGCCAGTAATAGTGCCTATTCCCACCAGTCAGAATGGAGTACCTCATTACTCACAAAACACTGGGTAGAGTACTCAGGAAGGCCTTGCTTCAGTAATGGGAAATAATTAACTCTAGATTGAATACTATTCCAGATTCACATAACAAATCATAAAAGCCAGACTGCTAAGCATCAACCTTTTTTCCAAATAACATAAATATATCCCAGAGCAAGTCTTAAGAAGATTTATAGGGTTACAAAAATATCCAGCACAAAACAAGGTGAAATTCACAATATCTGGCATTTAATCAAATGTTACCAGACTTGCAAACAAGCAGGAAAACATAACCCATAATGAGGAGAATAATCAATCAATTAAAAGCATCCTATAACTGACACAGATGTTTCAATTAGCAGGGGACACATGAAAACATTTATTATATTAACAATGATAACTGTATTACATATGTTCAGAGAATGAACTTGGGATAGAAAAGACATCAAAAAGACCTTAATCAAACTTCTGGAGATGGAAACTATAATATGTGAAATGAAAAGTACACTTGATAGGATCAGTGTCAAATGAGACATTGAGAAAGAAAAGATTAATAAAAATGAAGGCATAGTGAGAAAAGATACCTAAAATAAAACACATGGAGAAAAGAGACTTTCAAAAAATTAACAGTGAGCTATAGGTCAATTTGTTTTTGTTTTCTCTTCCTTTTTGTTTTTTTTGGTAATTTGGATTGAACAGGGGGATACTCTACCACTGAGCTACATCTCCATCCCTTTTTATTTTATTTTTTTAATTTTGAGACAAGTTCTCACTAAGATGCTGAAGGTCTCACTAAGGTGCCCACGCTTACCTCAAACTGATCCTTCTGCCTCAGTTTCCTGATTTGCTGGGATTGCAGGAATGTCCCATTGTGCCTGGCCTATGGGTCAATTTCAAGCAATGCAATACACATGTAATTGGAGTCCCTGAAAGGACAGGGAGCAGAAAAATATTTGAAGGTATAATGGCCAATTTTAAAAAATATGAAAAATATAAACCCATAGATTCAAGAAACTTGAAGTGCTTTGAGAAACATAAATAAAACTCAGCCACAGCATAGCATATTTGAATTGCTCAAAACCATTAATAAAGAGAAAATATTAAAAGCAGTAGAGGGACGAAAGTAAATAGGTTAAATGCAGAGGAAACTTAATGCAGCCAAAGGGGAAAAAACACAATACATTCAAAGTAACAATGAATAAAAAGATTCTCATGGCAAAAATGCAGGCAAGAGGACAGTGGAGCAACATCTGTAAAGGACCAAAAGAAAAAGGAACTGTCAATTTAGAAATCTTTGCCCATTGGAAATATCTTTAAAAAATGAAGATAAATTGGGCACAGTGGTACATGCCTATAATCCCAGCCACTCAGGAGGCTTAGGACGGAGGATCACAAGTTCAAAGCCTCAGCAGATTAACAAGGCCCTAAGCAACTCAACAAGACTCTGTCTCTAAATAAAATATAAAAAGGGGCTGGGGATGTGGTTCAGTGGTTAAGCACCCTGATTCAATCCCTGGCACCATTAAAAAAAGAAGATGAAATAAAGACTTTCCAGACATAAAATAGACAAAAAATTTTATCACTGACAGATCTGGGCTACAACATGACATATGGAAGTCCTTGTGGTAAAAGAAGAATGATACCAAATGGAAATATGGAATGAATCAAATGGAATGAGCCAAAAGGAATTAATAGCACTGAAAATAATAACTACATGGATAAGTGCATCAGATATTTTTCTTTTTGTTTGATTCTAAGTAGTAATCATTTAAATAATAACAAAGTATCATGAGGATTATAGCATAATTAAAAGAAAAATGTGTGATATAACACTAAGATCAGGAGGGGAAAATGAAACTTTCCTGTTTTAAAGTTCTTGGGCTGGGAATGTAGCTCAGTGGTACAATCGCAAACACTGGACAAAAACAAATGTTCTTATACTAATTGTGAAATTGTATAATATCACCTAAAGGTAGATATTGATAAGTTAAATATGTATGTTGAAGATTCCAAAACAACCCCTAAAATGACAAAAAATTTACAGCTAATGCGTTGGCAAAGGTTAAATGATATCATGAAAAATAGTACAGAAGAAAGTATGGAGAGTCAGAAGTGGAATCAAAACTGAACAGGACAAATAGAAAACAAATAAGATGATGTATTTAAGACCTGTTGTGGAGACACACACCTATAATCCCCAGCAGCTCAGGAGGCTGAGGCAGGAGGATCTTAAGTTCAAAAGCCAGTCTCAGCAACTTAGTGAGGCCCTAAGCAATTTAGCAAGACCCTGTCTCCAAATGAAAATACAAAGAAAGAGCTGGGGATGTGGGCACAGTGGTTAAGTGCCCCTGGGTTCAAACCCTGGTACCAAAAAAATACATTTAAACCTAAGTCTATCAGTAATCACATTATGTGAAAATGATCTAAACACCCCAATTACAGGCAGAAAATATCAGATTAAGTAAAAGAGCAAGATTCAACTGTGATAATTTTGATATGCCAACTTGCTTAGGCTACAGTCCTTAGTTATTCAAACACTAATCTCAGTGTTGCCATGAATATAATTTGCAGGTGTAAGTACAGTCCCCAGTCAGTTGAGTTTAAGAAATTATGTCCTGGAGAAACCTGGGTGAACCCATCAAAAAGCTGTAAGGCAGAGTTGAGATTTCCTAAGGAGACAGAAGAAATTCTACCTGTGAATCACCTCTTTGGCACCTATGTCCACAGACTTCCATCTGGCTCATGATCTTTCCTTTTTCTTTTCTTTCTTTCTTCTTTTTTTCTTTTTGTACTGGGAATTGAACCTAGGGTGCTTTGCCACTGAGCTGCATCCCTGGGTCTTTTTATTTTTTATTTCAGACAGGGAGGCTGGCTTTGAACTTGTGATGTTCCTGCCTCAGTTTCCCAAGCTGCTGGAATTACAGGTGCCCAGCTGATCTTTCCTTTTGTCTGCCTGAAGACAACAGTTTCAGACTGTGGCCTTGGGGGTTTACACCACCTGGTATAGTCTTTTCCTGACTGCCAACCCTAAGGATTTGGGACCGGCTTAGCTAGCTCTCACAAAACCTCACAGGTAGGGAGGACAATTCCTTGTAAAGTCTCTCTCTCACTCAGACCGTATACACACACAAACACACACACACACACTCACACACACACACACACACGTTTGTGTGCACGCACTGCACGCTCAACCCGGCTCTGCTTTGGATGATGAACAATGACTTGAACTGTTTATATCGATCGCCCTAAATTGTTCTAAGGTTCCCAAGACTCCCTTCATCTTTAAGTGTACTTAGATATCTTTGTATATCCCTTTAGTGATTCCATCTCCCTGCTCTCCCCGCCTTCTGAAAATTTTACACTGTGCTCCCCAGAATTCATGGTCAATCATTACCATATTCCCCTATATTCACAACTGCTTTTCTGTACATTCCGCTCATTTTTTTTAACCTTCTCAATTGTCCTATGTTCTCTGTTTCTTCTATCACCTAGTGCTTGGAGATGTGGGAGAGGTCCTGTTTTTTGCTTCCAGAACATTCTCATTCCCTTCTCAATAATAACCTCTAGCCTTGAATCTCCTGTCATCAGATTCTATTAACCACTATCTGTCCTCAGAGCAGTCATCTGCTAATCTCACACAATTCACCCTTACTCTGGCTCATTATCACTTTGCCTAATGCTATTCATATTATAATTCTTGGTTATTTTAGTATCCACATAAATTACATTTCTCTCAGTTCTTTTTTACTTCCTCTGTTCTTGCATCTTGTCCTCCATCTAATTTGAACCACTAGACTACATTGTCATACCACTGACCTTATCATCAAAAGAAACTACTATTTCTAACTTTTCTCAATCTCATGAATTCCATTCTTCTAGTATGGCTTCCTTGCTAACTCATGACTTGTCATCCCCCCAACCCAACAACACTTCATCTTAATTTAAACTATTATTCTCACTCTCCTTCATAATTGAATTTGGCTAGAGAAAAATATGCAACCATGCAAACTGGTCTCATTTTATGTTCATGAGGAATATTGATCTGTAGTTCTCTTTCCACCTAGTGTATTTGCCTGTCTTTCATATTAGAGTAACACCAGTCTCATACAATGAGTTGGAAAGTTCTCTGTCCTCTTTAGCTTTATGGAAGATTATGTACAATTGATATTATTTCTTCCTTATATGTTTAGTAGACTTTGTGAGTGAAACAATTTGGGTTTAGAAGCTTTTTAACTATAAATTATGTTTCCTTAAGGGATATTAAACTATCCATATTATCTATTTGTTTGGTAGTGAGTTTTAATGATTTGTACCTGTCAAAGAATTGGTCCTTTACACCATTACATTTAAGGTGTTAGATTTATGGAAATGAGTTTGTTTTTAATATTCCTTTATCACATTTTAATATTTGAAGGGCCACTAACCATTAAAATACTAAAACAAAGAGTTATAACCAATAATGTAAAATGAAGACAAAATAGAATAAGAAAAAGTAATCAGAGCATCCCAAAGAAAGTCTAAAAAGAGGAATAAGGTAACAAAATTCACATGGAAGAAATAGAAAACAAATAGGAAGATGAGATTTAAAAGTAGCATATCTAAAATTACATTAAATGAAAATGATCTCAACCATTTAGTGAAAAGGCAGAGAATGTCAAATAGGATAGAAACTGAGACCCCAATTATATTTGCTGTCTGCAAGAAATATACTTTAAATATAAAAATACAAAAGGGTTACCATCTAAAAAACAGGGGGAAATATACCCTAGTAATTCTTGTCAAAAAGAATCAAGAGTGGCTATTAACACCAAAGTAGATTTCAGAGCAAGGGATATTATTAGGAATAGAGAAGGTCATTGCATAATGATAAAAGGTTCTATTCATCAGGAAGTAGTAACATTCTTAAATGTTTATACATCTAATAAAAGATGTTCAAAACATGAAGCAGAAGCTGATAGAAGTGCAAGAAGAATAGACGAATCCATGATTCTGACTTGAGATTTAAATACCCCTTTCTTAATATTTGATAGGACAAATAGAAAATCAGTAAGGATATTAAAGGTTTGAACAACATTATTGCTGTGATCTGAATGTTTGTGTTCCCCCAAAATATATATGTTGAAAATTCCCAATATGATAGTATTAAGAGGTGAGGTCTTTGGGAGATGATTAGGTCTTGAGGGTTTCAATTTCATGAATGTGATTCATGCCCTTAAGAAAGAGACTTGAAGGATTCTCTTTGCCATTCCATCATGTGAGAACCATAGAAGATGCCATCTGTGAAGAACAGGTCCTCATAAGACACTAAATCTACTGTAACCTTCATCTTTGATTTTCCCAACCTCCAGAACTGAGAGCAATAAACTTCTGTTGTTTATAAGTTACCTCCAAAAGTATTTTTTATAGCATCCCAAATGGAATAGACAACTGTCAATCAACTTCACCTAATGGACGTTATGTAATATCCTAGCTAATGTCAGAAGAATACTCATTCTTCTCAAACATACTTGGAACATTGTTTTTTTATTTTTACAGAATGCATTTTGATTCATCATACACAAATGGGGTACAGCTTTTCATTTATCTGGTTGTACATGATGTAGAGTCACACCATTCATGTAATCATACATGTACATAGGGTAATGATATTTTTCTCATTCCACCATCTTTCCTTCCCCCACCTCTGCCCTCCCCTCATTTCCCTCTACACAATACAACATTCCTCCATTCTTCCCTTACCCCTTCCCCCCTATTATGTATCAGCATCCACTTATTGGAGAAAACACTTGGCCTTTGGGTTTTTTGGGATTGGCTTATTTCACTTAGCATGATATTCTCCAACTCCATCCATTTAGATGCAAATGTCATAATTTTATTCTTCTTTATGGCTAATATTCCATGTGTTTATATACCACAGCTTCTTTATCCATTCATCTATTGAAGGGCAACTAGGTTGGTTCCACAATCTAGCTATTGTGAATTGAGCAGCTATGAACATTGATGTGGCTACATCACTGTAGTATGCTGATTTTAACTTCTTTGGGTATAGGCCAAGGAGTGGGATAGCTGGGTCAAATGGTGGGTCCACTCCAAATTTTCTAAGGAATCTCCATACTGCTTTCCAGAGTGGTTACACCAATTTGCAATCTCACCAGCAAGGTATGAGTGTACCTATTTCCCGCATTCTCACCAACACCTATTGTTGCTTATATTCTTGATAATAGCCATTCTGTTTGGAGTGAGATGAACTCTTAGGGTAGTTTTGATTTGCATTTCTGTAATTACTAGAGATGTTGAACTTTTTTTCATGTATTTGTTGATCACCTGTATATCTTCTCCTGTGAAGTGTCTGCTCAGTTCCTTACCCTATTTATTGATTAGGTACTTTGTATTTTTGGTGTAAAGTTTTTAAGTTATTTATTCAAGGCAATAAAATAAAACTTAAGAAAATTAAAAGAATTCAAGTCAGACAAAGTACATATTTTCACTGCAATAGAAAGAAATTAAAAGGCAATAATAAAAACATAACTAGACTTTCTCTAAATATTTGAAAACAAACTAACATCCTTATAAATACCCCATGAGTCAAAGAAGAAATCTAAAGGGTAAATAAAACATATTCTGATCTAAATGAAAATGAAAATATGACTAAATTTGTAGGATGCTGCTAAACTAGTAAGAAGGGAGAAATTGATAACAACAAAATATCTACATTAGACAAAAATGAAAGGCCTAATGTCAATGACCTCAACTTCACCTTAAGAATCTACAAAAAGCGGGGCATGGTGGTGCACGCCTATAATCCCAGCAACTCGGGAGGCTGAAGCAGGAGGATCACGAGTTCAAAGCCAGTCTCAGCAACTTAGCGAGGCCCTAAGCAACTCAGTGAGACCCTGTCTTTAAATAAAATACAAAAGAGGACTGGGGATGTAGCTCAGTGGCCAAGTGCCCCTGAGTTCAATACCCAGTTCCAAAAAAAAAAAAAAATCTACAAAAAGAGGGGCTGGGACTGTAGCTCAGTGGTAGAACACTTGCTTAGCATGTGTGAGGCACTGGATTCAGTCCTTAGCACCACATAAAATAAATAAGGTATTGTGTCCATCTACAACTAAAACTATTTTTTAACAAAAGAATCTAGAAAAGGAGAGCAAATTTAATACAAAATGACCATAAGAAAGGAAATAATAAATAAATGATTATAAATATCTGAGTGGAAATCAGTGACATAGAAAGAAGGAAACAATAGACAAAAATCAATGAAACCAAAATCTAGTTCTTGAAAGACGTCAATAAAATTGAGAAGCCTCTAGCCAAACTGACCAAAAAAACAGAGAAACAACACACATTACTAACGTCAGAAATGAGAGTGATGACATCACTAAAATTTCACAAAATTTTAATGGATGCTAATGGGATATTATAACAACTAGATGTCTAGAAAATTGACAATTTAGATGAAATGGATAAATTCTATGAAAGAAAGAAATTATCAAAGCTCAGAGAAGGAAAATTAGTTAATCTTTATAACCCTATATCTAATAATGAAATTGACTTCAAAGCTAAAAACCTTCCTGCAGGACTGGGGCTGGGGGATATTGCTTAGGGGTAAAGTGCTTGCTTGGCATGTGTGAGTCCTTAGGTTAAAACCCCAGCTTAAAAAAAAAAGAAAGAAAAAATATCTCCCCACTAAGAAAATGCCAGGCCTCAGATTACTTCATTTGTGAATTCCACCAAAATTTCAAAGAAGAAACAAAACAAGTTATATACTAATGCTTCCAAAAACCTGAGAAGGGCTAGGCACAGTGGTGCATGCCTGTAATCCCAGCAGCTTGGGAGGCTGAGGGAGGAGGATCTTGAGTTCAAAGTCAGCCTCAGCAATGGCGAAGTCCTAAGCAACTCAGTGAGACCCTGTCTCTAAATAAAATAGAAAATATGACTGGGGATGTGGCTCAGTGGTCAAATGCCCCTGAATTCAATCCCCAGTACAACCTCGCAAGCAGGGTTACTATAAGAGAAGATGAGAAAAATAACTGAAAAGGAGGGAATATTTCCTAACTCATTACCCTGATACCAAAATCTTTTCTATGAGGCCAGTAATTCCTTGATTCAAAAATTTTCTGAACAAAATTTCAGCAAATTAAATACTACTAGCTTTTTAAAAAAGCATATTAATAACACCTCATGACAAGGTGAGGTTTATCCCAGGAATATAGTGTTGGTTTAGTAACTGAAAATCAGTTGTGTAAATCACTATATTAACAAACTAAAAAAGAAAAATCAGAATGAATGCAGGAAGAGCATTTGATCAAATTTGCTGTTTTCAAAAGACATGGTGAGCAAAATGGAAAGGCAACCCACAGAATGAGTGTATAGTTTAAAGAGTTCAATCATTTAAATATGCAATTCACTTGCATGCCAATTAAATTATCACAGCAGTGTTTATTTTGTACACACAAACAAGCTTATGCTAAAATATATATGGAAACACAGAGGACCTAAAATAGCTATAGTAATTGTAAAAAAAGAATAAAATGGAAGAAATGAGTCCAACATTAAGAACACAATGTGCATATACGACTATGACTGGTGTGATTCTACATCATGTACAATGAGACAAATGAGAAGTTATACTCCATTTGTGTATGAGGTGTCAGAATGTATTCTACTGTCAGGTATAACTAGTTAGAACAAAAAAAAAGAATACAATAGAAGAGTTGGGCCCAATGGTACACACCTGTAATCCCAGTGGCTTGGGAGGCTGAGGCAGGAGGATCACAAATTCAAAACCAGCCTCAGTAACAGCAAGGCCCTAAGCAACTCAGTGAGATCCATCACTAAATAAAATACAAAATAGGGCTGGGGATGTGGCTCAGTGGTGGAATGCCCCTGAGTTCAGTTCCCAGTACCAAAAAAAAAAAAAAATACAATAGAAGAAATCAGCATAACAAATATTTTTATTCTTAAAAGAAGTATACTGTGAGAGGAATCACTCTATCCAATAATCCAATATGGGTATTTATTGTATATATACATAATATATAATATTGGAGTATTGGAATATATATACATATGTGTGTGTATATATATAATAGCCTTGTATATTGGTTATATATATGTATATATGACATTGTTTTGGTTACTGAGACTATAGTAACCTTATATGCAATATACACACATATATGCATATAACCAATATACAAAGCTACTATATAGACTCATAACCTAAACAATGTTATTGGAACAGGGATAGACATGCATGGATCAATAGAACAGAAAACTTAGAAATAGACCCACATAAATATGCTCACCTGATTTTTGATGAAGGTGCAAGACCGACTCAACTGAAGAAGCATAGACTTTTCAATAAATGGTGCTGAAACAATTGAACAGCCATAGGCAGAAAAATAAACCTCTATCTAAACCTCATACTGTATATGAAATTTATTCAAGATGGATCAAAGACTTAAATGTAACATATAAAGCTATAAAATTTTAGGGAGAAATAAGAGGAAAATCTGTGGAATATAGGACCAGACAGAATTCTTAAACTTTGCACCAAAAATGTGTTGCATAAAAGGAAAAAAAGATAAACTGAACTTTATCAAAGTTAAAAAACTTTTGTTCTGTGAAAAACCATGTTAAGAGGATGAAAAGACAAACTATATACCTGGAGAAAACATTTGAAAACTACATATTTGGAAAGGGACATAAATTTAGTATTTTATAAAGAACTTTCAAAACTCAGTAGTTTTAGGCAAGGTGATTAGAAAATGGGTAAAAGATGTAAGATGACCAAGAAGATATATAGGTGGCAAATAAATTAATGAAAGTATGTCAACATCATAAGTTGTTTGGTGGGCACAGTGAAATATCATTACACACCTGTCAGAATGACTAAAACAAAAGTGACAGTATGAAGAGCTAAAGGGTATAAGAAATGTGAGAATCATTCTGGAAAACAGTTTCTTATAAAACCAAACATGCAATTACGATATGACTCAGCAATTCACTCCTGGTCATTTATCACAGAGAAATTAAAATTGATATTCACACAAAAACTTGTGTATGAGTATTCATTGCAGCTTTATCTGTAAGAGTCAAACCTGGAAATAACTCAGATAGCCTAATACAGTTTGTGGTTAAACAAACTATGGTACATCCATACCTCAGAGTGCTACTTAGCAATAAAAAGGAACAAAAATAAGCCAAGTGTGGTGCCACATGCCTGTAATCCCAGTACCATGGGAGACAGAGGTTGGAGGATCATAAGTACAAGGCCAAACTCAGCAATTTGGCAAGATGTTGTCTCAAATTAAAAATAAAAATGGCTGGCGATATAGCTAAGTGGTAAAAGCACACCTGGGTTCAATCTCCAGGACCAAAAAAAAAGAAAAAAAGAAAGAAAGAGAGAGAGAGAGAGAGAGAGAGAGAGAGAGAAAAGCTAACCCCACAAAGTTATCTACTATCTGAATGCATTTATATAACATTCTTTTCGGGGGGAAAGTTTTTAAAAAAATTAGTTTTAGATGGACACAATACCTTTATTTTATTTATTTATTTATTTATTTATTTATTTATTTATTGTGGTTCTGAGGATCAAACCCAGTGCCTCACATGTGCTAGGCAAGTGCTCTACCACTAAGCTATGACTCCAGCCCAATATATAACATTCTTGAAATCACAAAATTATGGAAATGGGAAACAGATTGATCAGATTGGTTTTTGTCAAGGGTTAAAGATGGGGTGGGGGAAGAGGTGCTTGGAAAGAAGCTGGATGTGCTCTTGAAGAGACAACGTAAGAAATCCTAAAACTGTTCTGTATTTTTACTATTGTGGTGAATATAAGAACCAATACATGGGATAAAGTTGTGTAGAAGTAAATATACATACACACAAAACACACAGTTCAGTCTGATTAAAACAAATCTAAATACATTTGTGGATTGTATCAATGTCAATATACTGGTTATGATAGTGGACTATGATATTCCAAGATGGTACCAATGGGGAAAACTGGGTGAAAAGTAGATGAGATCCCTGTGGTACTTTTACAACAGCCTGTGAGTCTTTAATTAGCTCAAAATTAAAAATTTAATTTTAAATATTTTTGACTTAAAACATTTGTAACCAGCATGGTGGCATACACTTGAAATCCCAGCGATTCAGAAGGCTGAGTCAGTGGGATCACCTAAAAAAGTCTTCAAAGGAATTAAATAGCTTACATAAAAATATCTTGGGTATTTTATGTACTTAGTAAAATTCAGAAAAAAATCATTTGTCATAAATTTATTCAAGGGGCTGGGGACATAGCTCAGTTGGTAGAGTGCTTGCCTTGCAAGCACAAAGCCCTGGGTTCAATCACCAGCACCGCAAAAAATAAATAAATAAATAAATTTATTGAAGGCCAATTACATGTCAAACACTGTTTCAAGCTCTAGGTTATATGACAATGAACAACATAAAAATGTTCTCTACCCTCATGGGACTTACAGCTCAATGGAGACTGGCAGTAAGCCAGAAAGCAAACGTAATTGAAATTATATATGTTGATAAGTGCTCTGAAGGATATGGACAGGGTACTGTGATAGGTAACATGGTTGACCTCCTGTTGGTAGAGTGATCTTTAGGCCTCTCTCAGGAAGTGATACTAAAGCTGGGGGATGCAAAAGATGAGAAGGAAGAAGTTATATCCTCTGCAGTGGTCTGAGTGTTTGTGTCCCCCCCACCCCAATATTCATAGATTTAAACCTAATCCCTAATGTAATGGTATTGAGAAATAGGACTTTGGAAAGTGACTAGGTGGATGAGGATGGAACCCTCATGAATAGGATTAGTACCCTTATAAAAGTTGCCCCAGGGAGCTGCCTTGCCCCTTCTTCTTACCTTTGAATGCAGCAATAAGGCACCATCTATGAGAAACTGGTCCTCACCATAAGCCTTATCTACTGACACTTTAGTCTTCCCAGCCTCTATAAATATTATCATCTAAGGTAATTTTTCTTTGGTACTGGGGATTGAACCCAGGGGCACTCCACCACTGAGCCACATCCCCAGCCCTATTTGTATTTTATTTATAGACAGGGTCTCACTGAGTTGCTTAGAGCCTCACTAAGTTGCTGAAGCTGGCTTTGAACTCACAATCCTTCTGTCTCAGCCTCCCAAGTACTGGGATTACAGGAGTGCGCCACCGCGCCCCGCCTAAGGTATTTTTTATAGTTGCCTGAATAGACCAAGACAGGCCCTCATGTGGACAATCTGTCATGTAAAGAGGGTGGAAGGATGGGGGAAACTGGACGGCAGTCCAGGCAGAGGGAATAGCAGGTGCAGCAGGCCTGAAGCAGGAGAGAAGTTGGGTGGGATTGGAGGATTAGAAAGGAAGAAGACAGTCAAAACACAAGATATCACTGGGAAAAGGAAATTAACTCAGAGATACAGCCCAGGTCAAGACTAAGTAGTACCCTGGGTTTTAAGCAGGGGCACACCATTATATACTTCAAATTTCAAGCAGATCATACATCTTGAAGTATGGGCACAATAAGGACGAAAGTGAGCATGCTGATCAGAAGGTTGTTGCAGTTACCTAGTTAAGGGATGGTGGTTTGGCCCCAGGTACAAAGAACTTAACTTTAGAGAGGTGAAGAAATGGCCAATGTTATGAAGATGTCAAGGCTTCATGCTAATGTCTCAGAATGAAGAGATGGTGTTGAATGTGAGATGGTAGCAAGCACCTTCAGATGGTACATCCCAGCAGGTGTCTACAATTTCAGGAGAGCAACATAAACTAAAGAGATAGATATGGAATTCATTGATATTGAAGTTATGATTGAGTGCATGGAAATCAATGAGATCACCAAAGTAAGGCACAAGAGAACAGAGGGACTAAGGGTAGAATTGGGGATAACATCCATATATATTTTATTTTTGATAAAAACCCCTTTTCTGTTTTTTCCATATTTTATTGTGAATTATAGTACTTTTTCTTTTTTTAATTATAATTATTTAATCATATTAATTCTGCAAATTAATGGTTTCACTGACATTTCCCTACTGCATATATAGCACTTAGATCATATCTACCTCCCTACTACCCACTTTTTCCCTCCCCTCTCTTCTTCCTCTCCTTCTCCCCCTTCTCTACCCTATGTCTTCTATTTTCAGTTTATATTATTTATTTTATTTTACATTTTTAGTTTCAACATGTGAGAGAAAACATGTGATGTTTATTTTTCTGTGTCTGGCTAATTTTGCTTAATATGATAACCTTCCATTTTCCTGCAAATGGTGTGATTTCATTCTTTGTAACTGAAACAGCATTGTGTATATATATCAATTTTTAAATCCATTAATCTGTTGGCAGGCACCTATGCTGCTTCTTGGCTTATTGGGAATAATGCTGCCATAAATGTGGCTGTGCAGGTATCTATTTTATATGTTGACTTCCTTTTTGTTTTAGTCAGCTTTTTTGCTGCTGTGACTAAGGATATAACCAGAAGAACTGTAGAGAAGGAAAAGTTTATCTAGGGGCTCACAGTTTCAGAGGTCTCAATCCATAGACAGCAGGCTCCATTCCTTGGGGCTCAGAGTGAGGCAGGACATCATGGTAGAAGAGTGTGGCAGAGGGAAACAGCTCACATGATACTCAGAAAACAGAAAAAGACTTCACTCTCCAGATACACAATATATACCTCATAGCTATGCCCCCAAATGAATCACTTCCTCCAGCCACACCCCATCTGCCTCCAGTTACCACTCAGTTAATCCCATCAGGGATTAATTCACTAATTAGGTTAAGGATATAACCTGATCATTTCTCCATTAAACCTTCTTGCATTGTCTTATACGTGAGCTTTTGGGGGATACCACATCTAAACCATAACACTTCTCTTTGGATATATAACCAGGAGTAGTATAGCTGGATTGTATGGTAGATCTACTTTTAGTTGGAAGGCCCTCCATACTGTTTTCCATAGTGACTGTACTAATTTGCATTCCCACTAACAGTGTATAAGGAGTCATTTTTCACCACATCCTTCCCAACATTTTTTATGATAACCATTCTGACTAGGGTGAGATGGAATCTCAATGAAGTTTTAATTTGAATTTTTTCAGACAGCTAAAATATTGAGCATTTTTCATGAATTTATTGGCCATTTGTACTTCTTTTGAAAAGTGTCCAGATAATTTGTGCATTTATTGATAGATTACTTGTTCTTTTGCTATTTTGAGTTCTTTATATATTGTCATTATTAATCCTCTGTCAGTTGAATAGCTGGCTAAGATTTGCTCCTTTTCTGTAGGTTTTCTCTTCCTCTGTTGGTTACATACTTTGCTGTGCAGAAAGCTATTTAATTGGATGTAATCCCATTTGTCAATTCTTGTTTTTATTTCCTGAGATATTGAAGTCTTGTTCAGGAAATTGTTGCCTGTGTCAATATCTTGAAGTATTTCCCCTATGTTTTCCTCTAGTAAAAACTAGTTTTAATTATGAAAGTAATATAACCTTATTACGGGAGATTCAAAAAGTACAGAAAAAGAAAACAATCTAAAAAATCTAATCACCTAGCCAAGCATAGTGGCATACACCTATAATCCCGAGATTTGGGAGGCTGAAGCAGGAGGATTGCAAGTTTAAGGCCAGCTTCCCAAATTTAATGAAACCCTCAGCAACTTAGAGAGACCCTGCATCAAAATAAAAAGTAAAAATACTGGGAATGTAGCTCATTAGTAGAGTATCCCTGGGTTCCATCCCCAGTGCCAAAAAAATATTCAGTCATCTAAATCAACCAAGTATATCTTCCTTCCAGGTTTTTCACATATACCTTTCAAGTAGCATGTGCATAGTCTTATATCCTACTTTCTGTATGTTTTAGAGTAGCTTATGCTTTAGAAATAGGAAAAGAGGCCCCAGCAAATGCAGAGAAGACCAATTTAAAGGAAGAGGTAGCATTAGACAGTTATTGGTGACTTGGAGAGAAAACAGAGACCTGGGTGAAGATGACTAGATTTGGTGACAAAAGGAAAGGGAAGTATAAAATCTTAAATTGTTAGATGGATCCAGGGAGGGTTATTAGCCTGAGATATATCTGAGTGTGTGTTTAGACAAAGGAAGAAAGCAGAAGAGAGCAAGAAACTGAAAATGTTGATAGGGTATGATTAATGGAGCACAGTTTCTATAGAACTAAGAGGATGTGGGATTAAAATCTGGGAGTGAGAAAAAATTTCTTTCTCTAACATAGGAGAGAAGAGACTGAGCACAGAAGGAAGTTGAGGTAGCTTCTGCTCTATGGAGATGATTTGACTCAGTCAAGTAAGTGAGGTCAATTAGTTTCATTTCCTGAATGTGAGGGAGTCAAAGTGGGGCTGGGGTTGTGGCTCAGTGGTAATGTGCCCACCTAGCACATGTGAGGCACTGGGTTAGATCCTCAGCACCACATTAAAAATAAATATAGAAAATAAAGGCATTGTGTCCATCTACAACTAAAAAAATATATTTTAAAAATTGAGTCAGGGGCTTTGGGAAGTGATTAGTGCTTGGACTGGTAAAGTCAACAAGATTGCAGAGCAGGCCAGTGGGTAAATAGAGTCTGAATTAGAATTAGAGAGGACCGTGCTAGGGTTGTGGCTCAGTGGTAGAGCATTTTCCCAGCATGTTGTGAGGCACTATGTTTGATTCACAGCACCACATATAAATAAATGAATAAAATAAAGGTGCATCAACATCTAAAAAAAATTAAAAAAGAATTAGAGAGGACCTCCATCATCATCCAGTCCAATTTTTCATTTATACCTGAGAGGTTGAGTGGTGTACCAAGCATGCAGCTAGTAAAAGCTATAGTGGGGATATGAAATTAGGTCTTCCTAAACCTCTCTCTAGCCCAGGAATGTTACTGAAATTTCAGTCCTTGTTGCTGATGCCAATCCAATAATGAAGACCATTTTGAGAAAAAGGAAAAAGAAGTTCTATTGCTTTGCAAGCAAAGGAGAAACACAGGAGACTCCTGTTCCAGAGGTTGTTATTCTGCCTATCAGCAGGAACAGAGGACTTTTTGTGGGAATGGGGTACCAGGGATTGAACTCAGGGGCACTCGACCACTGAGTCACATCTCTGGCCTTTTTGTATTTTATTTAGAGACAGGGTCTCACTGAGTTGCTTAGCACCTTGCCATTGCACAGGGGCCTTTTAAAGAGGTGATTCAAAGGCTACCTTCCACGTGTTCTGTGTTGTACTTCACTTGTTAATTTGGGAGACAGTCATTTCTGAGATCATCCCCAAAGTCTGGATTACTTTCTATGGTGGGAGAGTACTCAAGGACAGATAACTCTGCATAGGATGGGGAAGGAAGGTAATCCTCTTCCCCTGAGATTAGGGAGAGAGAGAGAGAGAGAGAGAGAGAGAGAGAGAGAGAGAGAGAGAGCGAGCGAGCAGGGAGAGAGGAAAAGAAAGAAAATCTGTCCATTTAAAAAATAAGTCACAGTGGCAGAGCAGCAAGCGCCATATTCAAAGCATGAAGTAAACCACTGTTATAGGAAGACACTTCTAATGTTTTCCTTCTGATGTTTCCCATGGTAAAGGATTTTCCCCTGCCTAGCCAGAGGCAGAGTCAGAGCAAAACCCAGAAAGTTTTAGTCCAAATACCAACTTTCTCTCAAACCTGCATGTTGGCTCCATGCCCCGCGACCCCATCATCTTAATGCATAGCCCCTGTCTAGACTATTGGAAAGGCAAGTATAGGCTTTCACAAAATGGTTGGAAGGTTTTCACCTTAATCAGTAAGGCAATACTCCTTTCCATTAGAATGAAATGAAGGCTTAACAAAAAATTGGAAACAACCTAGAATGACCAATATGAGGGACACAGTTTAGTAAGTGATGATCCATCAGCAACATGAAATATGAAGCCATTAAATAAACTATGAAAACTGTAGAAATGAAATGCTTATGATAAAATGGTAAGAGAAAATATAGAATCCAAAACATATATACTACAATTGAAAATAATTTATGTCCATTGACATTAACATTCAGAAAGGGGAAACTTCCCATGCGATGGGATTATAGATTTTATGATTTTTAAAATGTTCTTTATTATTGCTATATCATCTATTCAAATAAACATTTAAATAAAAAAGTAACTATTATGTCCTCTGGAAAGGGAATACTTATTTTCACAGTTGCTGGAAGCAAATGTTTTCTATTGCTAAATAAACCTAAATGGAGGCATGGATTGTATCCTCGTCCTTTGAAATGCTTAAATTCTTCAGCATAATAAGCAGAAGCAGTCATCAGCAGTAAGTCTCCTGGTTGTCACAGGCACATTTTCTTGAGTACCTCTCCTTTAGCAACACCCCCTTTTTCTCTCCCTTTCCCTCCTCCAGGATTAGAAGCAGATGGCAGGTGCTGGTAGACCTGGAAGGGCAGTGGAGGGAGAGAAGAGTCTAATCTCCTGAACTCCCAAGGTGTTAGGCCAGCCCTTGTTTCATTTATTTATTTGCTTTAAATTTTTTAACTTATTTTAATTACACTCCATGAAAGGAAAAAAAAGGAGCATTATATTTATCTGTAATCCCACCATGGAACCCAATTGTTTTCATGTGTCTGTTTTAGAATCTATACCTGGAAATACCGTTTTTATAGAGTTGCAATGACAATGTCATTACAATTGTGTATTCTATTTTGTCTCAACATTGTTGTGTTTAGGCTTTTCTGTGTTTATTGCAATCCTCAGAATGGTGGTTTTCATTTCCTAAATAATATTCAATTCAATCTATGTATCTTAATTCACTATTTTGATTTTGTTGAATGTTTGATTAACACAGGGGTTATGAGATTATGCTTAATGATGTTGCAAAGTATATTTGCATATCCCTTTTTTTTATTTTTTGTGGTGCTGGGGATTGAACCCAGGGCCTTGTGCTTGTGAGGCAAGCACTTTACCAACTGAGCTATATCCCCAGCCCAGTTTTTTCCTTTTTTAAATGATGACCTTAATGACAAATTTCCAGGACTGGAATATATAGGATAGGGCATGAATATAGTTTATAATTTCTGACACATATTGCCAAATTGTCCTTCAAAAGAATTGTCCTAATTTATCCTGCAACTGGAACAGTATGGGAATATCTTTTCATTTTCTCACTCCAAGCCAACCCAACAAGTACTTGATACTTTTGCTACTTTAACAAGTATAAAGTGGTATCTCATTATCATTCTTTAGTACCAGCATGATTAAATGTGGTAAATCACATCTAAGAAGCAGAAGAAATCTCAGATCTGGGATCATAACTATTGTTTCCTAATGACTATCCCAGTGTTTTAAAAAACTGTGTTGCCAGGCACAGTGGCAGTAATCCCAGTAGCTCAGAAGGCTGAGGCAGGAGGATCGTAAATTCAAAGTCAGCAAAATGTGAGGCAATAAGCAATTCAGTGAGACCCTATGTCTAAATAAAATACGAAACAGTGCTGGGGATGTGGGTCAGTGGTTGAGTATCCTTGAGTTCAATTCCCAGTACCCCAATATCCCCCCTCAAAAAATGTTGTTGCTAGCACAGTGGCACATACCTATAATCCCACCTACTTGGGACACTAAGGCAGGAGGATCACAACTTCGAGGTCAGTCTGGGCAACTTAGACACTGTCTCAAGATTTTAAAAATTATATAAAAAAGGATGGAGATGTAACTCCATGTCCCTGAGTTCAACCTCCTATCCTGGGGGGGAATACCCTCCAAAAAAAAACAATTAGTAAAACTATACGTGTGTGTGTGTGTGTGTGTGTGTGTGTGTGTGTGTGTGAATTATCCATTTATCCATTTCATGCCTTTCCTGTCTGCCTAATGGGGTGGGTTATTGATGGAAAGCAGGGGAAAGAAAAGGGATCAGCTACAAAAGGGTTCAAGTTACCCCTTGCCATATGTTGCTGTTCCATACTACATAAGAGATGCCAGGCCAGTCAAAGTGGTGCATGCCCATAATCCCAACTACTTGGCAGGCTGAGGCAGGAGGATGCAAGTTTGAGGCCAGACTGGGCAATGTAGGGATATCCTGCCTCAAAATAAAAAATCAAAGACTGGGGATGGGACTCAGTGGTAGAGCACGCCTGTGTTTGATCCCCAGCACACACCCCCAACCAAAAAAGGATGCCAGGATGCCAGGTATGGCTTAGCTAGTCAATGAAGAGCCAGTAAAAAGGGAAGCTGATGAATACTGCTGAAGAAAACCATCAATGAAACATCTCTGGCTTGCTTTTGGTTTCCAGACCTCTACTGGTTTTCAGGCATACATAAAAGCCAAAGGTGTACATGCACTTGATAGAAAATCAGTTATATAATATTTGAAGTGCTTGAAAAATTGGCAGAATTCTTCACAATCTTCCCTAATGTGTTCCTGAAGTTTCCCAGTGAGCCTGTTCCTGGGGATTGTATTTACTTGTACTTTGTTGCCAGGCATGAATCAAGGTGTTGTATTTCAACCAGATGTCCTGAGCCGGCTCTGTAAGATAGAGTAGCAAAGGGAGACATGTGTTTTCCTTTACACAAAACTTCTCAGGCCATCACCAGCTGTTTTCAGTCTCATGGGTGGATCTCTCCACTTGTCAGATTTCCTAGCTCCTGAGGCTTTGGAAAAGCCACCCTTGGTTTCTTTAATCCGTGTTGGGCATTGCTAATTCTCTTTTAAGTGTCAAATTACACTTCCAGCAGTTTTCTCAAGCCAACTCCTAGGCTGGCTCCCTAACCTGGGCCCCAAGGGTTATGGAGCCTGCTGACCTAAAAGCAGTCTGATTACAACAATTCTTTCTAGTGTCAGGGAAAATTGGAAAAGACTGAATGAGCAAAAAATAATACTGCATGTTCTGACTTGTGCACTCCTTGAGGTTATCTGTGACTTTCATTGGCTTTGAACAATTTAACAATTTATAAGTGTGGAAAACTAATAATAATAATGCAACATGCCCTTATCCATAGAAATGCAAAGGGATTTTGTCTGGTGTCATGCAGTTGATTAATTTCCCATAGATATTGCATGAATTTGGAAATTTGTGCCAGCACTTCTTAATTATCTATGAGTATTTTTTTTAAATTCTGCTTAAAACTGGTTGTAACATCTTACTCTTTCCCTCATTAACTAATGGGTTAAATTTTTCCACATGTTTCTTTTACACTTGCTTGAGAGACATGAGTTTGCCTTGAAAAACTTATCCTTTAATGCTAGCTTGCCTTTCCATCAGAGCTTGTAGGCCCAAATGTGCCTCTCCTTTGGTCCTTTTGTCTGAACTCTGTTCACCATGATATTTTCAATTTAAGTGATTTTTTTAAGGAAAATTCAAAACAATAACTATATTAGCTATAACTTCAACTAATTCTTCCTTCAGCCAGCTTTTCTCAGAATTCTGTTCTCTACCTTCCTCAAAAGGCATTTTCAGAAGAAACAATGTATTTCAACAGCAAGTTTTTGGGCTCATCAGAATCTGCTGACAGAAGCTCCCTAATGTGTCCAGAGTAGGCCTGGTAACCCACTTTTGGAGATTGGGGCTTCTCATAAGTCAAGTGGTAGTTTGCCAGTGAGTTTTGACCTTTCCAAAACTGCAATTTTATGTAGAAACCATTTGTACTAGAAACTATTCATTTCTCCCTCAAATTTCAAAAATTTAAGAGCAACTTTAGGGGGCAGCTTGGCAGCTGTTTTTCAAAAATAAATTATATTATTTAAACAATCATGGTCAGTTGCACAAGACTTTTGGTGATGGGATTCTGAATCGAGTCAAGGTAAAATTGGAATTTATCCCATCAGTAAATAAAATTATAATAGACCAATAAAAAAGAGAAAAAATAAAATCATTGTTTATTTAGTTTAATAAAATAATAAGATTTGCATACAGCTTGTTGGGTATAGGAATGAGACAGGGTAAAATGGAGAAAAATGTCCAGGCAAAGCATAAACAATGAAAATCATTAGGGGTTGGTAGGAAATGGGACTAGGTGTGAGCAGCTAGGTCAGTGATCCCTAGTCAATTTCCTATTTTATACTTTTGGCTCAGCAGAAGTAAAACAAAAGCAACTCATGTATTTATTTATTTTTTTTTTGGAACCAGGGATTGAACTCAGGGACACTCGGCCACTGAGCCACAGCCCCAGCCCTATGTTGTATTTTATTTAGAGACAGGGTCTCACTGAGTTGCTTAGGGCCTCGCTAAGTTGCTGAGGCTGGCTTTGAACTCGCGATCCTCCTGACTCAGCCTCCCAAATTGCTTGGATTACAGGTGTGAGCCACCGCACCCGGCGCCCAACTCATGTATTTTGAAAATGCTTTCAGATTGTTGGGTAGAGCTAGGTGCAGTGGCACATACCTATAATCCCAGAGACTAATGGAGGCTGAGGCAGGAGGATTGCAAGTTCAAGGCCAGTCTGGTCAATTTAGCAAGACCCTCAGCAACTTAGGGAGATCCCATCTCAAAATAAAAAAACAAGAAGTTCCTTGGATGTGGCTCAGCAGCATCACTGGGTACAGTCCCCAGTAGAGATATATAACATAGAGCCTGGGGAGGGGTAAAAGAGTGAGAAGCAATTGGTTCTAGCCCATTTCATTCATTAATTTAAGGGCATGATTCTTAGACTTTTGTGGCTTCAATTTCTTTTGAAAAATACTTAGGTTGGACTAGATGGTTTCCAAAGGGCCTTCCAGTTCTGACCTCTTGAGTCAAATACAGGAACTGAGAAAAAGAAAATGGGTGTGTACTTTGGAACAAAGCAGAATTCTCCTAAACTTGGGCCATTACACCTGATGATGCAGGGCTAAGGCCTCTGGGCCTGAGGGCCCAAGTTTTGGTTTGTGGTAGTAACACTTAGGGCATGTGACTTCTCTTGGCTGCCAGCTCCTCTCTTAGCAGCCAGTCTGCTTTTCCAAGTAATTTGGCACTTTCCTAAGGGCGGCTTTCCCTCTGGCATGGGTTTAGTGTCTCAACTCCTGCTTCCATGGATCCAGTTTTCTGTTGCTAGGTAAAGCTTCACTTCCAGTCTCTTTGCAACAGAATTTGTGGAAGTTTATTCTTTAGTGGTCAACACTGTAAAGTACATTTCAGTTGAGGACAGCCTGCATTCCCAGCATTAACTGGATTTTGGTTCCCATAGGAAAAACAAAATTCCTAAATTGAGATAAACTTGCATGAAATGAAGGGTTAAGATGGTGGTCAGATCCTCCATATGTCTGTGGTATGCTGGATTTGGTTTCCTGGGTATTAATTCATTAGCTCACCCAGTTCACAAAAGTTTTGTGAGCTGTGAATGCCTATTATTGGTACTCAAAAACTCTTTGAAATGTGAATGGATGAATGAATGAAGTAATGAATGGACAAATGAAAGAATCAATACAATACCATCTGGTAAATTATAACCAAGACTATTTTTTTCCACTCTGAGCTGGGGTCAGGCCCGTGTGTGCATCCTGGGAAATCACTCTACCGCTGAGTTAGATTCCCAGTAACTACCAAAACTATGTTTCTGTAGAAGCAATTAGTAGAACCCCTCTACCACCAAGCATACCATTATTTCTTCTTGGCTCTATCTCATGTAATCTCCTGGGTCTATTTTTTGCTGCTAGAATTCATTTACTTTTGTGACTTTTGAGATCTAATTTGGCTTGACTGCAGTCTCATTCCTTCTCATTGGACTGCAAGATCATATTGGGCCTGGTGTGGTACCACATACCTATAGTCCCAGCTACTTGGGAGGCTGAGGCAGGAGGATCATGAGTTTCAGGCCTGACTGTATTACTTAGTGAGACCCTGTTTCCAAAAATCAATGCAACAATAAAAACAAAAGAAAATAAAAAAAATCACATTTTGATGAGGAAAGAGTACTACCATTTAATATATTCTGGCTTAAACATTACAGAAAACACCTTATTCTTGTATTTTTGAATGTGAAAAAAAATATTCATAATAACCTAATGGAAATAATGTGGACTTTCAATCAGGACAAATCTTGATATGAATCACAGTACTATCATTTAGTAGTTGGAGGATGTCAGACACATTACTTCACTTTTCCTGTCATTTTTTAACATATAGGAAAATGAGCAATTTACTTTTTTTTGTAGGGGAGGGGGTTGAACCCAGGGGTGCTTTAACCACTGAGTTACATCCCCAGCCCTTTTAAAAAAATATCTTATTTAGAAATAGGGTCTTGCTAATTTGCTTAGGGCCTTACTAAATTGCTGAGGCTGGCCTTGAATTCATGGCCTCCCTGCCTCAGCCTCCTGAGTCACTGGGATTAAAGGCACATGCCACTGCACCTGACTAGCAATTTACCCTAAGGTTCTTCCTGAAGACCCAATAAAATAAATATGTAACTTTACCTAGCACAGTGTATAACATAGTAGGTACTCAATACAGCATAGCTATTGCCTTAATATCTTACATTTGGGTAACATTTTACCAATCCTCCCACACCTTCTCTTACTCCTTCTATCATTTGATTTATTTAAAATCTCTCTATTTAGCCAGGTGCGGTGGTGTATATGTATAGGGTTAGGGTTTATAATCCCAGCTACTTGCTACTTGGGAGGCTGCAGCAAGAGGATCACAAGTTTAAGGCTAGACTGGGCAATTTAGTGAGATCCTGACTCAAAATAAGAAATAAAAAAGGTTGGGGATGTAGCTCTGTGGTAGAGTGCTACTGGGCTCAATCTCCAGTACCATGAGCACAAAAATGTATATATGTGTGTGTGTGTGTGTATAAATATATATATATATATATATATATATATATATATATATATATATATATATATACACCTCTATATATATATTTATTGAGAGAGAGAGAGAGAGAGAGAGAGAGAGAGCGAGTGTGAGCACTCATGCACACCCAGCTTGGAGCTTATCTTCAGACAGGACTCTTCACCTTGGGCCTAGGCTTCCACAAATTCCATTTTCCCAGGAGCCAAACTGTTACCCTGTAGAGTTCTTTCCTGGTTTTTTACTCTGCAAATGTTGACAAGGTAAAAATGCTTAAATTCTAATAATAGGCTATTTACATAGCATTTTAAGAAAGGCGAAGGCCTGCTGCTGCTAGTATTTTTAAGGAAAGTCTTTGAATTGGAGCAATTTGTATCATTTGTTCAAAGTTTGGAGACCCTCAAACTCTTAGGGCTTTTGGCAGGGCACTTCCCTACCCCTAGAAGTTTGCCAGTGATTTTGGCCCAGCTTAGAGATGAAGTAGGAAAAGGGACAAGGTCATTTAAAGGCTCTTTTCTATGATACTATGATGGTGAAAAATAGAATTCTTATTTTCAAAAAAGGTGTTTTAATTATACATTATATTCCTTCTTTATTTTGTCTCCTGTGTATGTATCCCCAGTACTTAGAGAGGTGTCTGGTATATAGCATATACTCTGTTAATGCTTAGTGGATGAATTTGATAATTAAAATACCCAAAGTAAAGAGTATTCTCTCAATATAATCTAGTTGGTGAGAGCTGGGGTGAGTTTGGGATAGTTACTATAAACTCCAGATTCTTCCACATCTTTGTAGAACCCAAATGAGACCTTGAATAGTACTAGGCTCAGACTCAGATCCTTAGTGTATGTTCCTTATTTCTCATGACTAGGAAAGGCAGATTGTGGGCACAATCAATATGTTCTTTAGCCAGTTCAACTCGGCAAATATAAATGTAATGGGTAAATATGACTAAGAGTCAGGTACACTAACTGTGTGACTTTGAGTAAGTCTTTGTACTTCCTCTGAGCTTCAGTTTCTTCCTCTGTTAAAGGAGATCAAATGGCCACTCCACCTACCACACATAGTTGTCTGGAGGATTCCAGAACCTCTAAAATCATTGCCAAAGGTTCTCTTACAGTCCTGCTCCACCAAAACAAATAGAGGGGCTGAGACACATTGCAGGGGACACTAATGCAAATGACATTCTGCCAGCAACAAGGTTTTCTATTTTTGAATGAAAAATTCCTCTCATGAAGTGAGAGCCTCCCCATATGCTCAGCCACCCATGAGTAGCCAAAACTTTATTGCAAAATGAATATTCCATGTTGTGCCATCTTGCTCCCTTACAGCAAGAAGAATTTCTATCTTCCTTATCATTGCTTCATGGATTTCTGAAAACATTTCTATGCCAGTCATGGCTATAGTTGTTTCCTACAGCAAGCAAGAGGTCTGCTGTTCTTCCCCCTTTGTGTTTAAAAAAATTCTAAATACTCCTGGCAGCCTTGCTTATATAAATGTGCTCAGCATTTTATTTTACTTAGCTTTCCACCTAGAGCAGCTGTCTTCTCTCTGTCAAACTCAGACCCCTTCTGCCTTCAAAACCCTGCTTAAAATTCATCTGTGCAGAGTCTTTAATCCATTAACAAAGATTTGGTAAGCCCTGGCTTGAGGTAGGCCCCGTGGGGGTTAAGACAGGGTCCTGTCCTTAAAGGAGAATTGGTGATAAGCTGAGGAAATGAGACCCTCGCACAGAGTGGGGGAAGAATTAGTAATCGTGAGTGGCATGCTCTGAGTGCTAGATGAGTTATATAGGCAGGGTGTCCTGGTAGAGAGTGCTGTGGGCAGACAGTGCCAGGAGGGGGAACTTGAGCTAGGCCTTTGGAGAATGTTTAAGGAAATGAAAATGCAAACTATCCAGATTTGATCATTACACATTGTATACATGTATCAAATTATTACACTGTTCCCCATAAACACATGCAATTAAAATAATAATAATTAAGCCAGGCATGATGGTTCATGCCCATAATCCCAGCTACTGAGGCAGGAGGATCACAAGTTCAAAGCCATCCTGGGCAGCCTAGTAAGACTCTGTCTCAAAGTAAAATTTTAAAACGTGGGCTGGAAAAGAAGCTCAGTGTTAAAGTGCTATCATTTGGAAGCCCTGGGTTCAATCACCAGCACCATTACCTAACAACAACAATAACAACAACAACAACAACAATAATAGAAAAATAGATTTGAAAAAGAAGACTGCTGATTTCAATTATGCAAAGAGGAGGAGAAAGGAAAGAGACCAGAGGAAATGAAATTGTAAAGGGGAGGGGAGTAATGTCAACAAAGGGCAATGAGGCAGGAATGTAGATATTCGTTCCTGAACAGTCGAACCCCAGTTATAGAGAGGGAGTGCTTTGCAGAGGCCTAACAGCAGGATAGATGGAAAAGTAGTTCAGGGTAGACTGGAGGACCTTCGACATTAGCGTAAGGAGTAAGACTGTTCTGTGCTCAATGGGAAGTTATTAAGGATTACTTACAAGAGAATGAACTGATAGGACCCAGATTTAAGTGCATTCATCTAATCATAGTATGTACAGTGACCTTGAAGTCAGAGTAAAAGGGCAGTTGGCAGCAGCAGGCAGACAGGAGAGAGAGAGCTCTGACTTTCAGTTATTTTATCACTCTGCTACTCTAGGACTCATGTTCTCCTTATGTCTAGCTCTGTGAAGCTGCATTTGAGATCTGTCTGTTAATAGCTGGGTGGTAAGTTAGAGGACAGAGCATGGAATTGTTGAGGTAGACAGACCTAGATCAAAATCATACTGTACCACTTAGTCGTGTGAATTTGGATCAATCATTTAGCCTCTCTGAATCTGTTTCCTCATAGGTGAAACATGGATAATATTAATATGAATAGAAGTTGATGAGGCTAGCACCTAGAAGATAAATATTCAACCAAAATTCCTTTCCTTTCTTCCCTTATTTTGTAGTTATCTGTGTGACCCTGAGCATCTCTTTTTCTGGGGCAATTGTCATGTAAAACAAGAGGGCTGCTGGGCATGGTGGTGCACATCTATAATCCCAGTGGCTCAATAGGCTGAGGCCGGATTTCAAAGCCAGTCTCAGCAAAAGTGAGGTGCTAAGCTCTAACTAAAACACAAAATAGGGCTGGGGATGTGGCTCAGTGATCAAGTACCCCTGAGTTCAATCCCAGGTATCCTCCCCCTAAACAAAACAAAACAAAACAAAACAAAACAAAACAAAACAAAACAAAACAAAACAGCTGTTTCTTCCTGCTTTACTACGATGGAATCGAAGTCTGTGCCTATCTAGTAACACATTTGAACAATCCTCCTTGCTTTTACTCTACTAGGAGAATAATGAATTCATTCCATCAACAAGCATTTGGTGAAATCCTATTATGTGTTAGGAGCTGTTTTGGTCATGTAGATAAAGCACTGAACAAAAAAAGACAAAAATCTCTGTCCACATGGAACTTATACTCTAGTCATGGCTACAGAGAAGTCTCATAATTAACAAATAAATGTGCAATGCATTATGGCAATAGGTGCTAAGAATAAAAATACAGCAAAGCAAAGGAACAAAGTGGTAGGAAATTGGTCAAGGTAAGATTTTTAAAATTTTTGTACTGGGGATTGAACCCAGAAGTACTTTCTCACTGAGATACACTGCCAGCTCTTTTTATTTTATTGTCATATTTTTTGGTTTTGAGATAGAGTCTCACCAAGTTACTCAGGCTGGCCTTGAATATGAGATCATCCTCTGAGCCTCCACAAAAGCTAGGATTACAGGCGTGCACTACCATGCCTGTAATCTATATGCATTTATTATATACCAGACACTTTGACATATAGCATCTGAAGGAGGTAAAAAATACCATCGTCACTTTGGACTTCAAAGTGAGGATACAGGGAGAACAGCATATGCAGGAAGGGGTTTTCTCTGAAATTCTCTTAATTGCCAAAAGAGATCCTTCAAAAGGAACTCAACTGTCATGAATCCCTTCCCTGGTAACCTCATCAACCAGGGAAGATTAAACTCCTATCACAGGAGAAGCTCAACACCATGCCCAGACAGATTCATCAGACTGTCGCCTGTTCTGAGGGTCAATTCATCTTTCCTAAAAATCATTTACTTTCCTCTTAATTGCCTACACCATTCCTCTCTGTAACCAATGAATAGGGTAGATTAGCTTCTGGATCTCACTGTGTTCTGGGGAGCTAACTTTTCTTTCATGTGTCTTTGTATCCATAATAAATTTTGTATACATTTTTCCTATTAATCTTTCAGCTGTCAGTTTATTTTGTAGATTCCATTATTTAGAGAACTAAGAGGGTAGAGTGAAATTCTTCCCTCCCGTATACATCTCATCTAAGCACAACTATCTAACACGGTGTATATTGTCATCTCCGTTTTACAGACGAGAAAACTGATGCTCTGAAAGACAAGCAAAAATCACTTGTCCTAAATCACAAAGCTGGTAAATAAGTGAAAAGGCTGAGATTCAAACCAGGATCTAAGTCCAGAAGTCCGCATTTCACCCAACTATCTGCTTATCACTAAGTGGGTCAGAAGTTGCCTCTTTGTTCTCTATGTCTATTTATTCTGTGGATTAACCATAACTAAAAGGTATTTAATACCAGTCCCCACTCAAAGCCTTCACACATGCTATTCAGGGGTTGTCTCCTTTCTTTTTGTGGTACTGGGGATTGAACCCTGGGATATTTTACCACTGAACTACAACCCAGTACTTTTCATTCTTTTTATTTTGAGGCAGGGTCTCACTAAGTGCTAAGGTTGGCCTTGAACTTGCCAAGGCTGGTGTTTAACTTGCAATCCTTCTACTTTATCCTCCTGAGTAGCTGGGATTACAGGTCATGTGCCCATCTTTTATTTTTTCAAGACAGGGTCTCAGTATGTTGCACAGGCTGGTCACCCAATTGTGGGCTCCAGTGATCTTCCCATCTCAGGCTCCCAAGTAGCTGGGGTTATAAGCCTGTGCCACCATATTCCACTTGTCAATTTATTTTAAATATTTATTATTCAGGGCTGTCAACTAATATTATTTTAATATTAGGCCTGTACAAACAAAAGTTGGAAGGAATATTTGATGGGAAAGAAAAGTCAAATGAAGTACTGCAAGCCAATTATATTTGAATTTCTGGATTATTTACTTTTCTGTAACTCCCACAGTAGCACAAATAAAAGAGTAATTGCACAATTATCATTTAGTTCTATTTCCTTTTTATCTTTCCATAATATGTTATATAGCTTGGCACCCAGGAGGTGCGTCATAAGTGGTTCGGACAGGCATCCTTTGATCTGATTCCTATTTTGGAATTCTAGGTACTCTAAGTCACTGTGGCCAGCTTCATGCCCTATTCATTTGACAAACAATTCTGGTGCCTACTATATGGCAGATGCTATGCTAGGCTCTGGAATACCAAAATGGATTTTTTTTAATCATCGAGATACTCATATTTGCTGAGTGTGATGGCACTTACCTATAACTGCAGCTGCTCAGGAGGTTGAGGCAGGAGGATCACAAGTTTAAGGCCAGCCTCATCAAGTTAGTGAAGTCCTGTCTCAAAATAAAAAAAAAAAGTGCTGGAGATGCAGCTCAGTGGTAAAGTGCCCCTGGGTTCAATCCCCAGTACTGCATTTAAAAAAAAGGAACCCACAGTTTAGTGGAGAGAAAACCATGTGAAACATTCAAAATGTGATGTGGTAACTGATAACATTGAAGCGTGTTTAGGGTGTAATGAATGCATAAAGGAAAATCTATTTGGACTGAGTTTTAGTGACATACTAAAGAGAATATGTGAATTGATTCTATAAGACTTTATCAGGTATCTGAGGTGGGAGCATTCAGGAAAAGAGACTACTTTGTGCAAATGTGCTGAGGTGTATGAAGAAATAGCAACTTTAGTATTATGGGAGCATGATTTCTTTGTAGGATGGTTGAAGACAATGCTGGAGAGGCAGATTATAGGTTTTCTTAGGAGCTGATATTTTGTCTCCTATAGTACTTGGTGTCAGACATGTAAGGTAAATGAGTGATAAGGACAGTACTGGAGATCAGAGGAAAAAGATAGGAATGGCTGTGTGGAACTTCATTGCTCATGTTTGTCTAAGGGGCAGTTCTAGCTAAGTGTAGCCATATGGCTGTGTGGATCCAGCGTTAGAAGGTCTTTTGTTTTGTTTTTAAATAGAAAAGCAGGAAATGTACATTTTCAAAACATGTGAAATCTCCAGATTTGTTAATGTTGACAACTTACTTTACTTTGTACCTGGTATTGATCCCTTAATCACTGAGCTATAACCCAGGCATTCTTATTTTTTATTTTGAGACAGGGCCTTACTAAGTTGCTTAAGGCCTTGCTAAGTTGCTGAAGCTAGCTTTGAATTTACAAACCTCCTGCCTCAGCCACCTGAGTCTCTGGGATTACAGGTGTGCACCACCAAGCCCAACTGATTTTTTTAATTCAAAGCTTCAACCAATATTGCACCAAGTACAAAACATCTGTTTGCTACATGTGGCCTGTAGGTTGTCATTATGAGACCTATGTTGTAGGGGATAAGGCACTTATGGAAACAGAAGGTAACTGAGGCAACACTTTAAAACACTTAAACACTTAAAACAATAAACACTGGCTGAGGATGTAGCTCAGTATTAGTAGAGTACCTGCCTAACATGCACAAGGCCCTGGGTTCAATTCTTGGCAGTGTGCTCTCCCACCAAAAAAAAAAAAAAAAAAAAAAAGAATAACCCCATAAAAACCTCCAGTGCAACATTTATATTGCATATGAAGTCATATGTGGGGCACCAAAATGAGGTCCCAGGTCAGATGCAATTCCCAAGACTTTAGAGGGCAATAGTGCAACCTAGGGTCTCAGTCAAGCTGTTAAAAGCCTGGTAGAACATGGTAAGCTGAGACCAGTATGGCTCCTGAGCATCATTACCACTGCCACCAGAAGATGGCTGTCTTTTTTTTTCCCTTTAATTTTGGAGGAAGAAGGGGTGGTCTCTTTAAACTCAGTATGTAACAAAGTCATCATTGGCAGTGATGAGACAGATCAAATACAATTGACTAGCTGTTACAATTCAAACTCTTCATTTTTCAGTTGGAGAAACTAAGCCCCTGCCCCCCCCCACCCCAAAAGCATGGTGACTTGCTAAGAATGACCTAGAAAAACTAGTGGCAGTCAGGTTTCACAACTCCTGATTTAGCATCCTTTCCAATAATCCTGGACTGTGATAATTAAGGTAAATCAGCCTGGCAGTTTTCCTAGCATCTAGAATTCCTGGTCTGGACAAACAGGACTTGAGAGCAGCTGTTAAAAGTCTTCTTTTCCCCTTATCTGTATTATGATGATGATATTCTTTGTAAACTTTCTATTTCATGGATTAAGGTTAAAGAGAGGACAAAAAGATGTTTTTGAAGCATGGAGACAATTCACAAAGAGTAGGGAAGAAAAGTTGTGTGTTAGTTGTGGCTAAGCTCTTTAAGGCTTATGACCTCTGTGTTCTCTGGACTGACCTCCCCACTGCATGCTTTTGGTTTTGTTTTGGTTCTTTTCTTTTGTCTTCTTTTCTATTACCTTCTATGTTTTTCTTTTCTCTCAGGAGCCTAGGTCTTAGGCCTACCCATAAGAGCTTCAGCATATCACTAAGCCTTCTTGGTGGCACTCAGGATGTCTGCTTCAAGTCAATAAAATTGCTAATTATTCATTCCTCAATAAAATAAGAATGAGAACCTATAGTGGCTAAAAAATCATGCATGATTTCCCTGCTACAGTCATTTAGCTCTCTAAAATCAGAGACTAGTAATCCTGTCAATGGTGACTCTTGACTAAACTAATCCTTCCCATCCTTCATTTCAGGGTCTATTGTTCTGACATTTGCCACTTTTTTTCCCTCTGAACCCGTTTCTGATTGGTGCAGCTGTTGAAGATGCTGCAGTTGCAGCAGTGTACATCTGGAACATTTGGCTGACTTGTTGAACTTCCCCCAGGGAGTACTCCAGGGGGAAGGATGGGAGGGGTGGAGAGGCCAGAACAGTTGCCTGCAAATAGAGATGCCAGTAGTGTCTGGCCATTCTGTGGACCACCCTTGTAAAAATCCACCTCACCGTGTCCCTCAGTTTCCTTATTTGCTCCTTGAAGGCACACGTTCTCCACCCAAAAGCCCCCCATCAGTGGAAGAGGAGAAACAATTCTGAATGGATTTTCTCATGCACCACCTTCTGCTTTGTAAAAGGGATCTCGATATATATATTTGTTAAATTAATTGGTATATCAAGAGATCCTCAGAAGCTGTGTTTACCTTTCAAGGGGCAACATCACTTCAGTTCCACTTGGCACAGGTAGCCTTCTCCATGACTTAGATTGAGCCCCCAGACACTTCAGGAGTGAGGCGGCCTGATTCCCAGTCCCTTTGGCTCCCAGGCTCCTAGGTCTCCTTTTCTTCTGGCGGGCCATTGGATTGCAAACACAGCAGGCATGGTTTCATTCCAAACCCAGAACTGTTTTAATTAGTTTAACGTCTGTTAAACGCTTTGAAGATTGAAAGCAACAGATAAGTACTGGATGATGTTATTAACAACTGCAGTTAATTGCAAACATTTCTATTAATGCTAGTTTCTGCCTCCTTTTCTTTGCTGTACCTTCTTTCCAAGGTTCCCAAATTCTTCTCAGCCTCCCCCTCCTTTCCTCCCCCGTACTGGCGCTAAAGGGTTAAACCGGGGCGGAGTCCAGAGATGAACGACAGCAGGAGTCACCAACTGGTATAGAGCAAGCGGGAAGAGCTGGGTGGGGCCCTCAGGGAGAGGCGAACCCCCACGCCCCCAGGCCCCGCCCCGCGGTCAGAGGCCCAGGCAGAACGGCAAGGGGCGGGGCGCCGAGGCTTGGCGTGCCCAGTGGTTGGGCGTCCCGGCAGCCCCTTGAGGGATGGGGCGGGGTCGACCGGGACCTCCTCCCTCATTCCCTCGGCGGGCGGAGCCGCCCCTCTCTCCCGCCCCTCCTCCTCTCTTTCCCACCCCTCGGAGTGGAGCTGCACATGCGGCTGCTCCCTGTTCCGTCCCGCCCAGCCACCGTCGCGCAGGCACGGGTCCCTGCAGCCCCCAGCCGATGGCAGGACAGTAGTCGCCTGTCAGGGGTCGTGAACAGCTGAGGCAGACGCAGCGGCTCCCGGGCCTCAGAGAGTGGGTGTCTCCGGAGGCCATGGGCTACCCTGAGGTAGAGCGCAGGGAACCCCTGCCTGCGGCAGCGCCACAGGAGCGGGGAAACCAGGGCTGCGGCTGTCGCGGGGCCCCTGCCCGGGCGGGCGAAGGGAACAGCTGCCGGCTCTTCCTGGGTTTCTTTGGCCTCTCACTGGCCCTCCACCTGCTGACATTGTGCTGCTACCTAGAGTTGCGGTCCGAGTTGCGGCGGGAACGGGGAACTGAGTCCCGCCTTGGTGGCCCTGGCACCCCTGGCACCTCTGGCACGCTGAGCAGCCTTGGTGGCCTCGACCCTGACGGTCGCATCACCCGCCACTTTGGGCAGCCGTTACCTCAACAGCAGCCCTTGGAACCGGCAGAAACTACACTCCCCCCTGACTCCCAGGACCGGCACCAGGTGAGTCACCTAGTAGGGGCGGCGGTGGTGGCGGAGGCCCCCTTCCCTGGTGAGTAGGGCGGGGACCCTCCACCACAAGGCCGGGAGGGGACTCTGCTACTTGGAGCCAAGTTAGAGGGCAGGACCAGGGAGGGGGCAGGCGAGCCGCAGAGAGGTTGTCCAGGGCAGGTTGTCTATCCTGGGTCGCAGGCTCGGCTCACCCAGACTCTCTCAGGTCCCCTTGACTTGGAAACTCTAGTCTGCGCCCGCCGCCCGGGGCTATGTGCTGCCTTGGGAAAAGTTGGCGACGCTCCCGCCCGGGCTCGGCGAGGAGGTGCCCGCGCTGCCCCCCTAGCCGACTAACGGCGAGCAGCTTGGCCCTTCTGCTCCTGCTGAGATTCTCTGCCCGCGGTGCTTGTTTTTTCGTGTCCAGAGCTGATGCCAGCACTAGCAAGCTCTTCTTTGGAGTTGGAGCTGTAAACAGCTGAAATAACTGCTCCACGCCCGTTGAAACAACTTTTAACCATACTTTCAGCGCGGGGTCCTTGTGCGCTGACCAGAACGTGGGCTTGTTCACACGTACCTGCAATTTGAGACTGATTGTCCTCGGCGTTCTAGTGAGGATCAGCGCCCCTGAGGAATTCTGGTAGAAATATGCCGTCTTGCTAGACAACTTCTGAACAGCAATTTAAAAAATCTATGGAAATAAAACTCACCCTTTGCGTGCCGGTTCTGACTTATTTTTTATTATTTGAATGGGTTGTTGCGATGCGGAAGGTAGGTGGGAAGCGCTTTCGTTACTGCTAGCCTAAGAACAGGAATCTACCAATGGAACTCAGGAGTAGTCTCCCAAGTGCAGTTTTTTCCCCAATCTTTATGGTGTTTGTGCCCTTATTTGCATACCAATGACTTTGGTGTTTCATTTCTACTTTCTCCTAGCTCTTCATTCAAGTAAATTTAGTGCAGTTAATATAAGTATTATCTTGATTGCCACATTTTGTCTTACATGTGAAACTTAGGAGAAGCATCCAGTGATCCTTTTGAGGTGGTTAAAGGATAATTGTGAATTTGTACTTCTTGGAGAAGAGGGCAAGTTGTGCAAATAAGTTCCTTTGAGTTGAGGGACCTCAGCCTTCTATATCTACTACTACATCCAGAGTCATTGTCACAGCTCTATACCTTGTGCTACTTTGTCCTTCCATCCGAAGTTGTACAGTTGATAGTGGCATCACATTCATGATAATACTGTGGTATTGGAACTGACATTTTTCTTTTTTACAGTGTGGGTTGTAAACTTGCCCTGAGCCTTAAAATGTCTTGCTTGCACACTCCAACTTATATAACGGCTTATCAAAAAGAGAATCAGCAGACATGCTTCTCATACTTGAAACTTTAAACACTGTAGCTAAATGATAATTAGCCAGGATTCTGGTTCCTTTATTTACCCCCCTCCCCATGCCCAATAGAAATACTAAGCAGCTGAACATTGATAGTCTGTGAAAAGATGAAGGAATTCAACTTTCTTAGTCAAATGGTGGCCAAGACTTTTTGGCATTCAGGATGGACAGAGCCATGTTCATAGACTGAGGATTAGCAGACAGCTGTACTCTAGGACTTGTGTGATAGCGTGGGACTCTCACAGGTCTGCAATGGCATTTAGTTGCCTACCATTTGGGTAGCACTAAAATACTTCTGTCTAGGTTTAAAACAAAACTTTCTCTCTGTGTCCTTTATTTTTTGTTTTAATTTTTCTAAACAGTCAAAGCAAGGATACTGGCTCTCTAGTTTTGTTCAATTCAATCAATTTTGAATTGGAGGTTTTTAAGAGTTGTTAGGGGCCATCTGAGTCCATTTTATCTGATTCCCTTGAAGAACACAGGCTCCAAGAAGAAAGTGACTTGCCCAAGATCACATAACTAGAGTCAAAACCAGGATAGAGTTGCTCTCCTAATTTGCAGTGTAGTGCCCATTCCCTCATAGCATACTACATACTGAGGCTTTTTTTGGCAGAGAGAAGGAATAGGGTGGAGCTCTATAGTAGAATTTTTACAAAGCAAAGAGCTCAGATTTGTGTCATTTTGTTCTACTCTACCCACATTTTGACCAGACTAAGTTTAACCCTGTATTCATTATTCATCCTAATCTTCACTTTCAGAAGACTTAGAGTGTACTCTGAAAGGATTCTAGCTGATATGCAACTTAAGTTTCCCTGGAGGATATTGGTTTTAGTATATGACAAATAAATACATGAATAAATAAATAAAGGAAAAGTTGATTGACTATTAAATTAGTACTACTACATCCTGGGTAAAAATTCTAGTGCCCTGGTGCACCCTCTGCTGGATTTGCAGGGACATTTAATTGTAGTATCTGCTGACGGTCAAAATTTTAAGTTGTGCTGACATATTCTGATTCATAAATAAGGAAGTAAACAAACTTGTGGGATTTGGCCACGTAGGTCATATTTTTATATTTTAGTTTTTCAACCCAAACAGCTGCTATTACAGCAACTCCTGGATAGAGAGGAAGAAGGATAAAAATATGCACCCTCCAATGGGCAATGCATTCAGGTTTCTCACCAGTTTATCTGCAAAGAATGAAGACAAGCTGACAAGAATAAATTGCAGGAAGATCTAATGAGATCTAGTGAGCAGAACAGTCAGAGACACTTCACTGTGTAAGGTCATGCAGTTACGCAAATGTAAACCTGTCCATGCTTAGGAGATGATGGAGTCTAGACTCTCAGTTATGACTCCAGAAACAGATCATAGAAACCACTGTAAATGTCATACCTCGATTGAAAAGCTTTTATAAAAGCAGATACAGGAGGTAAGCATAGTGAGGATATAAAGTAGTGAGACCAGCAGAGTTTCTCCAAGGAACATACTAGGAAAATCTCCCAAGTGGGGACATTGTTACTGATGATAAAAAGTGAGAGAGTCCTATCAGACTTTCTGGAGTCATAACTGTTTCCTGTTGCTGGAGCAGCTGAGTAGCTATAGATTTATCTGGATACTTGGTGGAGGAAATCTTAAAGGATAGAGACATCTTATTAGTCTCTGAATCAGATAATAAACAAAATAAAAATAAAATATCACTGGCTCATTCTATAGAGAAGTTGGTCCAGTTGTGATTGTGCTCTTCAAAGGTCAAGAATATAGTGGGCAGCCTCAGGAAGTAAGTCAATAACAACAAAACAAAACCCTTATTTTTTTTCATGTAAAAGATCAAAAGTGGATTTTCACCTATGACCAGAGAGAAAAGTTTAGTGGCTGTTCCTCAAGAAAAACCTAACAGCTGATAAAAGTCCCCAGAAACCAAATTAAATTAAAGTAAAAGATGAAGGTGTTATCTTGCTTTTTTTTTTTCAGTCTGGAGAGAGAGAATTGGAGAGAGAAAAATGATCAAAGTCTTCCAAATCATGTGAGAGATGAGTATGGTTAATACTTTGGTGTAATTTAATAATTCAATTTAGAAAATAGAAAGTCTGAGGTTACAGACACAAAGTTAAGTATTAAATATCTTTTAATGCCTGAAAAATTATTTAGGGAGGGAAACAAATAAAGGTAGTATGTCAGTTCATTGCCCCAAGTGATAGTCTTAACTATGGTTAAAACAATAAGAACTTATTCAGTATCGTTAGGGATATTTGGGGTATGTTCCTAATTACTTGAGGTGATGTCATAGAAGTCAACCTTAACATTCTACAAAACATTTGTTGTTATAACTAGATAGACAACTAGTGTATCCAGATTTGATATTACTTTCATCAAGGCTGATTGATCATGAAAATAGCTAGGTGTGCCAGGCAAGGTGTCACACTCCTATAATCCCAGCAACTTGGGAGGCTAAGGTAGGAGGACCACAATTTTGCAGCCAGACTTAGCAATTTAGCAAGACCCTCAGGAATGTAGACCTTATCTCACAATAAAAAAATAAGACAGGACTGGGAATGTAGCTCAGTAGTTAAGTCCCCTGGGTTCAATCCCAAGTACAAAAAGCAAACAAACAAAAGAGAAAAAGAAAACAACCAGGTAATTCAAAGTCAACATAATAAATGAGTCCAGAAATTATTTTAAAGGTGTGGGATCCAGATGAAATAGTTTTCTATGTGTTTAAGTCCAGACTTTTCAGTGTGACATTCAAGGTTCTTGATCAGCTGGCTTCATTATACCCATATTGTTTTCTCTCTTACTTCACTCTTGCAAGCCATTTGCTATGTCTTGTCTTGACATCATTCTCTAGTTGTTATTGCTATTATTTTTAATAAAACTTGTATCTAAGCAATGGAACTCCTCAGGAATCTATCTTCTTTTTTGTCTTTTTCCACAATGCCAGACACAGTGCTAGTTATCATTAGGACACTCAAATACTTATTGATATGAATATTATTTTGGGCCTTTGGAGGTCTTTACATAAAACAAAAACATTTTCACTATATAATAGGCCTGTTTCCCTCAGGTTGTGCTAAGCCTGTGAACTGTCAGCCATGTTTAGGTGAGTAAATAGTTCCAATGCTAATGTTTCACTGGTTTCTAAAATAATTAGAAAGTGAAATGGAGAAGAGTTCCAACCATGTGTTCATTTCCCATTTTCACACCTTACTTCTAAGATGGTACAAAAAGCTTTCTGTAATATATTGTTTGATGTTTTATTTGCTTTTAGGTCTCATCTTTTTCTCTTTTTCTCTTAGATCTTGTGAAAAAATGATCTATAATTTATCTGTAACTACCTTATGAAGAAGATCTCTTTATACTTCAGAACTTCTGAAGCCACTTAATTCCCAAGAATATTACCAAGAGAAACCACTTGATTTGCCTGCAGGCCAACCTTCATAGAGGACTATCTTTATCTGACTCCTCTATAAATTCTTAGCACTTACCTCTTCATTTCTTTTCCTTCTTTACTTTTCGTTACTTTCACATTGAAGTATAACATATGTATAGAAAAGTGCACACATCATAATTGTACAGTTTGATGAATTATTACAATGCGAATGTGCTCATGTTACTGGTACCCAGGTCAAGAAATAGAATATTACTAGCATCCCATAACTTCTAAGTTTCCCCATACCTATCCCAGTATTATCCTTACTTTCCAAAATTAATGATTATTCTGACTTCTAACATTATAGATAGTCTTATTTATTTTGAAATTTATATAAATGAAATCAAGCATTATATATTATTCTGGCTCTGGCATATTTTGATCAACACAATATTTGTGATATCCATTCATGTTGCATGCAACTATAGTTTTTTATTTGTATTTTTATACATTTATATTTTCCCTTGTTTGAGTACATCATAGTTTATCTATTCTCTTAATAATAAGTATATGGATTGTTTTCAGTTTAAAATTATAACTAATTCATTGTCATGAATATTATTGTACATGTCCTTTGGTTTACATGTATTTGAATATCTGTTGAGTGTATATCTAGAATTAGGATTGTGGGTCATGGGGAATGCAAATTTTTGACATTAATGACAATAATAGTCTTTCTAAGTGATTAGCAATGTATATTCTTTCCAGCAGGGTATGAGAATTCCTATTGTTCCACATCTTTTATTTAACTTGGTATTATTGGTATAATCAAAGGCATTCTGGTGGGTGGGTTTGTAGTAATATCTCATGATTTTAGTTGGTGTTTCTTAGGACACTAATGAGGCTATGCTCTTTTTCAAATTTCTGTTATTCCTTTGAATATGTTCTATGAAGTGCTTGTACAATATTTTTTGCTTATTTTTTTTGTCAAGTTGTCTGCCCATTTCTTATAGACAGTTTCTTATAGATATTTAGGAATTCATGTGTGACCTGGCTATGACCTACTTTTGTATTTTTAATGTTGCCAAATCATTCCCAAATATGTGGCTTATCTTTCTTTATGGTATACCTTAATGAAAGGAAGTCTTTGATTTTAACCATCAATGTTTTTCAGTATTTTTCTGGTTAGAGTTTGTTGTTGTTTCATTTAAGAAATATTTTCCTAACTTGAGATCATGTATACATAGTCTCCTATATTATCTTCTAGAAGTTTATCCTTTTTTGCCACTCACATTCAGATGTACAGTCTACCTAGGACTGATTTTTATGTATGATGAGGTACAGAGATCAAGTTCCACTTCTTTCATATAAGGATTTTTTCTCTATTTCTCTATATTGTCATCTTTGTCATAATTCAAGTGTCTGCATATATGCAAGATGGTTTTTGAATGATTTGTTTTCTTCTGTCAATCATTAGTCCAGTTTCTGTTGCTATAACAAAATAACTGAGGCTGGATTTTTTAATAAAGAAAAGAGGTTTATTTAGCTCACAGTTTTGTAAATTTAAGAGCATTGTACCAGCATTTGCTTGGCTCTGGTGAAGTCCCCCTTGAACAAATCAAAACATGGCAGAGAAGTGGAAAGGGGAACAATCATGTGCAGAACAGGGTAAATTTGCATGAGGTTGTGTCACTGCATAATGAACAACTCTAGTGAGAACTCAGTCTTTAAGAAAAACAATAATCCCTTCTGAAGTCAGTACCAACAATGACCCAATTCACACTAAGCCCCACCTCTTAAAGGTTCCACCATCTCAACACTGCCACACCGCATATAAAGCCTCCAGTGCATAAAAACTTAAGGGACAAACCACAGCACACAAATACGATATAGTCTTTTTCGCTGGATGCTGTTCTAAACTGGAAAAGCAAGTAATTTCACGTTGTTCCCTTTCTTTAAAAGTCTATTGAATATTCTTGGTCCTTGGCCCTTTTCCCTGGGTGTCGTAGAATCAGCTTGTCATGTCCCATACACCTACACAAAAAAGATGAAAAGGAACCTGTTGGGATTTTTATTGAGATTCCATTGAATCTAAAAATCAATGTAGAAAGAACTTACATCTTTATAATATTCAGCTTTCCAATCCATGCACATGGTACATCCATTTATGGATTTTCTTAGTTTTTCTTGATAATACTTTTTAAAAATGTTTTTTAGTTGTCAGTGGACCTTTATTTTATTTATTTATATGCAGTGCTGAGAATCGAACCCAGTGCCTCTACCACTGAGCTACAACCCCAGCCCCTTGATAATACTTCTTTACATTTCTCTATAGATGTTTTACAAACCTTCCATTAGATATATACTTTTTATGTTTTTTGTTTATTTTTATGCCATTGTGATGGTATCTATGGTGGATATTGTGATCCACAACCCAAATCCCATTTTAGGAATTCAAGACTTATTCCCTCAACCATTGAAGTCAGAGCTCAGCAGAGTGCACTTTTGAGTTTTCCTTGATTGAGGAAACCTGTTTCACCCAAGAAGAAGCCTCTTCCAGGGCAATCTGCATTAAATGAAAAACTAATGTGAACTATAAATTCCTTTCCCTTTCTCTCAAATTGGGAAATCTTTAGAGGGCCATACCTAGTCAAGAGTTAATTAACTACAAAGATGACTATGGCTTTTTGGGTACTGAAATTTTCCATTCTCTTGCACGTGTGTTGATCCCATAAGCACTTCCTAATAAAAGCCCTACATGATATTCTATATCTTTCATTCTGCTTCATAGAAAACCCAGCCTGGGGGGATGTATAATTTCAATCTAATTTTAATTGATTATTGATGATGTTTAGAATTCTAGCTTATTTTTATATATCTACTTTGTATCCAGAAACATGATGAATTCATTTATTAATCTTAATCATTTATCTGTATGGTCTTTTGAATTTTCCACAAATTCTATCAAATGGCTTGTGAAAAGTGATAAATTAGAAAAAAATCTTTATTATTTTCCTTTCCAAACTATATACTTTAAGAAATTTCTTTCTTATTTCAGTGGCTTTCTTACTTTATTGAACTGTTGGAATAATGGTGAATAGAAGTAGGAATAGCAAAGCTTGGTGCAGTGGCACACACCTTTAATCCCAGCAACTGGGAAGGCTGAGGCAGAAGGATTTCAAGTTCAAGAACAGCTTCAGCAACTTAGTGAGACTGTCTCAAAATAAAAAAAAAAGGTTATGGATACAGCACAGTGGTAGTGGATCCCTGGGTACCATTTAAAAAAGTAGGGATATCAAGGCTTTCTTTTTCTCTTTTCAACTTCAGAGGGAAATCTTTTAACATTTCACTGTTACTTAATGATGCTTGTATTTTTATTGTTCTTATTAGCTATTGTTAAGGTAACTTTATATCAATTTAAAAAGCTCTCTTCTTGCCCTAGCTTACTAAGAGTTTTGTTTCATGGTTTCTTGCATGTATTGAGATAACTATATGATTTTTGTCCTTTAATTATGTGGTATTAAACCAAACTTGCACCCTAGAATAAACCCTATTTATTCCTAATGTCTTATTCAGTATATATATGGCTAGATTTGTTTTGCTAACATTTCATTTAGGATCTTTGTATCTACATTTATGAGTGAGATTAGCATACAATTTTCTTATATTATCAAGTTTGGATGTCAAGGATATGCTGTCCTTATAATAGCTGAAAATGTTTCATTTTTATTTTTTGACTGTAAAAGTTTATTTAATATTGTTAATATTTCTTGGTTAAATGTTTGGTAGGATTACTGAAGTCATTTTGCTCTGGGCAGGAGTTAAATACTATATTTGATATCTCGGTAGATACAGGAATTTATGACAATATATGCCAAAAAATACTTAGAAATAAATTTAAGGAGATGAGAGACCTGTACACTGAAAATTCATAAAACATTGATAAAAGAAATTAAAGAAAACACAAATAAATGGAAAGATTGCTTGTGTTCATAGATTAGAAGACTTAATATTGTTAAAATGTCTATATTACCCAGAGAGATCTGCCAATTCAATGCAATCTTCACCAAAATTCTAATGATATTTGTCATAGAAACTGAAAAAACAATGCGAAAATTTGTGTGCAACCACAAAAGATCTCAAATAACCAAAGCAATCTTAAGCAAACCAAACTAAAAACCTAAAATTGCAAAACCAAACCAAAAGCAAAACAAAACAGCAATAATAAAATGACAAAAAGCAAACTAAAACACAACATTAACTGACTTCAAAATGTACTACAAAGCTACACTAATCAAACAGCATGGCATAAAACAAAGTCACATAGATCAATGGAACACAACAGAGAACCTAGAAATAAATCTATGCATTTATGGTCAATTGATGTTTTTTTGACAAAGGTGCCAAGAATGCACAATGGGGAAAGGACAATCTCTTCAATAAATGGGACAGGGAAAACTGGATATCCACATTCAAAATCATGAAGTTATGTCCTTATCTCACACAATACAAAAATCAACTCAAAATAGATTAATTTATGACCTGAAACCATAAAACTACTAGAAGAAACCATAGGGGAAAAACTCTATGACATCAGTCTGGGCAATGATTTTTTTGGATACAATCCCAAAAGCACAGGCAACAAGAACAAAAATAGAACAATGAGATTACATCAAACTGAAAAGCTTCTGCACAGCAAAGAAAACAATCAACAGATTAAAAATACAACTTATAGAAGAATATATTTTCATAACCATAATGGATTAATATCCAAAATATAGGAGCTCAAACATCTCAATAGCAAGAAAAGAAATAACCCTATTAGAATATGTGCAAAGGGCCTGAATAAATATTTATCAAAAGAAGACATACAGTACGTATATGAAAGAAATGCTCAATATCACTAATTATCAGGGAAAGGCAAATCAAAACCACAATGAGATATCACCTAATACCTATTGTAATGGCAATTATAAAACAGACAAAAGAGCCAGGTGTGGTGGTGGACACCCATTATCCCAGTGACTCAGGAGGCTGTGGTAGGAGGTTCATAAGTTCAAGGCCAACCTGGCCACCTTAGAGAGACCTTGTCTCAAAATAAAGCAACAACAAAAAAGTTTAGTGGTAGAGCATTTGCCTAGCATGTGCAAGGCTCTAGTTTCAATACCCCAGTACCTGCTTCGCACCCCCCACAAAAAAAAAGGTGGAAGATCACAAGTGTTGGTGAAGAGGTTAAAAAGAAAGGGAGCCCTCACATACTGTTGGGAATATAAATTAGTACAGCCATCATATATGATCCAACAATTCTACTACTAGGTATATATCCAAAAGGAATGAAATATATATATATATATGTATATGAAATATATATATATATAATTTATATATGAGACATCTGCACTCCCATGTTCTTTGCAGCACTATTGATAATAGCCAAGATATACAATCAGCCAAAGTTTCCACCAGTGGATGCATAATAAAATGTGGTATATGCACATAATGCAATACTATTCAGCCTTTAAAAAGAAGGAAACCCTGCCTTTTGTGACAACATGGATGAATCTAGAGGACATTATACTAAGTCAAATAAACCATTAAATAGTGCAGCCATTTAGTCCACACAAGACATTATTGTTTTATAGTCAAATTCATTTAGATTGCTCCTATGTTTACTTTTAAAATTATTTGTCATTCCTTAATTACTTCCCATGTTTCTATCTGGGATAATTTCCTTCTGCTCTAATAATACCCTTTAACATGTCCTTTAGTATGTGTCTGCTATTAATTTTTCTAGGTTAGTAGTTTTTTTTTTCTTTCAGAAGTTTGAAGATACCATGTTAATGCCTACTGCCTTCCATTACACCTGCTGGGAAATAGCTGAAAAATTTATATTTGCTTTTTTGAAGGAAATTGCCTTTTTTTTCCTGCAATACTGGGAATTAAACCAGGGTTGCTCTACCACAAGCAATTTCCCCAGCCTTTTTATTTAGCACTTTTAATTTTTTTTAATTTTGAGATAGGGTCTCATCTTGAACTTGAGATCCTCCTACCTCACCCTGCCTTAGTGGTTAGAATTATAGATGTGCACCACTATGCTTGGCATTTCTCTCTTTAAGAGATTCAGTTACAACCTTGTCTTAGTTTAATCCACTTAGTCTGCTCTAACAAAATACTATAAACTCAGAGACTTATAAACAATAGATATTTGTTGCTGACAGTTTCAGAGGTTGGGAATTCCAAGATCAAGGCACTGACAGATTTGGTGTTTTGTGAGATTCTACTTCCTAATTTATAGAATAGTACTTTTTTGCTGTATCCTCAGAGGATGGAAGGATGAATGAGTTCCCTTGTGAAAATTTTATAAGGAAACTAATCTCATTCATAAAGGGATATCCTCATAATTTAATCACCTCCAAAGGCCTTACTTCCTAACATCACCATACTAATAATTAGATTTCAACGTATCAATTTTGGGGAAATACAAACATTTAGCCCATAGCAAACTCGTAGATATTTTCTAAGTATCTATTACATCTCTTCCATACTTTTCTCTATATTCTAATTTTTTTTCCTTTCTTATTTTGGATATTTTCTTCTGATCTACCATAGAATTCATAAATTCTCTTTTTACCTTTGTATAATCTTTTGAACTCACCCATTGAATTTTCAATATCACTTATCTCACACATATATATGTACATAGATACATACATATGTACATATACATGTGTGTGTGTATATATATATATATATATATATATATATATATATACTCTATCTATCTATACACTAAGTTGCCAAGGCTGGCCTCAAACTTGTGATCCTTCCATCTCAGTTTCCCAAGAAGCTGAGATTACAGGCATGTGCCACCATGTCTAGTTTATCACATATATTTTTATTTCTAGAATTTTCCTTTGGTTCTTTTTTTTTATGGTACTGGGGATTGAATCTAGGCAAGCACTTTGCCATGGAGCTATATCCCAGCCCCTGGATCTTTTTAAAGATAGTGTTCAGTTCTTTGTCAAAACTCACAATCAAATCTTTTCTTTTTTGAAATATTAACCATAATTATGCAATAACTTTAACTGGATAACAATTATCCCAATCCTTGAGAGCGTGTTCCTACTATCTATTGCATATCTTGACCTTCTATCACTTTATTTCTTAATATGTCTTGTTAGTTTTGATCAAATGCAAATATTGTATTAAATATAGTAGAGATGTTTTGAGGCCTCAGTTGTTTTTCTCCAGAAAGGGTTTATGCTTCTGAAAAATATTTCACAGTATTAGCATTCCCTCATTACTTCAATCCTATAGGAGATTGAGATAATCTGAAGTGGCCTTCAGGCCAAATGAAGGTTGATTTACCCCTTTTTAGCATCTATCCCTTCTAAATTAGAGCTCAAAGCTTGTGGGATTTTCTGTAGTTCCCCATCCTCAGTGTGTCCTGAATTACAATTTCTGTTCTCTTAGCTTTATGAGTCTGTCCAAAGCTCTGCTCTTTCAGCTGACACATCTGTGATCACCAATGACCTTAAAAGAAATGCAGCTTCTTGGCGTTTTCTTTTTATTCAACATCTTGGCTCCATAATGTTGCATTGTCTTTGTTTGTTTGTTTTGAGATGGGGTTTCAGTATGTTGCTGAGGCAGGTCTCAAACTACTGCATTCAAGTAGTCCCACTGCCTCAGTTTCCCCAACAGCTGGGATTATAGGCATGTTCCAATCTTCTTGGCTGCATTGTCTTTTGATAATGATATGACATATCATTTATATCTTGCCCCAATTTTTGTGTGGTTTTCAGCAGGAAATTTAGCCCAAGTTACTTATGCATTTGTTATGAGCAGAATCAGCTGATTTCTTCAACAAATATATGTCGATCATCTCTATGTATCGTGCACTATACAAAGCAGTGGAGATGTGACTGTTGAATGGGTTAGAGAGGGCTCTGCAATCATGGAGAATTGTGAACTATTAAGTACAACACAAATTGATGGTGCAATGATAGGGTTAATCATAGGATGATCTAGAGCACCTGACCCAAACATGTGAAATCAAGGAACAGTTTTCTTGACAAACCATCCTTTGAGTTTGAGCCTGAAAAATAAGTAAAAATTAGGCAGGATAAGACTGTTTTAGGCAGTAGGAACATCATGTGCAATGACCTGGAGGTAATAGAGAACATGACATTTTTAGGGAACTGGAACCCAGTTTTAACAAAGCTAGTTATTAAGATAGTATGGTACTGGCTTAAGGATAGGCATATACATCAAAGGAAAAAATTGAGAATCCAGAAATAAATCTTACATTATAATCAATTGATTTATTGTTATTAATATTTGCAGTGGTGGGGATTTAACCCAGAGCCTCATGCATGCTAGGTAAGTGCTTTGCCACTGGGCTGTACCCACAGACCTTTTAATTAAATTTTATTTTGTTTTTGTTTTTGTTTATTTTGGTACTGGGAATTGAACCCAGGGGCACTCCACCACTGAGCCACTTCCCCAGCCCTATTTTGTATTTTATTTAGAGACAGGGTCTCACTGAGTTGCTTAGGGCCTCGTTAAATTGCTGAGGCTGGCTTTGAACTCTCTATCTTCCTGTCTCAGCCTCCCAAGTGCTGGGATTACAGGCATGTGCCACCACGCCCAGCTTTAAATTTTATTTTGAAACAAGGTCTCACTAAATTGCCTAGGCTGGCCTGAAACTTGAGATCTTCCTGCATCAGCATCCCATGTAACTGGAATTAGAGGTGTGTGCCACCACACATGGCAATTAATTGAATTAAAGTATTTTTAGTTGTAGATGGACAGAATACCTTTATTTTATTTATTTTTATTTTTATGTGGTGTTGAGGATTGAACCCAGTGCCTCACACATGCAAGGCAAGTGCTCTACCACTGAACTACAACCCCAGCACTCAATTGACTTTTGACAAAACCACCAAGACAGTTTGTTGAGAGGAAATAGTATGTTGAACAAATGGTGCTGGGAAAAGTAGATATCCACATTCAAATAGATAAATTTAAGAAATGGGCAATAATTGGGCATAGTGGTGCATACCTCTAATCCCAGGTACTTGAGAGGCTGAGACAGGAGGATTGCAAATTCAAGGCCAGCCAGGGCAACTTATTGAAACCCTGTCTAAAATTAAATCTTAAAAAAGGATTGGTGATGTATCTCAGTGGTAAAGTACTTACGTAATATGTGCAAGTTCTGGTTTCAGTCCTTAGTACTGCAAAAAACAATAGAGTAGTAGATCAAATAGACTTTTCTCAAAAGATATACAAGTGATCAGGAGGTGAGTGTTCAGTATCGCTAATCATCAGGGAAATGCAAGTCAAACTACAATGAGGTATCACCTCACTCTGGTAAGAATGCCTAATCTCAAGAATAGTAAAGATAGCAAGTACTGGTGAGAATGTAGGAAGAGGGAATGATTGCACACTGATGGTGGCAATGTACATTAGTGCAGCCATTATTGGAGAACAGTATATAAGTTCCTCAAAAAATTGAAAATAGAATGAAACACCATTTCACACCCACTAGAATGATTATAAGGAAAAAGACAATAAACAGTGGAGAAATGGCACCCTCTTACATTACTGTTGGGAATGTGAAATGATGCAGCTGTTTTGGAAAATAGTTTGTTCCTTAATAAGTTAACATTGAATTACTATATGACCCAGCAATTCCACTCCAAGGCATATACCCAAAGGAATTGAAAACACATGTTCACACAAAAACCTCTCCATGAATGCTCATAGCAGCATTATCATAATAGCACCAAAGTGGAAACAACCCCAAAGTCTGATGAATATATAAACAAAGTGTGGTATAATATTCTATACAATGAAATATTTTTCAACCATAAAAAGGAATGAAGTATGGATACATGTTACAACATGGCTAAACCTCAAATATATTATGCTAAGTGAAAGAAGCCAGTCATAAAAAAACACATTATATGATTCAATTTATTTGAAATGATCAGAATAGGCAAGTATACAGATATAAAAGTTAGATTAGTAGATGTCTGTGGTGAGTGGTGGGAATAAGGACACTTATAGGGGGGGAATGAAAATATTCTAAAACTGATTTACCATAGTCAGGGTGGTGTATCAGTGGAACCTGAAAAAAAATAATGTAACAACTATCATGAAGGTATACAATTCCCTGAAGTTACTAAAAACCACTGATTTGTGTACCTAAAAAGGGTGAATTTGTTGGTAAATATGAATTGTATGTAAATTAAGCTGTTATTTTAAAAAAGCATTTGGATGCATCACTGTAATATGATGATTTTAAGTCCTTTGGTTATAAACCAAGGAGTGGAATAACTGGGTCAAACAGTTCTTCCATTCCTAGTTTTCTGAGGAATCTCCATACTGCCTTCCATAGTGGTTGCTCCAATTTGCAGTCCCACCAGCAATGTATGAGTGTACTTTTCCCCCTGAATCCTTGCCAACATTTATTGTTACTTTTATTCTTGATAATTGGCATTCTGACTGGCGTGAGATGAAATCTTAGAGTAATTTTGATTTGCATTTCTGTAATTGCTAGAGATGTTGAACATTTTTCCATATATTTGTTGGTAGATTGTATTTCTTCTGTGAATTGTCTGTTTAGTTCCTTAGCCCATTTATTTATTTATTTTTTATTTATTTTATTTTATTTTGATTCATTGAACACAAATGGAGTACAGCTATTGTTTCTCTGTACACAAAGTAGAGTCACACCATCTGTGCATTCATACATCTACACAGGGCAATGGTGTCTGTCACACATTCTGTTATTATTATACCCCCACCCCTCCCTTCCCTCTATGCTATCTATCCTTCCTCCATTCTTGCCCTACCTCCACCCCGCATTATGCGTCATCATTCACTTATCAGAGAGACCATTCGGCCCTTGGATTTTTGGGATTGACTGATCTCACTTAGCATGGCAGTCTCCAACATCATCCATTTACCTACAAATGCCATAATTTTATTCTTCTTTATAGCTGAGTAATATTCCATTGTGTATATATACCACAGTTTCTTTATCCATTCATCTATCGAAGGGCATCTAGGTTGGTTCCACAATCTAGCTATTGTGAATTGGGCAGCTATGAACATTGATGTGGGTGCATCACTGTAGTAATCTGATTTTAAGTCCTTTGGGTATAGGCCAAAGAGTGGGATAGCTGGGTCAAATGGTGGATCCATTCCAAGTTTCATAAGGAATCTCCACACTGCTTTCCAGAGTGGCTGCACCAACTTGCACTCCCACCAGCAATGTATGAGTGTACCCTTTTCCCCACATCCTCGCCAAACACCTGTTGTTGCCTGTATTCTTAATAAAAGGCATTCTAATTGGGGTAAGATGAAATCTTAAGGTGGTTCTGATTTGCATTTCTCTTATAACTAGGGATGTTGAACATTTTTTCATAAATCTGTTGATTGCTTGAAGATCTTCCTCTGTAAAGTGCCCGTTCATTTCTTTGGCCCATTTATTGATTGCCTTAGTCCATTTATTGATTGGGTTATTTGTATTTTGGTGTTGAGTTTTTTTGAGATCTTTATATATCCTGGAGGACACAGTCACATCAACGTTTATAGAAGCTCAACTCAGAATAGCTAAACTATGGAACCAACCTAGGTGCCCTTCAATAGATGAATGGATAAAGAAAATGTGGTATATATACACAATGGAATATTACTCTGAAAAAAGAATGAATTTATGGCATTTGCTGGTAAATGGACGGAGCTGGAAAATATGCTAAGCAAAATTAGCCAACCCCAAAAAACCAAAGACTGAATGTTTTCTCTGATATGTGGATGCTAACTCACAATAAGGGCAGCGGGACTAGGGAAGAATAGAGTTACTTTATTGGGTAGAGGGGTGGGGGCATGGGGATGGGAAGGATAGTAGATTGAAGCAGACATTATTACCCTATGTACATATATGACTATACTACCAGTGGGATTCTACATCATGTATAACCAGAAGAATGAAAAATTATACTCCATTTATGTATGATGTATCATAGTGCATTCTACTGTCATGTATAACTAATTAAAACAAAAGAAGTGTCTGGCACATAGAAAATTATGAATAAATGTGTAAAAGGACAATACCCACCCTCACAGGAAGAGGATTTTTAAGACTGTTCCTTCCAATTACTCCAGTACTTTCTCCCCCTAATAGATGGATCCAGGGTCCTACCCATAATCAACTCAATAAAATCGTCAGGGTTCTTAGTCCATTACTATGTATAATTTGAAAAAAAAAAAACCCTACCAGTGTTTCTGGTGTGTATTCCAGATCACAGATCTGTGATTTATGGAATTGTGAATGGCCCAGAGTGGTTAGAGTCTAGAGTGCCCATGTGGCCTACTATAGTTTGAATGTCCCCTCCCAAAGTCATGTTGAAATTTAATTGTCATTGTGACAGTATGTGAAGTGGTACCTTCATGAGATGATTATGTTGTGAGGGCTCTGTTCTCTTGAATGAATTAAATCCATTATCATAGGAGTGGGTTACATATCAAGAGAGTGGGTTCCTAATTAAGGGATAAGATCAGACCCCATTGTCTTTATGTCTTATGTGCTCTCTTGACTTTCCACATTCCATCATGGAATGATGCAGCATAAAGGTCCTTGCCAGATGCTGGAACCATGCTTTTGTACTTTCCAGCCTTCAGAGCTATGATAAATAAATTTAATTTCTTTATAAATTATCCAGTCTGTGGTATTCTGTTATAGTAACACAAAACGAAATAAGAAGGGGTCTAGTAGCTACTTGAACTAGAGCACAAATCAAGAATCTTAGCCCAGAACTGTCTCTCATTTTCTCTTTCTTTCCCTCTTTCTTCCTCTCTCTTCCTTCCACTCTTCCTCTCTCCCTCTATTTATGATAGAAATCCCGAATTCTCATATACTACTAGAATTGTTTTCAGAGTTGTAGGGTTAAACTATGCAATATATCATACAGATCATCTCTGAAAGTGGTTTTTTTTTGGTATTGGAGATTGAACTCAGGGATGCTTTGCCACAGAACTACAGCCCCAGCCCCCCCCTTTTTTTTATTTTGAGACAGGGTCTCATTAAGTTGCTGAGGCTACTCTTGAACTTTTAATCCTGCACAGCCTCCTAATCTGCTGGGATGACAGGTGTTTGCCACTGTGCCTGGGTGAAAGTGATTCTTTACCAGGGGTGCATATTAGTCTTGGCTGGAGAACTTTTTCCAAAAACACATGTCTCTGATTATCCCCAGACATACATCACCAGAGTGTTTACAGTGAGGCCATGGGCATATATAGTTTGGAATAAAGGCTTCTCAGATGATGCTATTTCTCAGCTTCATTTGAGAACTACTGTGCTAAAAGAACAAGTGAAAGCAAGAGTGTAACAAGATAAGATTCTTTCCCTGCACCTAACTTCAGCTTCCCTTTTACAGATTATTACGTATTTATTAGCTGTAATTACTGAGCATACCTTTGAAGACCATAGATCCATGAGCTTGGGTGGTAGTGAATGCTTAATGAACAATTCTGTGGAATACCACTTGGAAAATCAATTCATAAACTCTGTGTCTTTTCGTGAGAGAGGAATTAGATTTTGGTTGTCAGTTCTTCAGCCAGATGATAGTGCTGTATGCTTGGAGTAGCCAGGGAAGAGGGTGGTTCCCTGTCTTTTATGGCTTCCTAGGGACTTCCCTGCTGCTAGCTGCTGAAACCACTTTAAAATAATAGGTTGCTGAGTAATTTTCTCCTAGTACATCCACCTGTCAATGGGCCTGCACTTCAGAGATGAAGAGTAATTTTTATTGGAGTGATGGCAGATAGCAGGGGTTGAAACCAGACAGCCACAATGAAATTGATTTCAAAAGGAGATTACTTTTGAATTTTATTTTGTGGTTTTGGGATCATTATTCTTATTTCATCCTGCCATACTAGTGACCTATAAGGGCAGTGAAAGCTTGAACATTGTTAAGAGTTTTAGATCAATTCACAAGGCCTTGTGCCTAGAAGCAGTGCATGATTCTAGAACACTTTTGCTATGTTTTCTAGATGCTTAAGATGGAGAAACTGAGGGTTTCTTATATAATTCTCCCTGGTAGTGAGAATTGAACCCAGGGGCACTCTCCTACTGAACTACACTGCCAGCCCTTTATATATATTTTTATTTTATGACAAGGTCTTGCTAAGTTGCTGAAGCTGGCCTTGAACTTGTGATCCTCCTGCCTCAGCCTCCCAAGTCACCAGAACTAAAGGTGGTGCCACCATGCCTAGTTTGTGATGTTGATTTATAATGTTCTCTTACATCACTCCCTTTCTTTCTGTTCCCACTGATACCACTCTGATTATGTAGCTTAGATAATCTTTAGGATCTCTCTCAACCAAGCAAATGTGATTCTTCCACAGTTTTGTATTACCTCTGTCCTTTGTTCTTTACTTCATGTACACACCTCAGACTATTGTTTTCAAGTGCCACTTAATCATATCATCCCCCTCCTCAGAAATCTTTGCTAATTCCCAATTGCCTATAGAATGAAGTTCAATATTCTTTATTTGTGGAGATAGGGTCTTGCTATGTTGCTTACACAGGCCTCAAAATTCTGGACTCAAGCAATCCTTCTGCCTCAGCATCCCAAGTAACTGGGGCTACCAGTGTGTGCCACCACACCCAACTTAAGTCAAACTTATTTTTTTCTTTTGCTTTCTCTTTCTCCCCAGTACTGGGGATTGAGCCTAGTGGCTCACCCATGCTAGGCAAGTGCTCTACCACTGAACTCTATTTCCAACCTTTTGCTCAGGCTCGTCACAACGTTGCAGTCCTTCTGCCTTGTTCCCAAATAGTTAGAATTACAAGTGTGTGCCACCACACCCAACTCAAACTTCTTAAATTGGAATTCTGAGTCTCTCTGCATTCACATTTGCATTGTTCTATTCTTTTAGTTACTCTCTGTTTAGTCTCATTTCATCCAGAATTGGTGCACTGACAGATCTCTTGGAGCTTCTGTACACCTATTTCCCAAAGTTCAATGTTCTTCTCTCTACCCTGTCTCTTGGAGCCCTCCATGTCCTTCAGAACTCACCTTAAACTCTAACTCCTTGGTAAATTCTTTTTTACCCATTAATCTGTCTCAGCACTCTTCTAAACCCTTCATTTGGCATCTCTTTGCTGTAGGTTATCTTATTACCTTAACTGGATAGTAATGTTTTTGAAGACAGAGACCAAGTCTTTACACTTCTTTGTGTCTCCTATACGTATAACAGTAATCTGTGCTCTTTTGTTAAATACCAAATTGAATCTTAAGTCATTAAGATATTTACCCTAATATTGGACTGTAAAACACTGTAGTACACATTGAATGTGGGGGAAGACATCAGGCCACTTCAAAGCAATTACTAATGACATTCTTTCACTACGGCTTCTTTAGAGCCCTGATTAAAGCCAGACATCCTTACAGAAAGTATATTGGACTCTAGAGCCTCCTCACCTAACTCATTGTCCTCCTTCAAATCTTTAAAAGCCTTCCATGTTGCAGATATTCATATTCCACTTTGACCTGCTATTATAGTTATTGATTTCCTCAGTGCAGCAAGTCCTTGCCTTTACAGATTCATTGGTTTTCATTTCTTCCTGCTTTCTGAAGGTACCTCAATTTCTTGGCCTTCATATTCCAACTGGTTTGCCAGGTTTTGAGAGGCTCTATACTCAAGTTTCATTTTAGGTTACAAATTTCCCACTAACTTCCATTAGTTATCAGAGATCTCTAACCTTCTTTGTATTCTTAATAATACCTTGTTTGTAATGTGTCAATATGTGTAAGACCTTAAGGTAGGGATTCTATATCTTATATCACACAAAATGGGTCAGTGTTTCAATTAACAAAGGCCTAGGCAAAAGCCAGGTTTGTGGTTATATCTGTGTGTGAGAGAGAGAGAGAGTGTGTGTGTGTGTGAGGGAGGGAGGGGATAGAGAGACTGATTTGTGTTTGTCTGTGTTGGCATTTAAGTATTAAACACTAGGATTATTTCCACTAAAAGATGCAGTGTTATATGTCATGGCTATGTAGGTAATAAAGTTTGATATTTGACACCATCCCAGGAAGAGCATTTCAGTGTTTTCCCTATCTCTAGCATGGCTTGTGAAACATGGTTTGTAACCTAAGGATGATGACCTAATAAAGGTATATTTACCAACCACAGACAATGTATATATAGATTGAAATTCCTGCCACTAAATTATTGAGTTCAACAAATAATTACTCTCGAGAAATAGGATTCACAATGGAAAAGGTAAGAGCACATAGTACTAGTATTTCCTAACCTACCTGCTAACATTTCCAGTTAACCCATTTTCTACTCAGCCCTTGCCTTTACTTACTTATTCACTTCAGTAAGTCTACCTCTTACCTGTAAACTACAGTGTCCCATGCTTGTTTGGTCTATTTGGGAGATCTTTTGTGTCCTGAAGGTTGTGGAAAGAGTAATGGGATGAGCTCTGGCCCTTAACCAATTAGCACATTTCAGTGTCCTTATTTGTAAAAATGGAAAGATAATACCTTTCCTGTCTCCTTCAGTGTTTCTCTAAAGATCAAATACAAATATATGTGGAAAGTATAAATTGGTACACTTATCGATGAATCTGTCTCAATTGTGTAAAACTTTTATTCTCATTGTTACCTTATATTTTCCATATACTAGCTCTGTCTGCTGGGATAAATTCACATGGATTAATGATGGTACTCTATTTCTTCAAATCATATGTCTTTATGTTATACTTCCTTTTTATGTATGTAAATGCTTTCTCTCAATCTGGCCATCTGACAGTTTCTTTCTATGTGTGGTAGAAGGAGTGGAAATTGAGAGACAGTGGTTCTAGTTGCAGTTCTGAACTTAGTTATTCTCCCCAGTTAAGTTGTGTCTCCTTAGGAAGATCATTTTGTCTTTTTGGTTCTCAGTTGCTTTGTTGCAAAATGTTGGAGATTAAAGTTGGTACCTTTTTAAAATTAGCAATTTTATCACTATGGCTGAGTGCTTTTTTCCTATATTTTCCCTGTCTTCCCTCTGCTCACTGAGAATCAGTGGCTTAATACATATAGTCCAAATGCTAAATTCAAGACCCACATCAATAATTTTATTGTGTGCATATTTGAGAATGTAGCAATAAATATCACTATTATGTGTAATTATAATGCACCAATAAAAATATATTTAAAGAAAGACACAGATCAGTGTTGGTTTGCCAGGATTTTGCACTGTTGTAATAGGAACCCCTAGTTTATATACATTGGGTTAGTACCTATTCCTCCCTTCATTGTCATATGTCATTTCTCCTGTTAAAATCCTCTTTTTGATGACAGACTATTCCTCATCTTTAAGGACAGATTAAATGTCCGTAGTGAATTTTTTCTGTTCCCTCTGAACTAAATCTGCATTTATGACATTGCCAGACACTGTACCTGACATTATTATTATTATTATTATTATTATTATTATTATTTCCTATAGGAAATAGCAAGATAAAAATCAGCTCCTGACATTAGACAGGTGGTGTTATTGTTTGGATGTGAGGTGTCTCCCAAAAGCTCACGTGTGAGACATTGCAAGAAGGTTCAGAGGAGAAATGATTGGGTTGTAAGAGTCTTCGCCCAATCAGTGAATTAATCCCTGGATAAGGGTTAACTGAGTGGTAACTGAAGTGGTAGGGTGTGACTGGAGGAGGTTGGAATTGGGGGTGTGACTTTGGGTATATATTTGTATCTGGAAAGTGGAGACCTCTCTCTCTGCTTCTTTTTTTTTCATTTTTAGACCTTTCTTTTCTGTCAGTACTTTGGATTTTTTTGAAATGTCATTTTTTATTGGTTCTTTTTAATTATACATGACAGTAGAAACCATTTTGATATAATTATACAGCTGGGAATATATCTTTTTTTTCACAGTGTAGAGTCACATGATTCATATAATCTGACATATACATAGGGTAATACTGTCCGTCTCAGTTACGATCTTTCCTTCCCCCACCCCCTCCCATCCCATTTTCCTCTACACTATCTATACTTCCTCCATTCTTTTCTTATGCCCCCATAACCCCTCCCCCTCATCATGTATCAGCATCTACTGATCAGAGAAAACATTTGGCCTTTGGTTTTTTGGGCTTGGCTTATTTCACTTAGCATGATATTCTCCAACTCCACCCATTTACCAGCAAATGCCATAATTTTATTCTTCTTTATGGCTGAGTAATATTCCATTGTGTATATATACCACAGTTTCTTTATCCATTCTTCAACTGAAGGGCATCTAGCTTGGTTCCACAATCTAGCTATTGTGAATTGAGCTTGAGCAGCTGTGAACATAGATGTAACTGCATCCCTATACTTTGCTGATTTTATGTCTTTTGGGTATAGGCCAAGGAGTGGCATAGTGGCGTCAAATGGTGGTTCCATTCTGAGTTTTCTAAGGAATCTCCATACTGCTTTCCAGAGTGGCTGTACCAATTTGCAACTCCACCAGCAATGTCTGAGTGTGCCTTTTTCCCCACATCCTCACCAACACTTATTATTGCTTGTATAAGAATCATATGAACTGCTTCCTTCTACCACACTCTTCCGCCATGATGTTCTGTCTCACCTTGAGCCCCCAGGAATGGAGCCAGCCTTCTATGGAATAAGACCTATGAAACTGTGAGCCCTTAAATAAATTTTTCCTTCTTTAAAATTGTTGTGGTTAGATCTTTTAGTCACAGCAGTGAAAAAACTGACTAAAACAGGGTTGAAATTGGGAGTGAATATTCTGGGCAGAGTGAGAAGCATAAGCAAAGAGTTGGAGACATTAGAATGGAGGGTGGATGTGGGTAAAAGCTTAGAGCCTGTGGAACAACCCTATTTGGTCTTTAACAATTTATAATCTTATGATAGTTCTTAGAATAGTATGCCACCATGTCATATGAAATTATGATTCATTTGCCATTCCTTTTCCTAATAGCAATGCAGTTTCCTTTTGGAGGAGTCCCTTTTTTATTAGATAACTTCTTGGTTACATTGGAAATCTAGGTTCTTATATCCCACAAGAAAAGCCAGAGTGATCAGAACCTTCTTGTCTTATAACCACAATGAAACTAAAGAGCAGTGTCATGTGAAGTAAGGTCAACAAGCTTCTTTCTCTTTGGGGACTAGCCTGACATCTTATTTTACTGGTGTATATCGTATAACCCATTGCTCCAATCACTCTTTTTTTCTGCTTATCCTCAAGTCCCTTGACTCCTTGTCTCCATGTCTCCCTACCTCAATAAAAACCCAGGCCAGGATCAGCCGGCCCATTTGACTTTATCAATTCTAACATGAAAGTCTGTAGAGTAGGATTGAAGAGAATAACAGATTAGAGCCACTGCCCATTCAGTTTCCGGCCTCTGTTGGGTGTTTTGTTACTATCTAGCCATCTTTCTCTCTCTAGACCTGATTAACTCAGTCTTCTGATCTCAGTAACAATTCCATATTTTCACTTTGGTCCTCAAAGCTCCTGCCCTAATACATATTCCCTTCACTTTCAACTGTTAAACTTGGTTCCTACTTCATTGAAAAAATCAAGACTATCAGATCTTACTATAAGTACCTACAGATTGAATTTCACTTATACCCACTCTTGTTTTTACTACTGTCTGCAGAGAGAATGTGTGCTCCTTTGCTTTAAGACCAGCACTTTCATTTGGACTTTTCCCTCTATTTTCATAGTCCTTTCTCTTAGTCATTTTCTTCCTCTCCTGTATTGTCAATATCTCTCAAATGTCTTTTTCTTTCATACACTTATGCTCATAGCAAAACATATATGTTGGGGGGACTTTCTTTGACCCAACATGATTCTCATAACAGTCAAGCTTCTAAAAGTAATTGAGTAACCTTGCTGTCTTTACATTTTAACCATCTTCCTGTACATTGGTTTCTTTATTTTCCTCACTGATGAATCTGTACTCTGTAAGGTCACCAGTGACTTCCAAATTGCAAAATTCAGTGGGACTTTTTTTGCTAATCATATTTTGCTTCTCTGTTATGATTGATACTTCTGATCCTTTATTCTTTTTTCTGTTTAAAAAAATTGATAACAAGCAGAGGAAAACATTTGATACGATGAATTTAGTGATGATAATGTTTTATTTAATTATTAATGTTCCTCAGTGAATATTTATTGAATGCAATGATTAAAATTTCATAATTGAGACATAATTCACATATAAAATCCATCCTTTGAAAGTGTACAATTAATTGATTCTCGGTGTATTCATAGAGTAGTGCAACTATCACCACTACTTAATTCAGGAATATTTTTATTGCCTCAAAAAGAAATTGTGGACCCATTAGCAATCACACCTAATTGTCCCTCCCCCCAGTACTCTCAAACACTAATTTACTTTTAACCACTAGTCTACTGTCTATGGATTTACCTATTTAAATATTTCATATAAATGGGGTCATAATATATATATATATATATATATATATATATATATATATATATACACACACATATATATACTTTTGTGTCTGTCTTCTTTTACTTTTACTTAGCATGATGTTTCAAAGGTTATCCATGTTGTAGTGGGCATCACATTTTGGAATTTTATTCCTTTTCATGACTGAATAATAATTCCTTTGAGTGTGTGCTTCGTTTTGTATATGCATTCATCTAATGATAGAAATTTGGGCTATTGCAAAAAATGCTGCTATAATCATGGGTATAGAAATTCTCGTTTAAATACCTGTTTGTTCTTCTTTCTCCCCTGCCCCGTTTTTTTTTTTTTTGCAGTGCTGGGGATCCCAGGACTTCACACATGCTAAGTAAGTGCTCTACTACTGAGCCATACCCCCAGTCCTAAATACCTGTTTTCAGTTCTTTGGTATATATAACTAGGAGTAGAATTCTGGATCATATTATGTGTTTAATTTATTAAGAAACAACTAAACTATTTTCCACAGTTGCTAAATCACTTTTCATTTCCATCACTGGTGTGCAAGGGTTCTAATTTCTCCACATCCTTGTCAACACTTGTTATTATATGTCTTTTTGATTATAACCAAAGTGGTATCTAATTGTTTTGATTTGCATTTCACTAAAGACTAATGATATTTTGCATCTTTTCTTGTGCTTATTGACCATTTGTACATCATTTTTGAAGAAATGTCCATTCAAATCTTTTCCCATTTCTAAATCACATTGTCTTTTTATTATTTAATCATTAAGTGTACTTAATATAGTCTGCATACTAAAGAGATGATTTGCAAATATTTCCTCTCATTCTCTGTGTTTCTGTTCTTTATAGTTCTTTATTCTTTAATCTTTCTGCTCTTTTAGTTTCTATGCCAATGGTCATATTTCCCTCCACTTTTCTGGTTGTTCTTTCTAACATTCTTTCAGAAGATCCTTTTCTCCTCATCTCTTAAATGTTGATATTTCCTAGGTCTACATTATTAGCTCTTTTCTCTTATTATTTGATACATTCTCCAGTCTGACCCCCTAAAAACTCATGGAACTTTCTGTACAACAATAAAGCTTTGTGAATAAAATCTTAACATTAAAAAAAACTCATGTCATCTATATCAGAATGATTTTGAATTCAATACATCTTTCTTGTGCTTCATACTCACTGAGATTCAGAACATTTTCTATTGTAAAACCTTGGAAATCAATTTATCATAAACTGCATTAATCTCCTTCCCACCCCAAACCTGCTTCTCTTCTCACGTTCATTTGAGCAGCACTATTGTCAATTCACTTATTCAAGTCAGAAATGTGGGAGTCATTCTGTGTTACTACTTAGATGACTCCTTCCTCACCTACATTCTAACACCAAGTCCTATGGATTCTACCTCATTATTGTTAATTCAATCTCTCCTCTTATTTCAACATCCACTGCTTCAAATGTCATCACCACCTCAGTTTAGTTTAACTTTTACTTTTTTTCCCCAAAGCTAATTTGAAGTGTCACTAACTTTAAAGAACTTCTTTGACTTCTCTCAGCTAAGTCAGAAATAGATGCTCTTGGGTTTTCCAACAGAATCCTGTGCTTACTTGTGGCACTATACTTAACTATAATACACCATACTAAAAAATACACCATACTCTATAAACTTTTTTAACTTTTAACTTGTTTTTTTATTCTTCATACTGAGAATTAAAACCAGTAGTACTTTACCACTGAACTAGATCCCTGGCCCTTTTTGTTTTTTTCTTTTGAGATATGGTCTTGCTAAATTTTTGAGGCTGTCCTCCAACTTGTGGTCCTCCTGCCTTACCCTCCCATGTTGCTGGGTTTATAACTGTGCACCACCATGCCCAGCTTGAACCTTGCCTTATAAAACTTTTCATCTGCAATGTCTAGAACAATGTCAAGCATACAGTAATTGCTCAAAATTGTTTGTGGCTTGTTTTTTGATTCTCAAACCTTTTTGAAGGGAAGAATAAGAGTGTGATACTTTATTATTATTAATTCTTAGAATAATATTCAAGGAAAACATTATTTCTTGTTAGTATAACTTTTTGTTATTGCATCTATCCATTTATTGAGAGAATTCTGTTATTGGTGGGACCTGGATTTATATAAGGTTAACAAAAGAAGATTAATTATGCTCTGTCAGATGTGTCATCACACTTTTCTCCCTCATGCTCCAGTGGGGTGTTGCAAGACTGTGGCATTGTTGCAGGTGGGACAAAGATTGTAAGGTCAGGATGAACAGACTTTTTAACCTTCATTTTTTTAGCATTGCCTAAGGAAATTGTGCAATAGTTAAGCTAAAAGGAATTTCTTGTCCAGGCCCTCTGCCTTCAAGCAGATGAATTCTAAAGCATTCATGACAAATGGTTGCTCAGGAACTCCTAATAATTTCATTGAGACAAATAACCAATGTGAATGGAAAGAAAAAGTATAAAGAAGTGATAAAAGTTTAAGGTGAAGAATATACTAACTGCCCTGAGTTGATTATAACCCAATATATACATAAATCAAAACATCATATATACCTCATAAATATGTACAAATATTATATCTTAATAAAAATAAAAACTTGAAAATACAAAAAATATGTACTCCGAAGTAGTCCATAGATATACAGCAATGTAAAGAAGGATACATTTAAGAAATGACTAAGGTACAAATCTATATAGAAAGCTCTGTTTTCTCATTATCTTCCATTAACAAATGGGAGGTTTTATTCTTAGAGTTGAGCATTTTATTTGGTATGGAGTCAAAGAAAATAAGGAATTAGAAAAGATGGATTCTCAAGTTTCTTCTAAGAGCTAGACTAAATAAATGAGCCTTGGGAGAGATGCACATCAGATAGGTGAGTTATAGTGCTTCCAACTGCTTAATTAATGAGATTGGTTTCCGTAACTGAGGTGTGGTTATAAAATCTGCAGACTAAGGTCAGAACATACTGTTATAAGGAGATTTTGTAGTCTAAGTGGAGAATTTTGGAAAGGTATTCCACATTGCAGTTAGATACATGGACTTCATCACCTAGTGTTAGGAGTTGTATCCCAGTCATACCGTTTACTATAAGACTCCTACTAGTCTTCTCCATTTCCTTATTCATAAAATGAGGATAGTAAGATGTCTACACTATAAAGTTGTTATGGAGAATTAAAGAAGCAATTAACATGAAGCATAGCATAGCACTTGGTATATAGTAAGTGTTCATTAAAGTTTAGTTAGCAGTAGTAGTTTTTTGTTTGTTTATTTGGTGCTAGGGATTGAACCTAGGAGCACTCAATCACTGATCCACACCCCAGCTCTTTATTTATTTATTAGTTGTAGATAGACACAATAACTTTATTTTATGTATTTATTTTTATGTGGTCCTGAGGATCAAATCCAGTGCCTCAGACATGCTAGGAAAGTGCTCTACCACTGAGCTACAACCCCAGCCCTCTTTAATTTATTTTGAGACAGGGTCTTGCTAAGTGGAGCAAGCTGACATTTAACTTTCAGTCCTTGTGCTTCATCCTTCTGAGTTGCAGGGCATGTGCCACTGTGTCCAGAAGTTGTACTATTTTAATCATTATTGTGCTATACTGAAGAGAAGTGAAGTAGAAAAAGGGATGATGCTTGGTCAGTCTTAAAAGGAAGTTCTTAGTTATTAAGTGTTAGTGGTGGTGGAGAAAATTAAAAAGGCCACTAATAGTATAAATGCCTAGAGAAACTTATGGGCAAGTGGATTCCATCCCATTTCCAATATTAGATAACATTTGCCCCTGAGGTTTTACTGATATCAAACAGTATTTAGCTTAAAATTTTTTCATTGTCTTAATACTTTAGGCTCTGTCTCTCCTTCCAAAAATTACTTGACAACTCTTTTTTTAAACTTTACTTTTATTTATATTTGTTCTTTTTAGTTATATATCACAGTAGAATACATTTTGATATAAATTTGTAAGCATGGACTATATCTTATTCCAGTTAGGATCCCAGTCTTGTGGATGTTTGCAATATTAATATTCATTGTGGTGTATTCATATATGTATATAGAAGAGTTACATCGGATTCATTATTTACATTCTGTTTCTTACTTAAGAAATAGAATAGCTCAGGTCTGGTGCTATAGCTCAGGGGAGAATGCTTGCCTAACATGTATGAGGTCCTGAGTTCAATCTCTAGTACTGCAAAAATAAAAAGCCCCTGTAGTTCCCTTTACCCCCATTTTGAGACATTGCCAAAGAATTTTTAAAAAGGAGAAAGAAATAATAATATGGTCTCAGAGACAACATATCAAAATCTCTGGGATACTATGAAAGGAGTGCTAAGAGGAAAATTCATTGCATGGAGTGTATTCAATAAAAGAATGAAAAGTCAACAAATCAATGACCTTACATTACAGCTCAAAGCCCCAGAAAAAGGAACAGATCATCACCAAAAGTAGTAGAAGACAGGAGATAATCAAAATCAGAGCTGAAATCAATGAAATTGAAACAAAAGAAACAATTCAAAAAATTGGCAAAACAAAAAGTTGGTTCTTTGAAAAAATAAACAAAATTGATAAACCCTTAGCCACACTAATGAAGAGAAGGAGAGAGAAAAATCCAAATTACTAAAATTCATGATGGAAATGGAAATATTACAACAGATACAATTGAAATACAAAACATAATAAGAAGTTACTTGGAAAATTTATACTCCAACAAAATAAAATTTGTCTTTAGTAATGTGTTTGGGGCTTGATAACTATGTAAATGATTTTGTAGCATTGTGATGATGTCAAGAGCTCTGTATGCTTTTTATGACTTCATCATAATTCTACAAAATCATGAGTGTGCTGAACAAAGTTTTCCGTAGATCAGACTTACCAGACTTGTGGGTTCAGTACTATAGTATGTAAAAAAAAAACATAGGCTGACCTACTTTCTTGTTGTTTAATTTTTTACTCTGGCAAAATATGCATAAAATAAATTTTACCACTGTAAGTGTACAATTCAATGGCATTCAATTCATGGTGTTGTACAACCATTGCTTCCATCTGTTTCCAGAATGTTTTCATCCTCCTAAATTGAAACTCTATATTCTCTTCTCTTCCAGCCCCTATCAAATATTAATATACTTTTTGTCTTTATGATTTTTTTTGCACTTAAGAGGATTGAACCCATTGAGACCACTGTCAATGGTCTCTACCATTGAACTACATCCCCACTTTTTAAAACAATTCTTGAGACTGGGTCTTGTTACCTTACCCTGGCTAGCCTTGATCTTGCAATCCTCCTGCCTCCGCCTCCTGAGTCACTAAGATTACAGGAAGGCGCTACCATGCCTGGTTTGTCTTTATAATTTTTACTACTCTAAGTATCTCATAGGAGTGGAATCATACAGTATATTTTCTTTTGTGACTGCCTTATTTAACTTAACATAATGTTTCTAGTGTTCACTTACGCCAAAGAATTTATCAGATTTTTATCCTCTCACCTTTATTTTTTTGGTGGTAGTGGAGATGGAACCCAGGGCCTAGTGCATGCTTTGGAAGCAGTGTACCACTGAGCTACATGCACAGTCCTTTTTAAAACACATTTAAGAGTCATGTTAAGGAAATCTGGTCCTAGGCCAACATGATGAAGATTTGGACCTATTTTCTCTTCTATTAGGTGCAGAGTCTCTGGTCTGATTTCTAGGTCCTTGATCCACTTTGAGTTGAGTTTTGTACAGGGTGAGAGATATGGGTTTAGTTTCATTTTGCTGCATATGGATTTCCAGTTTTCCCAGCACCATTTGTTGAAGAGGCTGTCTTTTCTCCATTGCATGTTTTTGCCTCCTTTGTCAAGTATGAGATACCTGTACTTATTTGGGTTTGTCTCTGTGTCCTCTATTCTGTACCATTGATCTACCTGCCTATTTTGGTACCAATACCATGCTGTTTTTGTCACTATTGCTCTGTAGTATAGTTGGAGGTCTGGTATTGTGAAACCCCCTGCTTCGCTCTTCTTGCTAAGGATTGCTGTAGCAATTCTGGGTCTCTTATTCCTCCAAATGAATTTCATGATTGCTTGCTCTATTTCTATAAGGTCCATCATTGGGATTTTAATTGGAATTGCATTGAATTTGTATAGCATTTTTGGAAGTATGGCCATTTTGACAATATTAATTCTGCCTATCCAAGAACATGGGAGATCTTTCCATCTTCTCAGATGCTCTTTAACTTCTTTCTTTAGCGTTCTGTAGTTCTCAGTGTAGAGGTCTTTCACATCTTTTGTTAGATTGAAATAAAAGCACGAATCAATGATTGGGATAGAGTGAAACTAAAAAGCTTCTTCTCAGCAAAGGAAACAATCAGCAATGTGAAGAGAGAGCCTTCAGAGTGGGAGAAAATCTTTGCCACACACACTTCGGACAGAGCACTAATCTCCAGAATCTACCAAGTACTCAAAAATCTTTACACCACGAACACCAATAACCCAATCAATAAATGGGCCAAGGAAACGAACAGACACTTTACAGAGGAAGATCTACAAGCAATCAACAGATTTATGAAAAAATGTTCAACATCACTCGTTATAAGAGAAATGCAAATCAAAACCACCTTAAGATTTCATCTTACCCCAATTAGAATGTCTTTCATCAAGAACACAGGCAACAACAGGTGTTGGCGAGGATGTGGGGAAAAGGGTACACTCATACATTGCTGGTGGGAGTGCAAGTTGGTGCAGCCACTCTGGAAAGCAGTGTGGAGATTCCTTAGAAAACTTGGAATGGATCCACCATTTGACCCTGCTATCCCACTCCTTGGCTTATACCCAAAGGACTTAAAATCAGATTGCCTCAGTGATGCAGCCACATCAATGTTCATAGCGGCTCAATTCACAATAGCTAGATTATGGAATCAACCTAGATGCCCTTCAGTAGATGAATGGATAAAGAAACTGTGGTATATATACACAATGGAATATTACTCAGCCATAAAGAAGAATAAAATTATGGTATTTGTAGGTAAATGGATGATGTTGGAAACTCTTATGCTAAGTGAGATCAGCCAATCCCAAAAATCCAAAAGCCAAATGGTCTCTCTGATATATGAATGATGATGCATAATGTGGGGGGGAAAGATGGCAAGAATGGAGGAAAGATAGCTAGCATAGAGGGAAGGGAGGGGTGGGGGTGGATGGGGGATAAAATTAATAACAGAATGTGTGACAGATACCATTGCCCTGTGTACATGCATGAATGCACAGATGGTGTGACTCTACCTTGTGTACAAACAGTGAAACAATAGCTGTACTCCATTTGTGTTCAATGAATCAAAAAGTAAATAAAAGAATAAAAAAAAAATAAAACACATTTAATTTTGAAGCAGGATTTCACTAAATTGCCCAGGTTGGCTTTGAACTTGCCATCCTCCTGCCTCAGCCTCCCAAGTACCTGGGATTACAGGCATGTGCTAGCATGTCTGGATAGAATTTTATTCATTCCTAAGGCTAAATGTTGTTTCAGTGAGTGTATATACATTTTCTTTATCCATTCATCTGTTGGGTTGGTTCCACCCCTTGGCTCTTGTGAGTTATATTGCTATGAACATAGGTGTTCAAATATTTGTTTGAACTCCTGTTTTTAATTCATTTGGCTATATATCTGGAGTGGAATTACTGGGTTATATGGTAATTCTATGTTTAACTTATTAAGAAACTGCTATTTTCCACAGTTGCTGAACCAGTTTTGCATTTCCACTAGCAATGTATGAGGGGTCTAGTTTCTCTACATCCATGCCAACAATTGTGATTATCTGTCTTTCATTATAGCTATCCTGCTAAGTGTCAGATGGCATCTCATTGTGGATGAGATTTGCATTTCCCTGAAGACTAATGATTCACATCTTTTATATGTTTTTTTGCCACATCAATATCTTCTTTGGAGAAATGTCAAGTCATTTGTCCTTTTTTGTGTGCGTGGTTCTAGGGAGTGAACCCAGGGGCACTCTATCACTGAGCTACATCACCAGCCTTTTTTCTTTTAGTTTCAGACAGTGTCTTGCTGTGTTGCCCAGGCTGGCCTCAAACTTGATCTTCTTGACGCAAACTCCTGAAGATCTGAGCCACGATGCCCAGCTTATTTGTTATATTAAAAATCAGATTTTTTTGTGATTGAGTTATAGGAGTTCTTTATGTATTTGGGATATTAATCTCCTACCAAATATGTGATTTGCAAATATTTTTCCCATTATGTAGGTTGTCTTTTCACTGTAATTAGTGTCCTTTGATACACAAAAAAATATTTTAAGTTATTGGTTCTTTTTAGTTATGTATGACAGTAGAATCCATTTTGACATAATTATAAAAGCATGGAATAGATCTTAAGTCCCCAGTACTACTCCTTCCCCTTCCCTCCCCAACTCTGTTCTCCTTCCCTGTTCTGATCTTTATGCCATTTATCCAGTTATTTTGTTTAATGTGGATATTAATATCGAACAATTTATATGTTTTTTCTTTTGTTGCCTGTGCTTTTGGTGTCACATCAAGAAATCACTACAAAATCTAATATCATGAAGTTTTTTCTCTTATGTTTTCTTCTAAATGTTTTATGGTTTTAGGGCTTACATTTAGGTATCTGTGCAATTTTGAGACAAATTTTATATATGGTGTAAAGTAAAGATCCTACTCCATTTTTAATATGTTGATATTCAGTTCACCTAATATAATTTGTCGAAAAGACTGTCCCTGCCTCATTGAGTGGTCTTGGCACCCTTGTCAGAAATCACTTGACCACATGTGCAGGAGTTTATTCGTGGGCTTTCTATTTTATTCATAGACTTGCTTTTGAGTGTTTGTTGCTTACTAGGTGAACATTTGTGGGTTATTCATCCTCTTTCATGACCTCTCTGCATGGTAGAAAGTAAGCCTCATGAGGGCAGAAATTTTTGTCTTGTTTGTTTCCTGTTATTTTCCTAGTATTAAGACCAATTAATCAGTAGTTGGTTACAAACAATAATTTTCACTGTTGAATTACGGAGCAATATAGCCTCTTTCAGCAGACTATTGAAAGAAGAAAAAGAAATATGTACAGCATTTAGCATTGTGCCTTGTCCAGAGTTTGAAAGAAATGATAACTGTTTAAAATATCCTCTTTTATTATATAGTTCCTATAAATAAGTGAAATAGTGATTAAAACTGATATTGTTTAAAATGGGTCTCCCTTCAGGTGGAAGAGATAGGTCAGTGTGGTTGTGGAGTTACTGTGAATTGAGTGGCCCTTAATTGGAGATCACACAAGAACTTAGCATAACCTTCTTACCTCTCATAAACCGTTGAGACTGACTCCCTTGTTTCCAGCACCTTAGAGACAAAGACTGGATGAACACTGTTTCTGGGATGCCAGGGGAGAAAATGAGGATTTTAGGGTGAAGTGGGGGCAGGAGAGCATACATTTGGCAGGCAGCTTTTTGTTCTGAAAGGAATAAAGTCTGAGTCACCACAATGTGCTAACACCAGGCCTGGCAGGAAGATTAAAGGGATTTGTATTGTTGAGGTTCTACCATGTGCCAAGTGCCAACCATTGAACTTAGAGATTTACATATATTCTAATTCAGTCTTCACAATTTCGCTGCAAAGTAGATGTTATCCCCATTCTACAGACGAGGAAACAGACTCTGAGAGTTTAAATAACAGATGGAGAATAGGAGAACTGAAGTTTAAACCTAGGGTTATCTTGACTCCCAAGCCTGTCACCTAAAGGAACATAGATTTGATTTAGTTTTCTTGTCAAATTACAGCTCTTCTGGTGTGAGAACAGCTAATACAAATTTTGGGATTCCTGTTTTCTTCTGTTGTTGTTTTTCAGATACATAACTAGTAAGCCTTTTCATTTATCACAGTGTCCTGTTCTATTGTTTTAACTGGCAAATTGGAAGTTCCAAAGCTGCTAGTGAACAGTTTTTCTCAGAAATGTAAAATTTTCTAAATTATAAGCCTATGCATATTTATAATATGCAATACCAATTATAAAATGCAATAGCAATTATGCTATTTGTAGTTTGTCGCATTTGGCAAGATTCATGCTGGGTGGGTGGTTGGGAGAGATATAAAGGTGGGTATGTGTGTGTGTATACTTACACACATGACAGTAGCAGAAAACATGAGTCAGGAAAATGGACAAGCATGTTGAGGATGATGGACATGAAATTCATTTGGAGGAATAAGAGACCCAGAATTGCTAAAGCAATCCTTAGCAAGAATAGCGAAACAGGGGGTTTCACAATACCAGACCTTCAACTATACTACAGAGCAATAATAACAAAAACAGCATGGTATTGGTACCAAAATAGACAGGTAGATCAATGGTACAGAATAGAGGACACAGAGACAAACCCACTAAATACAGGCATCTCATTCTTGACAAAGGAGGCAAAAACATGCAATGGAGAAAAGACAGCCTCTTCAACAAATGGTGCTGGGAAAACTGGAAATTCATATGCAGCAAAATGAAACTAAACCCATATCTCTCACCCTGTATAAAACTCAACTCAAAGTGGATCAAGGACCTAGAAATCAGACCAGAGACTCTGCACCTAATAGAAGAGAAAATAGGTCCAAATCTTCATCATGTTGGCCTAGGACCAGATTTCCTTAACATGACTCCCAAAGCGCAAGAAATAAAAACATGAATCAATGTTTGGGATAGAGTCAAACTAAAAAGCTTTCTCTCAGCAAAGGAAACAATCAGCAATGTGAAGAGAGAGCCTTCAGAGTGGGAGAAAATCTTTGCCACACACACTTCAGATAGAGCACTAATCTCCAGAATCTACCAAGTACTCAAAAATCTTTACACCAAGAACACCAATAACCCAATCAATAAATGGGCCAAGGAAATGAACAGACACTTTACAGAGGAAGATCTACAAGCAATCACCAGATTTATGAAAAAATGTTCAACATCCCTAGTTATAAGAGAAATGCAAATCAAAAACACGTTAACATTTCATCTTACCCCAATTAGAATGTCTTTTATTAAGAACACAGGCAACAACAGGTGTTGGCGAGGATGTGGGGAAAAGGGTACACTCATACATTGCTGGTGGGAGTGCACGTTGGTGCAGCCACTCTGGAAAGCAGTGTGGAGATTCCTTAGAAAACTTGGAATGGATCCACCATTTGACCCAGCTATCCCACTCCTTGGCCTATGCCCAAAGGACTTAAAATCAGATTACTACAGTGATGCAGCCACATCAATGTTCATAGCTGCTCAATTCACAATAGCTAGATTATGGAATCAACCTAGATGCCCTTCAGTAGATGAATGGATAAAGAAACTGTGGTATATATACACAATGGAATATTACTCAGCCATAAAGAAGAATAAAATTATGGCATTTGTAGGTAAATGGATGATGTTGGAGACTGTCATGCTAAGTGAGGTCAGCCAATCCCCAAAATCCAAAGGCCGAATGGTCTCTCTGATAAATGAATGATGATGCATAATGCGGGGGGGGAAGGGTGACAAGAATGGAGGAAGGATAGAGAGCATAGCGGGAAGGGAGGGGTGGGGGCGAGGTGGGGGGTAAAATAATAACAGAATGTGTGACAGATACCATTGCCCTGTGTACATGCATGAACGCACAGATGGTGTGACTCTACTTTGTGTACAGCCAGTGAAACAATAGCTGTACTCCATTTGTGTTCAATGAATCAATAAGTAAATAAAAAAAATAAAGTTTCCCAACAAAAATCATGTAAAGGCAATAAGGGCAAAAAGTGTCGCTGGTTCATCAAAATCATTACCTTTGTCTTAAGTTGACATGGAGAGGTGTATTTCTGGGTCATTGGTGCCCTCTGCATAGAAGAATGTTGGGTTTTCTTTGCATGTATGAATGTATATGTATAATGATACAGCAAGAGTTATGCCAGGTTCCCCATGGATACTTTCTACCTAGCCATAGTGCATTTCATCTGTAAGAGAATAAGAGCTAAAACTAATAGAGCTGAACTATGTGGTTTTGGATCCTTGTTCTAACACTAGCATTGTGTCCTTTAATAAGTTATTTAAGGAAATTGAGGCTCACTGTTTATTGGAAAAGTGTGACTGATAACAGGCTCTGTAGCTCCATAGGGTTATTATGAGAATAAAATATACAAAAAAAGCACTTAGATTTATTGGCTCACAGGAAGTTTTCAATAGACATTAGCTGTTGTTATTTTGTTATTGTTGATTACTATTGATATTATTACTGGTGGTAGCAGTAGTTGCAGTTGTGGAACAGGTATATCACAGATTGAAAATGGATGGGGATGCAATGCCACATAGCCCCAAAATGTTAGCTTTTGAAGCTGAAAGACCTGGTTTTGATAACTGCTTTTATATTTGCTAGTTGAGTGACCTGAAACTTACTTGGTTGTTCCTTCATTTGTAAAGTAAATACAGTAATACTAGTAATGTTGATACTACAGTATTATTGTGAATTCAAATTGAAATGGCATATTTAAACATAGTTGGCAACGTGAAATATGGCATTATATACATATATGTACATGTACGTGTGTGTATATAAATACATATGTAAAATATATATATTTGTAAGCTATGATACACAGAGCTATTTACCAACTTTCTAGGAGAGTTGAGGATGACGTACCAAAATTATTTAAGTACCAGTGTTGCCAAAATTATTATAATATAAAAGATAAACCAAATGTAGAAATCTTTGAATTGTTATATGATTTGTTATTTCCTTGGGTTAAGTACTGTCACATACACTTTATAAATCTTGCCTCGTTTATTCCTTGCAACAGGTCTGTTAGTAGGAAAATGAGGAAAGAATATCTCAAGGAGCAAGAACAGTATGTGTGAAGGCCTGGTGTGGGAGGAAGATGGCACATTTAAGTAGGGCTGCAGATAAAATACTTATGCCCAGATAAATTTGAATTTCAAGTAAATAATTTATTATAAGTATCTCTCATATAATATTTGCGAAATACTTAAAAACTAAAAATAGATGTGTATCTGAAATTCAAATTTAACTAGGCATTTTTTATTCTTATTTGCCAAATCTGGTAACTCTATGACATTGAAATTATCTTTAATTCAAATTGACTGGATTAAGAAAGCTAAGGAGAAATAAGGAATGAGACAAGGCTAATCAAGTAGGCAGACAGGAGACTATGCAGGGCCTTTGGAACCCCTGGGGAGGACTTTGGTCATTAAATATGAGGGTTTTTTTGTTTGTTTTTTCTTGCAATCCTGAGGATTGAACACAGGGGTGCTCTTACCACTGAGCTATAACTCCAGCCATTTTAATTTTTTTTTTTTTTTAATTTTGAGACAGGGTCAGGCTAAGTTGCCCAGGCTGGCCTCTGACTTGTCATCCTGTTGCAGCCTCCTAAGTCACTAGAATTATAGTCATATGCCATTGTGCCTGGCTTAAATTTAAGTTCTGATATATTATTTAGCTTCTGTAAAAAGACGTCACAGAAGAAGAAACTGAAGTTTAGAGAGGTTAACTTGCCAGTGGTCTCAAGCCTATAAGTGACATAGCCATGACTGGAAGTTGGTCCTGTTTCCAAAACCTCTTCTATTAACTGAAATTGGGAAATGGCAGTAGGGAGGTAAAGTGATTTTGAGGGAAGTACCTAAGAGATGAGTGGAAGCTAGACATACACAGAATTATTGATGATACTTTCACTGAATCTTGTTTCTGATGTTTTTTTAAGTTTTTTTTTAAGAAGATGGACACAATACCTCTATTTTATTTATTTATTTTTATGTGGTGCTAAGGATCAAACCCAGTATTTTACACATGCTAGGCAAGCACTTTATCACTGAGCTACAACCACAGCTTTCTCCCGTTTTCAACTTTGGTAAAAATGTTATTGGAGAAAATCTGAAACCTAATGAATAACCTAGGAAAGCCATGGAATGTAAGCCCCAATGAGAGGATCAAGTACAACTTCTTTACCATTGTATCTTCAATATCTAGAATAGTGCCTAGTATGTTGTCGACTCTCAAAAAATAATTGCTATTACTATTATGCATAAAATGCATCAAAACACATATGGCAGTCCCAGCTACTCAGGAAGTTGAGGCAGGAGTATCACTAGTTCAAGCTCAACCTGGGTAACTTGTCTCAAAATAAAAAGTAAAAGGGTTGGGAATGTAACTCAGTGGGAGAGTGCCCCTAGGTTCACTTCCAGTACCACAAACAAAACAAAACAGAAACACACATGGCAATATGAAGAGATAACTATACTTTAAATTCTTGTGAAATAGAAAGTTAGGTAATATATTTTAGATAGTTTGTGAACTGATTTCAATGAATAGAGTGCCTGTAAATGTGAAGCAAGCATGGTTCATTCAGTTCATATGTTTATTCAGTCAATAGGAGAATGGCAACTCTATTAATTTGTGAAAACAGTGAAATTGTGTTGGTTATCTGGGACTAGACACCAGGAACCTATTGACTGACAGATTTATAAAGTTTAGCTATTATTTCTTCACTTTTATTGGATTATAACAAGCTTCCCGGTGGAGTCACATTATATGCTATGAAGTAAGTGAAATGAATACCAAAACTTGTTTCTTTGTACGCTTGTAGCATGTAAAATGTAGCCCTTTTTTTGAGTGTGGAGAGAGAGGTAGTACTTATCTTAGAGAATTTCTTTAAACTGAGAAGTTGGAGTTGTGGTTGCCATATCATTATGGAAAATGTGACTGAGTTTATTATATTATTTATGCTTATACAACAAAGAACACTTCCTTTTTATTGAGGTAGCATAGTACATGAGCATTGGATTTGGAGTAAGAAACTTTGGTTATACTACTTACTGTGTAACTTTGAGCAAATTGTTGAAACATTCTATCCCACAATACGGGATAATTACATCTTTCCTACTTCATAGGATACTGAAAAAATCAATAGGAAATTATTGATTTTTCTTTATTTATTCATCTGAAAGATATTTATTGAGTTACTACTTTATGCTAGGCATTGTGTATTAGATGCTGCATGTATTATTGCAGCAAACAAAATGGTGTTTCTGATCCTGATGTAACTTCTAGTCTAATTGTAGAAATAGCCAATATTTAAGTAAATATTTGTTTTCAAAGGGCTGTGAAGGTTGCTGTGAGAGAATAACAGAAGGAACTGCTTTAATTAGAATGAACAAAGCACAACTCACTGAGGATGTTGCATGGATACTGAGAAAAAGGATAAGAAGACAGTTGGGAGAAGGGGTTACCATATCAGGTAGTGGGAAAGCATGTGTGAATGTCATGATATAAGAAAATTTTGGAATGTTGGAGGAAGTACAAAACAGTGAGATTGGGAAGTAGTGAGTAATAGACACTTATGCCAGATGGGATTATAAAGGTAGGAGGATCCATGTTTTCCTTTCCATAGTTAGTAGCAGTTTGGATTCTAAATGCAGAGCCTTAATACAGAATAGAGTTTCACATGTTTAAGGTACAAGAGGATACCAGTGTTATTAGAGCCCAGTGTGAGTAAATAGGAGTTTGGTATGGACAAGGAATTTGGATTTTGATCTAAGTAAATGGGAAGTCATTGGAGGATATTAAGCATAGAAGTAATTACAGCTGAAGTGGATTTTAACAAGAGTACTATAGCTGATGTGAGGAGATGGGGTTAAAAGGAATAGAAAGTAGATGACCAATTAGAATCTCTTTTTTCCAAGCAAAGATAACGGTGCCACTGGACTAATGTGGTAGTAGTAAAGGGGAAAAGATGTGAAGAGATTTGAGGTATATATTGGACACAGTGGAGAGGATAGGCATTCTGACTTTGGTAACTAGTTATACAAGCTTCCATTTACTGACATGAGGGCATTTTGGGGGAAACTAGTTTGGGGACTAGGAGGATGAGGAAATCAAGTCTTTAGCTTTGGCTAAATTTGCTTCTGAGAGGTACTATAAAATGAGGAGCAGAGGATAACTGAGTTTTTGCAAGTTAAAGGGCATTGATCTTGATAAGGGCAGTCTTACATGATGGTATGAAAACAGTTTACAATGGGAGTAACTAGAGTATATTTGTAAATGCCTGAGGATGATCTATATAGGAGAAATTGATGATTTAGGAGAGAGATGGGATGACCAAAAAGGTAGCCTTTGAAAGAGGGGAGAAAGAGGATACAGAACACAAACAGGAAATTTGGCATTGAGAGGGAGAAGAGCAGTTCATCCATTATAAGAGGAGAAAAGAAGATAAGAAAATGTGCAAATGAGGATCAACTGAAAGATTTGGCAGTAGGAATCAGGGAGTGCTCACCTCTGATGATGCCCTTTTAATGAAGTATGGGGCAAGATCATCAAGATAGAGGGCAGAAAGAGTAGCATGGAGATTTGAGGAGACAGAAGATATAAACTAGTTGTCCTGCAGAGCAAATTTAATAGAGAAAAATAGTACATTCAAATTGGCAGCATTTAGTACCTATTTGAGGTCTTTGATCAAGAAATTAAGTGAAACCTGTCAGCATAATTGTGTGATTTCCTTTAGCAACATTTACCTTCTTAGGCTCAAATTCAGAGCAGGCAGATGGTTAAAAATATTCAGGATTGAGGATTTGCTAGATTAGTTTACTGACAGGGAGAAATAGGTGAGGAAGTGCTTATAATGGTAGACCACTGCACATGCTGGATAAGGAGGGAAGAGGTTGAAGGATAATGAAAAAATGGCAGATTCAATATAATGGAGTCTCAATGAGGTTCATTCATTTACTCATTTGGCAAAGATTTTTGAGGAGCTAATAAATACCAAAAATTAAAAAATAATGTTAAATATAAAAATAAAAATATACCTATAAATATAAAAAACTGATGGACCAGAAAAGATAGAAATTATAATAGATGATATTGACTGGAGGTAAAGGAAAAGTAGAAAAGGTAGAGGGATCACTAGGGATAGCAGGGACATATTTTTGGTGCACGTAAAAAAACAAAAGAGCTTCTAAGTTTCTTAGTTTATTTCATATGTTGAATACACAGTCCTTCATTTTGCCATTTTTAGTGGCCTTCCTGCTTAAATACCCCCAACAGAAAGTAGCTTTGCTGTTTAAAAAGATCACCATTCTTGTCTTTGACCTTTTGCCTCTGACCTCCATGGAACTGGTCCAGGGAATAATTTTAGAATTAACCGCTTAAACCTTCCAACTGTCCTGTTGAACTACTGCCAGTCCACACATATAAGAAGGAAATAAGATATAGTGTTTAAAAATGGGTGTCACAGTGTTAGAGAATTTTATATTGCTATTATCTTAGCAACTTTCCATATGAATTATTATTAAGAAGAAAGTCTATCTTTGATTTTGGATACCACACTAGAGGGTAAAACTACTTTCCCATATTCATTTACTTAACAAAATGTTCATAGACTTCTGCTCTGTTCTAGGCTTAATTCTAGAGATACGGTAGCAAACAACACAGTAAAGGTCCTTGCCCCCAGAAAACACATTCCTATGCATAGACCTTATGACTGTGCAGAGAGGCTGTCATTACCTTCTACTCAGATGTTGTACTGAAGCTACTATTATGCAAGTTGGACTAGAAGCCACTCCCTAGTTTTTTCTTTCTTCTTAATGTATCATTTCCTTATGAACATGACAATACCTGCCTTTGATCATCACTTTTGGATAAATTTAAAGGATTTTTGACAACATTTTTCCCCATGTCTCTGAATTCATTCCAGTTGTGTGTGTGCTGGGAAAAGGAATATCTTAAGAAGGTTCTTCACCATTTTAAAAAAAATATATGTGTATATGTATATGTTATACTTTTACCATTTAAATTAAGCAGCTAAAGGTAAGGGGATGAGAGAGAGACAATCTAAACACACACACAACAAAATACCCATTCCTCTGTCCTATGATCCATATTTCCATTACTGATCCTGTCCTAGAGTCCCATTCTGTCTCTAACCTCACAAACATTAAGTAATAATCTACTCCATATTCACTGTGTCCTTGCCCAACATCAAACCTATTGCCAGTTTAGGCAAATTACCCTTGTCTTCCTCTCTGATTTTCCTAGCCCACCACTTGCCAGATATATGCTTTGTGTGTGCTTCTTGGGTGGCTCAGCACAACTTGTAGAAATCTCGGTCTAGAGATGATCTCTCCAGTCCTATCTGTGCAGTGTTCTGTGCACAGAGAGTGTTCAAATTCTATTACTAGACTGCTATAGTTTGGACCTGGAATGTTCCCACAAAGGCTCATGTGTTAAAAACATCCTCATCCTTGGCTCTATTGGGAGGTGGTGGATACTTTAATAGGTGTTGGGCCTAATGTAAAAAATTTGGGGAGATATCCTTGAAGGAAATATTGGGGCCTTGTCCCTTCCTATCTTTCTCTTTACCTTCCAGCCTCTATGAGGTGACTAGCTTCTTCTACTTCACACTCCCCTGACATTGAGTTCTGCCTTGATACAGGCCCAGACCAAGCAACCATGGACTGAAACCCGAAACACTGAGCCAAAATAAACCTTTCCTTCTTTAAATTGATTATTTCAGGTATTTTCGCAATGATGAAAAGCTGACTAACACACCTTCTCTTAATTCAAGCCACTTGCATGCATATACCTCAATTTCCTTGGCCCTCTCACTTGTTTATGTTCACTTGGCAAAACTACCATCCTGTTAACTTTCCGCCTCCTTGATTCTTGTACCCATGCATTGAAAGTGGACTGGGCAAAAACACATGAGTACACTGCCTGATCTCACTTTAAATTCATAACCACAGAACTCATATTAGACCTTTCTCCTGCCTTCCTAGTTCATTCCCTCCCTCTCTGTTCTAGATTTTGTCTTTCTTTCTCCTCAAACTCTTAACAACACTGTTCCCATCCGCACTCTTGGCTGAGAAAATTGCTTCCTTCATCTGCATAGTACCTAACAGTTTAAGAAGTATTTTTGCATGCTTATTCTGATTTAATCTGTCTTATGCCCTTTGAAATTGCTAATTTGAGCAGTATTCGTTAGGGCAAATGACTCTTGGTTCTTTGTTTGGTTCAAGCATCTAGTGTACCTATTGCAGCTCAGAAGTCCTCATCATTTAAGGTTAAGCAGATAACCCTATGCTTGTATTCCTAATTCTGAAAGAGGTGGAATTTCACAGCTGCCTTCTTCACTTACTTACTCATTCACTGGAATGTTGTATAATCATTTTCTCTGTACTCTGATCCTTTAAATAATTTTGAGTACAAAGAAACTGACTTGCTGTTCACATACATAACACTACAAAAGATAACCTCCTTGGACTGGAAATTCAGTGATTACTTTTTGACTTAAGTGTCCAATCTTCAGTTTGATAATCAAGAAAAATAGCTCTTGCATTGTAGCCAAAACTAGCTTCTACTTAAATATTATTGTGCCCTGTTTTAGTATTCATGTATTAAATTGATGCTTTGAAAGCAGATTAAAGAAGGAATGGTTATTGTCAAGAATACAAGCAACAATAGGTGTTGGTGAGGATGTGGAGAAAAGGGTACACTCATGCATTGCTGGTGGGGTTGCAAGTTGGTGCAGCCACTCTGGAAAGCAGTGTGGACATTCCTTAGAAAACTTGGAATGGATCCACCATTTGACCCAGCTATCCCACTCCTTGGCCTATACCCAAAGGACTTAAAATCAGATTACTACAGTGATGCAGCCACATCAATGTTCATAGCTGCCCAATTCACAATAGCTAGATTGTGGAACCAACCTAGATGCCCTTTAATAGATGAATGGATAAGGAAACTGTGGTATATATACATAACAGAATATTACTCAGCCATAAAGAAGAATAAAATTATGGCATTTGCAGGTAAATGAATACAGTTGGAGAGTGTCATACTAAGTGAGATTAGCCAATCCCAAAACACCAAAGGCCAAATGATCTCTCTGATAAGTGAATGATGATACATAATGTGGGGTGGGAGGGAGGTAAGAATGGAGGAAGGATAGAGAGCATAGAGGGAAGGGAGGGGTGGGGTCGGGGTGGGGGGTAAGATTAATAACAGAATGAGACAGACATCATTACCCTATGTACATGTATGATTACACAAATGGTGTGACTCTACTTCATGTACAACCAGAGAAACAACAGTTGTACTCCATTTGTGTACAATGAATCAAAATATATTAAATAAATAAAAAAATGAACTTTAGGTTTCTAAAAATATTTGTTTCTTTACTAAAGGGTTCCTTCCAGGGGGACCAGGTCCTTGGCAGAGTTGAACTGAGTTGACTAATAAAAATTCAGTTTATACCACTTTTCAGGAATGTCCCTTTTGTGAAAGGTGATTTTCACCAGAGTTGTGTTCCTGGAAGCTATATCATAAAATGGATCATATTTTCCCACAGGAACAATATTATAATTGGGAGTCATGTTCCTGACCAAAAACTTAGCATCAAATAAATCATAAAATATAATCAACAGTGTGACATAAAAGTAAAGACAGGAACTATATAAATCTGTAATCATTTAAAGTACTTAAAATTTATGCTATAAGTTCTATAAAATGAACATAGATATAGCTATGCAATCATTATGCAAGGGCCACCAGTGCCTTATAAAGTATGCATAAAGCACTTAAAATACAACCCAATTTATAGTAAATTTTACCAAAACATAACCTCCAAGTCACGAGAAGTCTATTTTTAGCAATAAATTTCTTTTGCTATTCTGTACTACAGAAATTGTTATGGGATTGGACGCAGTGGATGATCTAAATGGTTTAACTTTGATTCCCAAATCTGGCAGTGCATCAGAATCACATGAAAAGATTTAAGGATACAGATTTCCGGGCCTGAATCCCAGAGATTCTGATTGAGTAGGTTGGGAAAGGGAGAGGAATATGATTTTTAAAAATTCCCTACGAGATTCTGATGCACAGCCAAGTTTAGAATCTAGGTATGAATGTGTCAATATCTATTTTTCTTTCCCGTCTCTTTTCAGCAAACTGATACATTCAGAACTGTTCTAGTCTATACATTTTTTGCAGGTAATAGGTTTAATAAATGTGTCCAAGGTGTTTCTTCCATTGAAAAATATTTTAAAAAGTAAATTGTCTTGAAATTTGGAAAACATTTTAATATGTTAGGAATAACTCTTCATTTCTCTACTCACCCACTCCTATCTGTAGTTTTGAATAGTCTCAGGTGTTGAGTATTGTCTTAGCTTTTTGACAGGCTGTCAGAATTCTTAGCAATAAGAATTGAGAAGTCATCAATCACTAGTCATCTTGTCCTTTCTTCTCTTTTCACTTACTGGGGATTGAACCCAGTGATGCTCTACCACTTAACTACAACCTCAGACCTTCCCATTTTTTACTTTGAGGCAGGGTTTCACTAAGTTGGTGAGGCTGGCCTCGAACTTGTGATCCTCCTGCCTCTGTTTCCCAAGTAGCTGTGATTATACACATGTGCCATAGCTCCTAGCCACTACTAGTCCTTTTTAAAAAAATAAATTTTATTGTGTGTACTTAAAGTATACAACATAATGCTATAGGATATGTATAGATAGTGAAGTGGTGATTATAGTAAAGCAGATTGGCATATCCATCATCTCATATAGCTACTCATTTTTTTTGTTTTTGTGACAAGAGCAAGTAAAATCTTCTCATTCTTCATGAATCTCAAATACATTATAATTTTATTACCTGTAGTCCTCATATTGTTCATTAAATCTCTAGACTTGCACATTCTATATATCTACTACTTTGTATTTGATGACCTTCATCTCCCTAATTCCCCCCGCCCCCTATGACCACTATTGTGTTCTCTCTCTGTATATTTGAATTTTTAAAAATTGCACCTATAAGCAAGATCATGTAATATTTTTCTTGTGGGTTTCTGGCTTATTTAGCTTAGCATAAGGTTGTCTAGGATCATCCGTGTTCTGTAAGATGGCAAGATATCATTTTTTAAAGTTGAATAGTATCCCATTGTATATATATGCCATGGTTTCTTTATCCATTCATCTGTTATTTGATACTTAGGTTTTTTCCATATCTTGGTATTATGAATAATGCTGCAAGGAATATGGGAGCTCAGATGTCTTTACTGGGCTGTGATTTCATTCTCTTTGTGCATATGCCTGGAAGAGTGATTGTCTGTTCATATAGTAGTTCCGTTTTGATTTTCTTTAGAAACCTGTATATATTTTCCATAATGGCTGTACCAGTCTGCATTTCACCAATGGTGTACAAGTATTCCTTTTTCTCCACACCTCACTAATATTTATTATTTGATACACACACATACACACACACACACACAAACACATATATAAAATTTTTTGGTACTGGGGATTGAACCCACTGAGTTATATCCCCAGTCCTGTTTTAAAATCTTTGAGACAGGGTGTCACTAAGTTGCTTAGGGCCTTGGTAATTTGTTGATGATGGGCTTGAATTTGTGATCCTCCTGCCTTAACCTCCCAAGTCACTGGGATTACAGGCATGCATTGTCGGGCTATCATTTGATTTTTTGATAATTACCATCCTAATGGGTGTGAAATGATACTTCATAGTAGTTTTAATTTGCCTCTGACTGGTAATTAATGTTGTTGAGCACATTTTCAGATACATGTTAGCAACTTTTGTCTTCTATTTAGGAATGTATGTTCAGGTCTTTTGCTACTATTTGTGTACTATTGAGTTATATGAGGGTTTTTGTGTTTTGGCCCTGGGGATTGAACCCAGAAGTACTTTACCACTGAGCTACACCCACAGTCCTTTAATTTTTTTTATTATTGATATAGGGTCTTGCTTAATTTTTGAAGGTTTCAGTAAATTGCTGAGGCTGACCTTGAACTTGTGATCCTCCTGTCTCAGTCTCCCAGCCTCCCAAGTATTTGGGATTACAGATTTGTGCCACCACTACTGGCTAGGTTTGTGTGTGTGTGTGTGTGTTTTGCTCTGAATTGAACTCTGGGTCTCAAGTATACTAGACAAGTTCTCTTATTAGGGAGCTACATCTCTAGTCCCCTAGCTAGTTTTAAAAGTAAACTTTGGATATTAACCACTTATCACATACATGGTTTGCAAATATTTTCTCCTAATCTGTAGGGTGCCATTTCATCTCATTGAGTATTTCTTTTGTTGTACAGAAGATTTTTTGTTTGAGATAGTCTTATTTATTTTCTATATTTATATACTGAACTTTTGGTTACATCCCCCAAAAATCATCATCAAGGCCAATGTCCAGGACATTTTCACTGTGTTCTCTTTTTGTTTTCTTAGTTTCTGGTCTTATATTTAAGTCTTTCATCCATTTTGAGTTGATTTTTTTTGTCTATGTTATATCCAGTTTTCCAAACACAATTTGTTGAAGAGACTTATCCTTTACCTATTAAGTCCTTTTGGTGCTTGTGTCAAAAATTAGTTGATACTTGAAATTTTTTATGGGCTCTGCTTTCTCTTCCATTGGTTTGTGTCTGTTTTTATACCAGTACTATACTGTTTTGGTTACTATAGTTTTATAATATTATTTTAAATCAGGAAGAGTGATGCCTCCAACTTTATTTTCTTTCTCAGATTGTTTTGGCTATTCAGGGCTATTCAGGTTTCCACATAAATTTTAGTATTGTTTTTGTTATTCATGCAAATAATACCATTGGGATTTGGATAAGGATTGCACTAAATCTGTATGTCATCACTTTGGGTAGTATGGATATTTAAACAATATTGATTCTTCCTATCCATGAGCAATGTGTTATCTTTCTATTTATTTGTTATCTTCTTCAATTTCTTTCATTAATGTTTTATAGTTTTCAGTGTAGAGATCTTTTATTTCCTTGGTTAAATCTACTGTGCTATTTTTTGAGTGTCTTTTTTCATTTGCTGTACTGTGAATTAAACTTGGTACCTTCCCCATGCTAGTCAAGTAGTCTACCACCAAATTATACCCTTGCTCCTGCAGTTTGCATTTTGACTGTCCCCTGAAGACCCAGGAGCTAAAGGCTCAGTTTGAAGTCTGTGGCATTATTGTGAAATGGTGGAATCTTTAGGGAGTGGGGCCTAGTTGAAGGAAGTTAGATCATTGGAGATATACCCTTGAAGGGGACATTGGGACCTCATCCCCTTTCTGTCTCCCTTTTTTGCTTCCTGGATGCCATGAGGGGAGCAGCTTTGCTTTAACATGCATTCTCTGCCACATCATTCTGCCTCAGTACAGATGACCAAGCAATGGAGCCAGATGACTGTGAGCTAAGATAAATCTTTTCTCCTTGTAAGTCATTTTTCTCAGGTATTTTGTTGTAGTAATGGAAAGCTGACTAACACACTACTTTATTTTGATGCCATTATAATTGGAGTTGTTTTCTTTATTACTTTTTTAGTTATGTCATTATGTATAAATAAAACTTCTACTGATTTGTTCTGGTGGTACTGATGATGGAACCCAGGGCTTCCTGTATGCTAGACAAGCACTCTACTACTGAGCTACATCTTCAACCTGACACTATTGATTTTTGTATATTGATTGTATATCCTACAACTTTGCTAAATCATTTATTAGTTCTAGCAGGAGTCTTAAGGGATCTTTGTTTTTGTTTCTTTTTCCAAATAGGAGCACCTTATCTATCTATTGGGCAAAGTGCTCAGGGCCCAAGAATTACTTTGTGCAGGAACATATGGACCAAATGTTGACTGATCCATGAGACATGAGTTCTTGCAACCTTTTGTAAAAGCAGAGATCATTTTACAATCCTTTATGATTTGGATGCTTTTTAATTTATTTTTCTTGTTTGATCTTTCAAGGACTTCCAGTACTTTTTTGAATAGAAGTGGCAAGAGTAGGCACTCTTTCCCTGTACTGCATCTTAGTGGAAAACCTTTCAGTTTTTCCACATTGATTAAAAGATTAGCCATGAATTTTTGATAAATGGCCTTTATTATATTGAGGAGCTTTCCTTCTTTACCTAATCTGTCAAGAGTTTTTGTCAAGAAAGGATGCTGGGCTTTGTTGAATGTTTCTTCTCTATTAATTGAGATGATCATGTGATTCTTATCTTTCATTCTGTTATTGTGATATATCACCTTGATTGATTTCATATGTTAAAGCAGATTTATATGTCAGGGATAAATCTCACTTGGTCAAGATGTGTATATATGTTTTGATGTGCTGTTGGATTCAGTTTCCTAATATTTTTTGAAGATTTTTTGCATCAGTACTCCACAGAAGGATTGGCCTATAGTTTATGTTCTTCTGATGTTTTTTAAAGTTTTTTATTATCTTTATTTATTTATTTTCTTTTTCTTTTTTTGATTCATTGTACACAAATGGGGTACAGCTTTTCATTTCTCTGGTTGTACATGAAATAGTGTCATACTGTTTTTGTAATCATACATGTATATACGGTAATGATATTTGCCACATTCCATTATCTTTCCTTCCCCCACCCACTCCCCACCCCACATTTCCCTCTACACAATCCAATGATCCTCCATTCTTCCCTTACCCCCTCCCTTCTGATATGTATCATCATCCATTTATCAGAGAAAGCATTCAGCCTTTGGTTCCTGGGATTGGCTTATTTCATTTAGCATGATATTCTCCAATTCCAGCCATTTCCTGCAAATGCCACAATTTTTTTCTTCCTTATGGCTGAGTAATATTCTATTGTGTATATATAACACAGTTTCTTTATCCATTCATCTATTGAAGGACATCTAGGTTGGTTCCAAAATCTAGCTATTGCAAATTGAGCTGTTAAAAGTGTTGATGTGGCTGTGTCACTGTAGTGTGCTGATTTTAAGTCCTTTGGGTATAGACCAAGGAGTGGGATAGCTGGGTCAAATGGTGGGTCCATTCCACGTTTTCTAAGGAATCTCCATACTGCTTTCCAGAGTGCCTGTACCAATTTGCAATCCCACCAGCAATGCGTGAGTTTACCTTTTCCCCCCACATGTTTACCAACACCTATTGTTGTTTATATTCTTGATGATAGCCACTCTAATTGGAGTGAGATGAAATCTTAGGTAGTTTTGATTTGAATTTCTCTTACTAGTAGAGACTTTGAACATTTTTTCATATATCTGTTGATCACTTTTCTATCTTCTTCAGTGAAGTGTCTGCCCATTTCCTTAACCCCTTTATTGATTGGGTTATTTGTATTCATGGTGTAAAGTTTTTTTGAGTTCTTTATAAATTCTGGAGATTAGCGTTCTATCTGAAGTGAGTGTGGTAAAGAAAGTTTCCCCTCTGTAGACTCTCTCTTCAAATTGTAGATTGTTTCCTTTGCTGAGGAAAAGTTTTTTAGTTTGAATCCATCCCATTTATTGATTACTGCTTTTATTTCTTCTGCTTTGGGAGTATTGTTAAGGAAATCTGGTCCAAAGCAAACATGATGAAGATTTGGACCTACTGTTTTTTTTTTCTATTTGTTGCTGGATCTCTGGTCTGATTCCTAGGTCCTTGATCTATTTTGAGTTGAGTCTTGTACAGGGTGAGAGATATGGGTTTAGTTTCATTTTGCTGCATATGGATTTCCAATTTTCCTAGCACCATTTGTTGAAGAGGCTGTCTTTTCTCCATTGTATGTTTTTGGTACCTTTGATAAATACAGTATGAGATAACTGTATTTATGTGGGTTTGTCTCTGTGTACTCTATTCTTGCCATTGGTCTACCTGTCTATTTCGGTGTCAATACTATGCCATTTTGTTACTGTTGCTCTGTAGTATAGTTTAATGTCTGGTATGATATCTCCTGCTTCACTTCCTGCTAAGGATTGCTTTGGCTATTCTGGGTCTCTTATTTTTCCAAATGAACCTCATGTTTGCTTTCTCTGTTTCTATGAAGAATGTCATTGGGATTTTAATTGGAATTTCATTGAATTTGTATAGTACTTTTGTAGTATGGCCATTTTGATAATACTAATTTTGCTTATCCAAGAACATAGGAGATCTTTCCATCTTCTAAAGTTTTCTTATTTTCTTTCTTTAGTGTTCTGTAGTTCTCATTGTAGAGGTCTTTCACCTCTTTTGTTAGATTGATTCCAAAATATTTTAGTTTTTGAGGCTAATTTGAATGGGGTGGTTTTCCTAATTTCTCTTTCAGTGGATTTATCACGTATATATAGGAACACTTTAATTTACGGGTGTTAATTTTATATCCTGAATATAATATTTGCTGAATTCATTTTTTAGTTCTAGAAATTTTCTGGTGGAGTTTTTTGGATTTATAAATATAGAATCATGTCATCAGCAAATAGTGATAGTTTGAATTCTTCTTTTCCTATTCATATCCCTTTACTATCTTTCTTCTGTCTAATTGCCCTGGCTAGAATTTCAAGGAAGATGTTGAACAGAAGTGGTGAAAGAGGGCATCCCTGCCTTGTTACAGGTTTTAGAGGGAATGCCTTCAGTTTTTCTCCATTTAGAATGCTGTTGGCAGTGGGCTTAGCATAGATAGCCTTTACAATGTTAAGGTATGTTTCTACTATCCCTATTTTTTCTAGTGTTTTGTGCATGAAAGGGTGCTGTATTTATCAAATGATTTTTCTGCATCTATTGAAATAATCTTACAACTCTTAACTATAAAAGTCTGTTGATGTGATGAATTACATTTATTGATTTCTGGAAGTTGAACCAACCTAGCATCCCTGGGATGAATCTTACTTGATCATGGTGTACTATCTTTTTACTATGTTTTTGTATGCCATTTGCTAGACTTTTGTTAAGAGTTTTTGCATCTATGTTCTTTAGGGATATTTGTCTGAAGTTTTCTTTCCTTGATGTGACTTTGTCTAGTTTTGGTATCAGGGTGATACTAGTTTCATAGAATGAGTTTGGAAGGATTTCCTCATTTGATTTCATGGAATACTTTGAGGAGTATTGGTATTAGTTCTTTTTGAAGGTCTTGTAGAACTCAGGTGAGAATCCGTCTTGTCCAGGGCTTTTCTTGGTTGGTAGGCTTGGATGGCATGTTCTATTTCATTGCTTGAAATTGATCTGTTTAAATTGTGTATGTCCTCCTGATTCTGTTTGGATGGATCATATGTCTCTATAAATTTGTCAATGTCATTGATATTTTCTATCTTGCTGGAGTACAAATTTTCAAAATAGTTTCTAATTATGTTTTGTATTTCATTAGAGTCTGTTGTGATATTTCCTTTTTCATCATGAATTTTAGTAATTTGAGTTTTCTTTCTCCTTCTCTTCGTTAGTGTGGCTAAAGGTTTATCAATTTTGTTTATTTTTTCAAAGAACCAACTTTTTGTTTTGTCAATTTTTTGAATTGTTTCTTTTGTTCCAGTTTCATTGATTTCAGTTCTGTTTTTAATTATTTCCTGTCTTCTGCTCCTTTTCGTGATCATCTAGTCTTCTTTTTCTAGGACTTTGAGATGTAATATTAGGTCATTTATTTGTTGACTTTTTATTCTTTCATTGAATGTGCTCCATGTAATAAATTTTCCTCCTAGTACTGCTTTCGTAGTGCCCCAGAGATTTGATATGTTTTATCATTGTTTTCATTTGCCTCTACGAATTTTTTTATCTTCTACCTGATGTCTTCTGCTACTCATGAATCATTCAATAGTGCATTATTTAGTCTCCAGATGTTGGATTAGTTTCTATTTTTATGTTATCATAGATCTGTAATTTCATTCCATTATGATCTGATTGAATGCAAGTTAGTATCTCTATCTTTTTGTATTTGCTAAGAGTTGCTTTGTGGCATAACATATGGTTTATTTTAGACAAGGATCCATGTTCTACTGAGAAGAAAGTGTATTTGCTCATTCATGGATGGAATATTCAATATATGTGTGTTCAATCTAAATAATTGATTGTGTTATTGAGTGCCAAGTTTTCTTTGTTCAGTTTTTGTTTGGAAGATCTATCCAGTGGCGAGAGAGGTGTGTTAAAATCACCCAGTATTATTGTGTTGTATTCTGATTCCTGAAATTGGGAAGGGTTTGTTTGTCATGCATAAATGCTCTATTGTTTTGGGCATAAATAGTTACAGTTGTTATGTCTTCTTGATTTATGGTTCCCTTAAGCAGTATGAAATGTCCTTCCTTATCCCTTCTAATTTTGGCTTGAAATTGACTTTATCCGATATGAGGATGGAAACCCCTGCTTTTTAACTGAGTCCATGTACATGGTATGTTTTTTCCCATCCTTTCACCTTCAGCCTATGGATGTTTTTCATATAAGATGAGTCTTCTGAAGGCAGCGTAATGTTTGGACTTTTAAAAAATCCAATCTGCCAGTCTGTGTCTTTTGATTAATGAGTTTAGGCCATTAACATTCAGGGTTATTATTGAGATATGATTTTGGCTTCTTTTTGGTTTTTAACTTGACTTGGTTTCTCCTTTGACTGGCTTTTCCTTCAGTGAAGGTACTCTCTTTGCTGACTTCCATTGTTTTTCATTTCCACCTCATGGAATATTTTGCTGAGAATATTCTGTAGCATGGCTTTCTATGTGTAAATTCTTTTAACTTTTGTTTATGATGGAAGGATTTTATTTCATCATCAGATCTGAAGGTTAGTTTTGTGGGGTATAAGATTTTTTGTTGGCATCCATCTTCTTTCAGAGCTTGAAACATGTTGTTCCAGGCCCTCCTACCTTTTATGGTCTGAACTGAGAAATCTGCTGATATTGGTATTGGTTTTCCCCTATATGTAATTTGATACTTTTCTCTTATGGCCTTTAAGATTCTATCTTCTTTTTATATGTTGGGCATTTTCATTATAATGTGCCTTGGTGTGGCTCTGTTGTAATTTTTTGCATTTGGTGTCCTGTAAGCCTCTTGTCTTTGATTTTCCGTTTCTTTCTTCAGGTTTGGGAAAATTTCATTGAGTAGAATTTTCATATATCATTGAGTAGATTGTTCATTCCTTTGGTTTGTAACTCCATGCCTTCCTCAATCCCAATAATTCTTAAATTTGGTCTTTTCTTGTTATCCCATAATTCCTGGAGGTTCTGTTGATGATTTCTTACCATCTTCTATGTGGTCAACTTTATTTTCAAGATTAAATATTTTGTCTTCATTGTCTGAGGTTCTGTTTTCCAAGTGATCTAGTCAGTTGGTGATGCTTTCTAATGAATTTTTAATTTGGTTTATTGTTTCCTTCCTTTTAAGGATTGCTGTTTTTTTTTTTCAAAATGTCTATCTCTTATTGAAATGATCTTTTGCTTCCTGTATTTTCCCTTTTAACTGTTTATTAGAGTCATCATTCATTGCTTACATTTGCTCTCTTATATCATCCTTTATTTCACAGATCATTTTAATTATGTACATTCTGAACTCCCTTTATGACATTTCTCCTACCATGCTGTCAAGGGATTCCTTTATATAGCATCTTGGTTTGTTTGGGGTGCTTTCTTCCTTGTTTTTTTCATGCTTTTTGTGTAGCTTACCCTCTAGCAGTGTGGATCTGAGGTATTAGAGTTTCCTCCCTATAGGTTTATAGTATCCCTGCAGATTTCCAATACCTCACCTTAAAGGATGAGCTCAATATTAGCAGTACAAAATACAAACAATATACAGCCTTAAACCAAATAGCCCCTATTAAGATGTTAACAGCATTGTTGTAATAAACAGAGATGATGAGTTTGATTATTATCTGCAGCATAAACAATATGTTTGCAATAAGTTCCACAATTTCTAATGGAGGACAAAGAGGATGGGGTGGGGTATAGGATGTAATGTTAACGCAATAAGAAGTGAGTATATAGATGTACTAGATCATAGGAACAGTGAAAGTGGAATCAAAAGAGGTTGCTTTAGCATGAGAAAAGGGAGAGACTCCAAGCAAATAGATAAGAGGAAAATAGAGTGAGAAAAATAATAAAAAATAGAAAAATAGGTGTAATAATAATAATAATAATAATAATAAATCTAGGGAGGCGGACCCAGCGACAGATATCAGGCGCAGCCCAGCGTCCAGAGAGTTCCCCACTTGGGACATCGGCCCAGAGCACTCTCGTGGCTCCTCCACAGGTGCTGCCGGCACAGCCTGGAGTCCAGAGTCTTCAGCGCGGGAAGTGGGCACTGAGGAGAGGACACTTGGGTCGTCCTCTCACGGGGGCCCAGCCCAGAGGCTTGCATTCAGCTCAGCCAAGTCCCATGAGAATTCCAGGTCCGGGGAGGCGGACACAGAGACAGACATCAGGCTCAGCCCAGCACAGATGGGTGAGAGTTCCCCACCCAGGACGTAGGCCCAGAGTGCTCCCGTGAGACCTCTGAGGGGGCAGTAGACACAGTGTAGAAGTGGGAGCCTTCAGCATGGGGGAAGCGAGCAAAGAGTGCACACTTGAGGCTCCCACACTGGGAGGTCGAGCCCAGAGGCCAAGTCTTACTCCAGCCTGGCCCTGGCCCAGGGTCTAGTGCTACTGAAGACTAGGAGGTGAGATATTGGAAACCTGCAGGGACGCTACTTGTTTTAAGGGGCGAAGCTGCTATACCTCAGATTCTAACGGATGGAAGGGAAGATATATGAACAACATGAGAAGACAGGGGAAGAAAGTGTCTCAAACAAACCTAGAAACTTCACCAACAGAATCCAGTGATAACATGATAGAAGAAATGTCATAAAGGGAGTTCAGAATGTACATAATTAAAATGATCAGAGAAGCAAACGATGACATGAGAGAGAAAATGCAGGAAATGAATGATTGCACCAATCAACACTTTAAAGAACAGATGCAGAAAGCAAATCATTTCAATAAAGAGATAGAGATGTTGAAAACAAACCAAACAAAAATCCTTGAAATGAAGGAAACAATAAACCAAATTAAAAACTCAATAGACAGCATAAGGAGCAGGCTAGATCACCTGGAGGATAGAACATCAGACACTGAAGACAAAATATTTAATCTTGAAAACAAAGTTGACCAAACAGAGAAGATGGTAAGAATGAATAGAGATCAACAGAACATGATGAATGAACAGAGCCTACAAGAATTATGGGATATCATGAAAAGACCAAATTTAAGAATTATTGGGATTGAGGAAGGCACAGAGATACGAATCCAAGGAATGAATAATCTATTCAATGAAATAATGTCAGAAAATTTCCCACATCTGAAGAGTGAAATGGAAAATCAAATACAAAAAGCTTATAGGACACTAAATGTACAAAACTACAACAGATCAACACCAAGCACATTATAATGAAAGTACCTAACGTACAAAATAAAGATAGAATTTTAAAGACTGCGAGAGAAAAAAATCGGATTACATTCAGGGGGAAACCAATATGGTTATCAGCAGATTTCTCAACACAGACCCTAAGAGCAAGAAGGCCTGGGACAACATGTTTCAAGATCTGAAAGTAAATGGATGCCAACCAAGAATTTTATACCCAGCAAAGCTTACCTTCAGATTTGAAGATGAAATAAAATCCTTCCATGATAAACAAAAGCTAAAAGAATTTACAAATAGAAAGCCAGCACTACAGAACATTTTAAACAAAATATTCCATGAGGAATAAATGAAGAACAACAATGTAAGTCAGCTTACATTGGAATAGCCAAATAAAGGAGAAACCAAGTCAAGTTAAAAACCAAAAATAAGCCAAAATGACTGGGAACACAAATCATATATCAACAATAATGCTGAATGTTAATGTCCTGAACTCATCAATCAAAAGACATAGACTGGCAGATTGAATTAAAAAGAAAGACCCAACAATATGCTGCCTCCAAGAGATTCATCTCATAGGAAAAGATACCCACAGACTAAACGTAAAAGGATGGGAAAAAACATACCACGCACATAGACTCAGTAAGAAAGCAGGTATTTCCATCCTCATATCAGATAAAGTGGACTTCAAGCCAAAATTAGTTAGACGAGATAATGATGGATATTTCATACTGCTTAAGGGAAGCATAAATCACCAAGATGTAACAATCATAAATATTTCTGCCCTAAACAATGGTGCATCCATGTACATCAATCAAATCCTTCTTAATTACAGGAACCAAATAGACCTAAACACAATAGTACTGGGTGACTTTAATACACCTCTCTCACCATTGGACAGATCTTCCAAGCAGAAATTGAACAAAGAAACCTTAGAACTCAATAACACAATCGCTAACTTAGACTTAACAGACATATATAGAATATTCCATCTATCAAGAAGTGAATACACTTACTTCTCAGCAGCACATGGATCCTTTTCTAAAATAGACCATAGGTTTTCCACAAAGCTACTCTTAGCAAAGACAAAAAGATAGAGATACTACTTTGGATTCTATCAGACCATAATGGAATGAAATTAGAAATCAATGATAAAATAAAAACAAACTACTCCAACACCTGGAGATTAAATAATATGCTGTTGAATGATGCGTGGATAAAAGAAGTCATCAGGGGGGAAGTAAAACAATTCTTAGAGATCAACGAGAACAATGATAAAACATATCAAAATCTCTGGGATACTATGAAAGCAGTACTAAGAGGAAAATTCATTGCATGGAGTGCATTCAATAAAAGAATGAGAAGTAAACAAATAAGTGACCTCACAGTGCAACTTAAAGCCCTAGAAAAAGAAGAACAGTACATCACCAAAAGTAGTAGAAGACAGGAAATAATTAAAATCAGAACTGAAATCAATGAAAATGAAACAAAAGAAACAATTCAAAAAATTGACAAAACAAAAAGTTGGTTCTTTGAAAAAATAAAAAAAATTGATAAACCCTAGCCACACGTAGGAAGAGAAGGAGAAAGAAAACTCAAATTACTAAAATTCGTGATGAGAAAGGAAATATCACAACAGACTCTAATGAAATACAAAACATAATTAGAAGTTATTTTGAAAATTTATACTCCTACAAAATAGAAAACCTGGAAGACATCAACAGGTTCCTAGAGGCATATGAGCCACCCAAACTGAATCTGGAGGACATACACAACTTAAATAGATCCATTTCAAGCAATGAATTAGAAGAAGTCATCAAAAGCCTACCAACAAAGAAAAGTCCAGGACCAGATGGATTCACAGATGAGTTCTGCAAGACCTTCAAAAAGACCTCATTCCAACACTCCTCAAAGTATTTCATGAAATAGAGGAGGAAGAGGAGGAAACCCTTCCAAACTCATTCTGTGAAGCTAATATCACCCTGATACCAATACCAGAGAAGGACACATCGAGGAAAGAAAATTTCAGACCAATATCCCCAATGAACATAGATGCAAAAATTCTTAACAAAATTTTAGCAAATTGCATACAAAAGCATATTAAAAAGAGAGTACACCATGAGCAAGTGGGTTTCATCCTGGGGATGCAAGGTTGGATCAACATCCGCAAATCAATAAATGTAATTCACCACATCAACAGACTTAAAGTCAAGAACCACATGATTATTTCAATAGATGCAGAGAAAGCATTTGATAAAATACAGCACCCGTTCATGCTCAAAACGCTAGAAAAATTAGGGACAGTAGGAACGTTCCTTAACATTGTAAAGGCTATCTATGCTAAGCCCACAGCTAGCATCATTTTAAATGGAGAAAAACTAAAATCATTCCCCCTAAGAACTGGAACAAGGCAGGGATGCCGTCTTTCTCCACTTCTATTCAACATCCTCCTTGAAACTCTAGCCAGAGCAATTAGACAGACCAAAGAAATTAGAGGGATAAGAATAGGAAAAGAAGAGCTCAAACTATCCCTTTTTGCTGATGACATGATTCTCTATTTAGAAGACCCTAAAAGTTCCACCAGAAAACTTCTGGAACTCATAAATGAATTCAGAAAAGTAGCAGGATATAAAATTCATGCTCATAAATCTAATGCATTTTTATTTGTAAGTGATGCATCCTCTGAGAGGGAAATTAGGAAAACTATACCATTCACAATTGCCTCAAGAAAATAAAATACTTGGGAATGAATCTAACAAAAGAGGTGAAGTCCTCTACAATGAGAACTACAGAACACTAAAGAAAGAACTTAAAGAGAATCTGAGAAGATGGAAAGATCTCCCATGTTCTTGGATAGGCAGAAATAATATTGTCAAAATGGCCATTCTTCCAAAAGCTCTGTACAAATTCAATGCAATTCCAATTAAAACCCCAATGACGGATCTCATAGAAATAGAGCAAGCAATCATGAAATTCATTTGGAGGAATAAGAGACCCAGAATAGCTAAAGCAATTCTTAGCAAGAAGAGTGAAGCAAGGGGTATCACAATACCAGAACTTCAACGATATTACAGAGCAATAGTAACAAAAACAGCATGGTATTGGCACCAAAATAGACAGGTAGATCAATGGTACATAAATACAGGTACATAAATACAGGCATCTCATACTTGACAAAGGAGCCAAAAACATACAATGGAGAAAAGACAGCCTCTTCAACAAATGATGCTGGAAAAACTGGAAATCCATATGCAGCAAAATGAAAGTAAACCCATATCTCTCACC
>JAJEJO010048744.1:654592-890660 GCA_020662805.1 Glaucomys volans | reverse complement strand
TGTGTCCTGTAGAGATGCCCCTGTCACCTGGAGTCACTGCTGTGTGTCCTGTAGAGATGCCACTGTCACCTGGAGTCAGTGCTGTGTGTCCTGTAGAGGTGCCCCTGTCACCTGGAGTCAGTGCTGCGTCCTGTAGTGTGTTCTATCCACCTGTGTCCAGGCCACACCACAGTGATCTGAGTTCCACATTTTTCACTGTCCTAGAAAATATTTTTTGTTGAAAATGAAGAAATTTTAAAAAATTAATCCTAGTCCTTTATTTCTCTTTTCGGGTTCCATGTATCTAATTTGTCCACCCAAAATATACTTTTATGTCACCTGGAGCTATTTTTATTTGTATTTATGGAGTTATTTACTATTTGCTTCTTGCAGGGATGAGATTGAAATTCAGAGAAGATACCCAATCTATTCTCCTCCGTGGTTAGCCAGTTACAGGGCAGGGTTGGGACCCGGGTTCTGAGTTCTAATTCGGCGCTCTTTCTTAACCTGGGTACTGCTTCTGTGCATGCGAGTGCGTCTTCCACAGCCTCACTCCCAGGACCTGCGGCCTCCATCTCCTGGTTGCTGGAAAGCAGATGCATTCGCAGACAAAAGTGCCCTGGATGGGTCTTCAGTGTCGTCCTCTGCATGAGAATAGTCACCATTTAATTTCCTGTTTTTGAGTAAGTTTGGGTTACAAATCAAGGGAGGAAAATATAACTTGGAAATAATGCTGATGCCACTATCTTGTGTAATTGTAATGCACCGATAGAAATGGAAAAAAATTAAATTTAAAAAGACAATATTAATTTTCTATATTTAATTAAAAAATACTGTTCGTTTAAGCAGTTTGAAACCTTATTTCTTTTCCATGCAGGCGATTCACTGAATCCCAATGGAATATGAGGAACTCTCTGTGTTGGTGGTGGGTTCTGGGGACGGGTCAGAGAGGTGGGGGCCAGTGTTGCTGGAGCCTTCCTAGCACATGCTGAGATCCTTTTACAGTGCTTTCAGCCAGCTGAACACAATGTGCTGCTGTCCCCTTCTCTGAGGTTGTGACCTGGAGTCCAGCTGTGTGTCTGTGCACACACCCCAGCCCAGAGCATTGGTTAGGGGACATGCAGGTGCTGAGTTTGTCTTACTTGGATCAGAGGTATTTTTGATTTGGAGAAACTGAACCTCAGAACATCAGTTTTCAAAATTATTTAAGTCTTTAACTGCTTGTATGGAAATGTCAAAAACTTTCATATCATATTGTGTCCAAGAAAATGCCACCTACTTAGTTGATTCCAAAGGTTCTGTTGCTCCCGCCCTGAGCCGCTGCCCTGGGGACCTGCAGAGCTCCGAGGCTCTCCTCAGTCTTTTATAGGGAGCTGCCCCGTCTGGTGCTCTGCTGGGCCAGTGGCCTGTCACTCCATGAGCTTCTGAGCAGAGCAGCCCTCTGCAGGAGCCCAGACACAAAGCTCCTTTCAGACACAGAGAGTGCATAGTAGGTTTTGAAAACACCCTCTCATTCCGTAAGGAGCTCCTCCAGACTTATAGCACAGAGTCCATACTACACAGCCTAGGACTGGAAATGTCCCCCTCAGCTCTTAGACAGTCCGTGTAAATGTAAATTGCATCTTCCTAGATTGTATTCCCCTTCATTCTGACCTCGTTCTTGGTGGCAGTGCGAGAGCTCAATGATTGTCTCTCTCAGCTTCTTTGCAAGCAAGCAAAATTGCCAGCAAAAAACCATCACCAGATGTCGCCCCTCAAGCTTGGACCAGAACCGTGAGCCAAGACATACCCCATCTATGGGATTGCACACAGGGAACAGAGAACGGGCTGTGCGGCCTCTGGCCAATGTGTGGCGTGCAGATGTCGATTGCTGCTCAGTAGGGGCAGACCCTGGCTCTGGAGTCCCTTTAGAAGTTAGCTTTTTGCACATATAAGGGGCACCTGTTCAGCGTCATTGCAGAAGTAGTTTTGTGGAATTCTGACTTCTTCATCAGTCTCACTGTCCAAGCCTCTATGGAGATTCTGCAGGGGCCAGACGGACTTCCTGTCCATATCAGTGGCCTCTGGTATGTTTTACACTCCTGATGGTGAGTCTTCAAGCTCCCTGTCTGAGCGCCTGCCAGGCAGGCTCCATGTACCCACTTTAGCAGCAACTGTCGGCAGCAGCCTGGGCTTCACCCTGTGCACGCACTCCAGAATAGGCTACCCATTTTCTAAAATGAATAGGCCTGCCACACACTGGGAGCTGGTGTTCTTCCCCCATGCTCCATGGGGCAGAGAAGGCCTGTGTCCCCCAGGCCCATTTCTCATGCTGGTGGAGCACTCCGCCAGCAGTCAGGAAGCTGCAGTTTGGTGAACACAGGACACGTGATTTTAAAATGTGCTTGACACTCAGTACTGGGATAATTGTTTTTGAAGTGCAAAATCTATGAGTTTATTTTAGTTCCACTCATGAGTCAACAGTTAGAGTAATACTAAGTGGAAACCATCCTAAAAACGGTGCATTTCATTTAGTAAATGGACTTCACTCCTCGCCCAATTTTTGTTGTTCATATGGGAGATTGAACCCAGGGATTCAATCTCGAACTTGTGATCCTCCTGCCTTGGCCTCCTGAGTTGCTGGGATTACAGGCATGCACCCCTGGGATTACAGGTATGCACCCCACATCTGGCCTCACCTGCCCAGCTTTATAGTATCGAAAATCATGTTGCTGCCCTTTCAGTCAGAATGGGGTAAAGTAAAACTTTTGACTTCAGTATTTCAGGGAGAGGAGAATATGAACTCATTGGAGAAGTGACTAAAGATAGGAACCAGCACCAGGATCCCTGGGGAATTTGCACACAAAAACCATCAGTCAAAGCTTTCAAATTTTTTTAAAGTGTGCAAATAAATTTTGAGTAGTTTTTCTCCTCTCAGTTCAGCTGGGCACAGTGTCAGCACACTCAAGTTTTCAAGCGTTGAGTCCTAACCAACCCAATGAAGCCTGCGATCATGTTTTTGGTAGGAGTTGGGAAAGCTCAGGTCTTGGCCAGCTTCGTGCTTTCTGGCAGCCAGCAGCTGTGCACCTAATGATGCTGAGCACCCAGGCCCATCGGGTCGCACACAATTACAAATCAAACTCTGACTTCCTCGGAGGACGACTGCACAGCAGTGTTTGTGCTCCTGGTCTGGCTGGTTCACACGACAGAAGTGTCTCGCTCCCAGTGTGCACTCTGCGTGCCTGACTCCCACACACATGCATCCTGAGACTGGCTCTCTTTTTCAGTGCAGTACAGTTACTTTGGCATCAGGCGTCAAAGACAGTTCCCAGGAGCCCTGTGTTGGTCATGGAAAGTGCTCCTTCAGCAGGTCTTGGAGGCCCTGCTCTCGAAACCACAGCCAATGCCCCTTTCATGAAGTCAACATTAGCTAGCTTTGACAGTGTTCACACACACACACCAGCACAGGTCAGGGCAGGTGTGTACCATCCATGTTCTGGGTAGATGGAGGGGGTTCCTTCCCTGAATCCTGGTGGTCTAGCGTCTAGACTGGGAAACTAGTGAACTTGAACTCCTCCATTGGAGGAATCGGCCTCCTCCATTGATGAGCCCTGGGGCTTCTGGTGAGTTGTTTGGGCCTCTGACCCTCACCTTCCTTGTCTGTTGAGTGAAGGTATGGATAGTGCCCCTCTGTGTTGGGGAGAGTGGTAGGGATGTGCAGCACGGGGCTCAGGAGGGTCCCACCATGCTGGCTGTGACTTTCCCTTCACTCGTCACATCCAACCAGCTGGAAGGGAATGGCAGGGTTCCCGGGTCCCTCAAAGGGTGCTGACTGCCAAGAATGGGAAGCAAAGCCGGCTGCACCCACTCAGTCTTCTCCTGGACCAGGGTGTGTGCTGGTGGGCCTTGGCCACTGTCCCCTCTCCCTGTGAATCCCACATCTCCATCCTTGGCCATCCCATGCTCAGAGTGGGTTCCTTTAGGAGGAAAAGTCCAAAAGAGTTCTCATGTAGCTGACTTCAAAAGCATTTAGGAGGAGGAGTTTGGAAGAATATGCTTGTGTGTGCACATTCACACACGCACACTCATGTGCACAGGGCTACCTTTCTGTAAGTAGTAAAGTTTTAAAATTGAAAGACAACACTTCTTTTCGAATGAACACGAACCCATCCTTTGTATTTCAAAGTCATTCCAGAAGTGTCTGTATTTGCCTCTGTGCTCTGAAGACCAGGGTCATTGGAATTCTCTCTGGCCATGTGCCAGCTGAGCAGCTAATGTTACCCCTGAGGAACGACAGTCCAAGAACTGCTCCACACTGTAGAGAACAGGTGGAACCCAGCACGTCCTCACTCCCAGGTGAGAAGGAGGGTGGGAGACACCGTCACCTTCTGTCTGCAGGACAGAAGTGAGGGCCAGGTCAAGCTGAGATCATTGAGTCCTCTGCAGAAACTTCTGCAGCCTCGTTAGGAGACCACCAAGCCTCATTTGTTCCTTACGTGGCCCTCTGTCCTGCGGGAACTGAGGTTTGGCAGCAGACATGAGGCATTCTGCTGTGCTCCTCGGGCCTGACTTCTTGCCATTCACAGAAGCACCCACTTCGTAGGTTTGTGGCTCAAATTGAAGAAGATGATCATGTCAAGTATGTTACACATACTTTGGCATATGGCAAAAGTGTCAGCTCCTGACGTTATTGCTGTAATTACTGTCACCAATGGAATCAGCTTTCAGTACGTGTGTGCATATGCACATGAGCACGTTGGTGGGGGAGAGAGAAAGAAGAGGGCATCTATATCTTGGAGATTCGATGGTGAGATGGTAAGGAGAAGGGTTTGGTCCACAGTCGCGTATGCAGCCAGTGGATTGCCAGACATTGAGGGACTCCCACAGTTGATGACTGGCCATCACCCAGGGCCAGCACCCCAGGTCCCCACCCCTCCAGGACCTAGAACCAGCTTATCTGCAGTAACCAAAGGGCTTCCCCAGCTCCTCTGGAAGCTTCTAGAGCCCTGCATGTGATATGGCTGGACATGTTGAGTCATTGTGTCAGGCTGGTGGTTAAATATCTTGCATATGTCTCCTGGATAAATTAAAAAACATAAAAATGGTACAATTCAAATATTACCTCTGCAAAGATCATTAAAATATCATAATAGTATAAGTTCCAGCATTGTAAAATTCAGCTACTTTTTAAAGATTACTGGGCCAAAATAAAAGCATTCCAGCAGTGCTCACCAATTGTTTTTGGTGCTGTGAAATGTCAGAAGTTAGAGTCTGATTTTAAAGTTTGATGCATGGAATTTATTTTATTGGAGATAACGCAAGCTTGTGCAGGTCCTGATGGGCCTGTGGAAAAACATTGCAGAAGAGAATTCATCTCAGTGAAGTAAACCTGAGGTTGCTTCTGGAATCTTGCTGAAGTATAGATGTGTTTTGCAGAGTGACTGGAGCTAGACCAAGTTAATAAAAGAGTGATTATTATGTGAAATCCTTGTTTTCTACGAGCTAGCTTTCATAGGCACACTTTACCCTCCCACTAGAGAGTCATCTTAAGCAGGCCGGGGCCTGGGCTGGGTCTTGCCAGGAATCCCTGCCCAGGAGCCACGTCCGCACCATGTCTACCCAAGGACACAAGGCTTCCTCTTCACTCAGCACAGATCAGCTGACGTGTTTTGCCTTCAGACACCAGGCAGAATAAAACTAGTACCATCCCAGGGCTGTCAGCCTGGCAGGGGGCCCACGTGGGCCTCAGCTTGCCCATCCCTGACGTGAGCGGGGGACTCAGGAAATAACAGACCCTTCAGACAGTCTGAAATGTGCCCCACAGCCGAGGGAGAGTTTAGAATCTGAAAATGAAAGCAGCACAGTTTTCTCTTGATTCCTCCTTGTGCCGGCTCTGTGAGATCAGTCTCCTCTTGAGGAGCAAAGCCTGTGAAGTTGGCTGGAGCTCTGGGTGTCTGTTCAGACCCAGGGCGTCTTAGGTTGGTTGTGTCTGAAGAAATGGCCCCTCATGTTCCTTCCAGGGAGTAAGACATGCCCCATGTTTCAAAATAGATAAAATATTTCCAAGTGAAGTAGGTTGTTCAGAGCAAGTCACAGAGGTGGCCGTCAGCGGGGGAGGCAGGTGACAGGGTGGTGGAGCTGGACTACAAGGTAAGCACCAACTGCCAAGACAGCGAAGGGGGCTGGGACAGAGCAGGATTGGGTGAGGGGTCTGCCTTCCCAGAGGCCCAGTGAGGCTTCTCTGAAGAAGGGAAAAATTGACCATGCAAGCCAGGTCAGAGACAGGGAAGCATAGGGTCTTCTAGGCAGAGGAAAATGTGTGCAAAGGCCCTGAGGCATGCAAGGGGCCATGGAGGAGCCAAGGAAGTGCAGCTCCCTGAGCAGACAGGAGTGTGGAGGCGGGGAGGGTAGTGGCCTCTTCCAGTTGGTGGCAAGATTCTGCTGCTGAATGTTTAGTGACCCCTCAGCGTGGCACAGTGTGTGGGTGCAGTGAGATAATCTGACACACAGACACGGAGTGGAATAACCTAGTCAGGTTATCAGTACTCCTGTCTCCTTAAGTATCTGCCATTTCTTCACGTTGGGAAACTCTAAACTGCTCTCTTCCATATCTGAATAAAGGATATAATAGCTGCTGTAACGCAGGCCACTATAAAATGCCAGGACCTCCTCATCTCAGGCCACCTGACCTCCCTCTGCCCCCTCACCCCTCCCCGCCTGGCCTCTGGCTGTGCTTCCATTGCTGCGTCTGAGCAAGACCATGACCCTTGTCGTTCCGCGTGTGACGTCCTCAGTTAGCGTGGTGTCTTCCAGTGTAGCATGTTGCCACATGCACCAGATTTCATTTCTTTAATGGATCTTTAGCCTTGACTCTGGTGTAATGGAGCACTACTCAAGCTCCATACGCAGGAGAATGTGAGTCTGACTTGCTTGTTGAAAGGTTCCTTGGAGGCCAGAGTGGTGGGGGGCGGGCAGACTGGAGATGGCTGGGTGGTGCCAAGATGAGGAAAGGGCGTGCTTTCAAAATCCATTTTGGAGGAAAAGCCAATAAGATTTTGAGATGAATCTGATATGGAGTGTAGCGGGAGGCTTGGGAGGAATTAAGGAAAAGCTGTGGTTTCAGTTTTAGCAGCTAGCCTGGTGTGGTGTGCGCTGACAACTGGGAGGCGGGGGCTGGAGCGACCTTCTGGATGTCCTGTGTTTGAGTTGGCCGGGGAGCCTCCAAAGGGGGCTGTCCTGCGAGCCAAATCCAGATATACTCTTAAACTAAATATGAAGAAGGCCTAAACCAAATTTTAACTGTGACTGTGAAAAATTAATGTAATTTTCAGGTAATTTGATACTATTACAATTTAACAAAATTTTACAGCTAAAGTGATGTTCTCCCAATTCTTGTTTAAGTGACCCAGGGTGCAGCTTGCAATTGGTGGTGCTTTAGAGCCAGGTGAAGGGGATGTGCCATCCTGGCTAAAACATCCCCCTACTCTGTTCCCCACTGCATTGTACATGTTCTTTGGCACAAGGGCACTGGATAAATGTTTGCTGAGCTACTGGGAGTGTAATCTGATGGAGTCCCAAGCACCTGGAAGACCAAAATGTCAAATCTCTCTGCTCCATGGCCAGCTCTGGGTGTCCCTGAGTCAAGCACAGCTGGTCAGGGCAAGGGAGAAAATGTACCTCCCTACAACTGCAGAGTTTTGATGTCTGCAGTCCTAAGTCCCACGTGGTCATGGGGACGTTCAGGTAAAGCCCAAGGTCCGTGTCAATGACCTTGCTTCTGACAGTCACTGGAAGGCATGCCGTCTTGGTCCCACAGGTGAGGTGACCCTGTCCAGAATGCCTGTGTTCCTTACTGTCATTTCTTCTGGAACGTGAAATGACAGCTTCTAGAACGTGCAGCAACTCGAGCAGCCACCCGTAGCCATGGCACCAGCATCTAGATTGAATCTGAAGTCTGAGGTCAGCCAAAATTGGAAAGTTTTTGCACACTGATTCAATTCCATGAATAGGAAATTCCATAATGTGAAGCTGTTTCATGCACAAAATTATTTAAAATATTGTATAAAATTACCTTCAGGCTATGTGTGTACAGCATATGTGAAACTTAAATGAATTTCAGGTTAGACTTGGGTCCCATTGCCATGATACCTCATTACACCTATGCAGACGTTCCAGAATCCCAAGCATCCAAAATCTGAAACTCTTCCAGCCCCAAGCTCTTTGGACACAGGACTCAGCTTGTGTAGGTAAACATAATGCTGGCGTCTTGAGCTGTGCTCATGTGACTCTGGGGCTGTGCAGCTTGTTACCTGGCAGTAACCAGAACAGCCCTTCTTCCTGTTCTGTAGGATCATTCTCAGATACAGATTTTCAAGAATTCATCAAAAAAGACCACTCTAGTAAAAACTCTTTTTAGTATATTCAATGATTATATTTAAGTCTACTCTACTCTTAAACAAATAATAAAACTCAAAACTCTCAAATGGAAAAGCCATTTAGCCAGCTATAAACTGAAATTCCAGCAGCAAGCTGCAACTCTAAATGATACATCAGGATCCCTGCGAGTCCTGCAGCCACCGCGAATGGCTATTTTCAGTTAATGTTAATGATTTCTACATCTATTTGTACAGTGTAATTGTGAAAGAAGACCCCAAATGGAACTTAAACCCCCCTGCACTTCCATTTGTCCATCAACCCATTACCTAAGACTGTTATTTAAATTAAATTTTCTCTAGTTAAAAAAGAAGAGAAGAAAATCATACAAATAGAACATGGAGTTGAAGATTATTCCAGATGACTGTTAGGTATAGCTCTCATGCAAAGTCTAAATTATCTCAAAAATTAAATTTTGAATGATTCTATTTCCTCTTTCATTGTCAATTTGATTTCTTTTTTTTCCTTTAACCTCTTGTACCTTACTCCCAGAGCTCCCAGTGTGCACGGTTGGCTCTGAGCAGGCGTCCCCTGGGGCTCTGTGGCATTCAATGGTTGATTGACAGGCTTCTTAATTGACACATTGATTGGACAGAGCCCAGTCATATCTGGATGGGAACTCAGTGCTCATGGTCCATGAGACTCCTCCTTCCTTCATTTTCTCCTCTCTCCCCTGTACTTGCAGGTCTGTTCATCCTGTCCCCTGCCCCCATTGACTTCTGGCACCTGCTTTTGTTTGCTTAGATCACTGGGTCATGTAAGCACAGTTGAGCTGATACTCATTGGACACGGTGTCAATTGATGTGTGGCAACATTTCATGTTGTGTTTATAAAATGCTCTCCTGCAGAGTCATATCTAAGGGGATTGTGGGACCTCCATCTGGCACTCCCGCCAGAGCCCCCAAATGTCTGTCCAGTTTTGAGTTGGAGCCTACAAAACTGTGAGCACAAATAAACCTTTTCTTTTTACAAGTTAGTTTTCTCAGGCATTTTGTTACATAGGAGAAAGTTGACAAATACATGGAGAAATTGGACAGTGGCTACAAAGTTAGACAAAAAAATAAGTTCTGGTGTTCTTTTGTACAGTAGGGTGACTATAGTTCATGGTATTTTATTGAATATTTCAACGTAGCTAAAGGAGAGCTATTTGTGATATTCTTACCATGAATAAATGAAAAATGTATGAAGTTAAATTTATTTCATCATTACACAGTGTACAAGATGTATGGAAATATCACACTCTGCCTCATACATATGTGCAATTAAAAACAAAAATTTTAAAAAATTAGCCAGATATGTTGGTGCCTAACTGTAATCCCAGCAGCTCAGGAGACTGAGGCAGGAAGATCGCGAGTTCAAAGCCAGCCTCAGCAACTCAGCAAGGCCCTGAGCAACTCATCGAGATCCTGTCTCTAAATAAAATATAAGAAGGACTGGGGATGTGTCTCAGTGGTTAAGTGCCCCTGAGTTCAATCCCTGGTACCCCCCAAATAAAGAAAAAATAAATAAAATTTGAAAGGATTAAAAGAACCCCAGCACCTGGAACCTCTCGTGGAGAGCTAGTGCCTGGAGACGTGCCTGGAGACATGCCAGAGCCGGGGCTGTACTTTGTGTCTTGGGTTCATGTGGGGGCACTGGACAAATGCGCCCTGGGGGGCCTGCGTGGAGAGCAGGGTCTCTGGCTGATGCGTCAGCAGGTGTGCCGGGAGCTGTGCACTGGACACTGGGAAAAGGGGCCTCTGAACTGGTGGTGGGGTTCATTCCCATGGAGACCCGGCCGCCAGGCTGAGCTGTGGGATCTGCCCGGGAGCTCACACCACACCGAGCTCACATGCATGGAGCCTTGGATATGAGCATGGGGAGGAGAAGTCACTCAGGTCGTTGGGCACCAGGCTGTACCACACTTTCCTAGAAAGGACTAGACAGTGTTTCCTCCAGAGTGGAGGGGACCCGGAAGCAGGAAGTGAGAGTGTCACACAGACACTGCAGCTGTGAGAAGCCAGGGGGAGCTCTTCCCTGGAGGACTGGCCCTGTCCCCTTCGCCTGCGACTGGCACTGGAGATGGGATGTGACCTTAAGCTGGTGAGACCACAGGTCCTGGGGAGCAGGTGCAGAGGATCAGGGTCTCTCGCTCTGTACAGGAAACCATCACAACGGCCTGTGCGTGAGTCCCTGGGCTTGTCTCCCGCAGCAGCACCTGAACGTGGGTGCATTTCTGCTGGGCCCGGCGTCACCTCCGGCAGGCGTTCCTACCTGTGGGTCTCTTCACGTCCCCCTCCTGCACACCCCATTTTCCTTCAGGGTTATGTGTGCTGCTTGAGTTTTCCACTCTGAAAGATAATGAAGAAACAGCTTGGGGTGTGAGGCGGGGGCAGAGGCAGCTTCCAGGGAGCCCGTAGCGTTCCAGCACTCTGAGGGCCGCCTGGGAGGCCTCGGCCTCATGACGAGACTTCCTGCCTGAGACTGGTGAAGTGTTTGGAAAAGAGAAGAGCCCACTTTGTGAAACGTGGAGTGTCCCCCTGCCTGTCCCCTCACACTAACTCTCCATAGCGGTTAATATCTTCGAAATCTACTCTGCAGTTACCAGGCAGTTTAGACAGGGTGCTTACCACCATCTTGCCCACAGTCCGAAGAGCTCGAGAATTTATTTTTCTAGAAAGATACTGGAATGCATCAGTGCTGGGTGCCTACAGGAAAACGACTCTTCTGCACATGTGCAAATCAGAAGCATCTAGCTTGACATTTTGACTTGAACTAGTGATGGGAAATAATCGTACCCTGCGTGCCAATTCCACTTTGCCAAGCAAAACTGCTGCTGCAGGAAGTCATCTGGGGAAGACTGAGGAGCCAGCAAGCTTCGCAGCTTCAGAGCCACAATAGCAACTCCAGGATGTTAATGGCCAGCAGGTGGGGCGGGCCGAGGTCAAGTGCCACAGACTGCAGGGCTGCACAAAATGTAACGAGCAACCACATAGCATCTCTCCACGGGGGTCTCTGCTGTGTCCCCTTGCCTGTCCCCCTCTGCCTTGTGTTTTGTTTTGCTTTATTCTCCTTAACCCGCTCTCTCTAAATCCCAAAATTTCAAAATTAGGAATTGAAGTTTCTTATGTGTTTAATAAAAAAGCATTTTTTAAGAAGAAAATACTGGGTCAAACGCAGAGGAGATAGAGTCAACCCCAGAGGGATCTGCACTTTCATAACTGCAGTGCTCTGTGTGCACATGAGGCCAGGGCAGTGCCTGGAGTCCAGTGCTGGGCTGGCTCCTGGCTCCGTGGAGTCACTCCCTATAAACTCTAGTAGACGAGGCAGCAGGGAAGGAGGCTCTTCTCCGCCAGATGGAAGCAGGTGCTGTGAAGGAAATAAACACAGTGAGCTATGGCGTGAGAGCCGTCTGTGCTGCATAACAAGCAGTCCCAGCAGCTCACTCACACGGCTCGGGCAGTGGGGTAGCCCTGCAGGAGCAAGGCAGGGCATCCGGGAAAAACCCACAACAGGGGTGCCCAGAGTGGGGCCATCCAACAGGCCCTGAGAAACCAGGATGGGCTCCCTGCGGAGTGAGCTCAGAAGGCCTCTCTGAGGAGGACCCTTCAAGCCAAACACGAAAGAGGAAAGCAGTCGTTACCACACAGGAAGTGCAGAAGTCCCCAGGAAGTGAAAAAGCTTCACCTGTCCCACCCATTGGAAGGGAACTGGGGAGCAGGATGAGATGGAGAGTGGGTAGAGGAAGGGCAGGAAGGAGGCATTAGGTGAGCTGGAAATAGAGGACAGGTGTGGTCAGGTACTGGTCTGGGAGGACTTGGAAGGGAATTTTAATTCCATTTTCAGCTCTTGGAGGAGCCCTGGATGGTTTGCACAGGGGTTAGGTGATGAGATGTACATCTTTCGGAACTCTCTCTGTCCTTGGCATGCACTGTTCCTGGTAAGGAAGGATAGCTGGCGACGTGGAGACTGTGGTCCGGTGCCTTGCTGGAGGCTGGCATCGCATCTGCTGTCAGGAAGGTCCCAGCAGAGACCCATCAGGTTGGATGCAGTGTGCACCGTGGACAGTCACCCAGGAGACTTCGTTGACAGATCAGAGGTGGGCCATGGAGGTGCAGGAGAAGAGAAGGATCCCTCCAAATTGTCAGAAGGGCTGTGGTGACGTTTATTGAAGTGAAGAAAATAAATGAGTGAGTGTTCGGGAATTGAATTGAAGGATTTATTTTAGACACATCAAGTTTGGCACTCTGTCGTGGGCTGAATTGTGTTGCTCGGAAAGATATGCTGAAGTCCTAAATCCCAGCATGTGAGAATGTGACCTTTTCTGATAGGATCTTTGAAGATGTGATGAGGTTAAGGTAAAGTCATTCTGGAGACTTAGTCTCTAAGACCGTGTCCCTAGACAAGGAGAGAAAGCTGTGTGCACATGACCACTGAGACAGAGCCTGGAATGACACTTCTGTAAGCCAAGGAGCTCCATGGACCCCCCTGCTACCCCCAGAGCCAGAAGAGCAGGAAGCACAGCAAAGCCCTCAGGGAGCAAGGCCTGCGGAGGCCCTAAGTGCAGACCTAGAGCCTCGGAGCAGGGTGGCCTCACGGTCCTGTGGGCCTCAACACATCAAGCTCATGGAATTTTAGGACTCAGCCACAGGAAGCCAGTGGAGAGTTTCAGCAGGTGTGATGAGCTCAGGGAAGGAGATCTCCCCCTGAGGTGGAAAGCATCTTCCAGAGCAAGCCCGGGAAGAGGTGTGGTGTGCGGGCTGCTGCTGTCTCATTCACACTCAGCAGTCACTCCCAGGACAGCTGGGACAGACACAGACAAGGCAAGGGAGCGTGCCATCTTACAGCAGGCTTTCCATCCCAGAGCGTTCCAAGGGATATCACCTCCCGCAATGCTGTTATCAGTGATGTTACCCACACCCGTGGGAAGGCATCCATACTTCCCTGGTGATTGTGTTTATCACCTGTAATAAAATGCATTAGGGTGAGAATCATTTGCACTTCTTCAGAGTGTTAAGAATATCAGATTTTGAGAATTGGAGGGGATGTTGACAGTCATCTCAGGAGCTCTCCAAGCTTCTGTTTCTTGCAGTTACCTCTAGCAGGAAATCATTCAGATTCCACTTCAACACTTCCAGGAGATCAAGAAACACATTGCAACCCATTCATTTTTGATAATTAGAAATTTAATCTGAGGGGACAAAACCGCATCTTTTGGTGATTCAGTAACTTGTCCAGTTATATCTTTTCCACATCTCCAGGTGGAACCTCACTCCCCAGCCTGGAAAGCCTTTCAGATGATGGGAGACCACCTGCCAGCTCCCTGCCTGGTGCACCGGTGATTCCCTCTCTGGCTTCTCACCCTGACTGAGCACCCTCGAGGCCTCCTCTGAGCTTCCTTTTGTCTGGTCAGTGTGTGTTAGCTCTGATTACTGCAGCAGAATGCCTCAGCAGTCCACTGAAGAGAGGACAGGTTCATCTGGGCTCAGCTGTGGAACTGTCAGTCCTTGCCCCTGACAGGTGTCAGTTAGCCCCGGGCTCCTGGGCCTGTGGGGAGGCCGTGCACCATGGTGGGAGCAGCTGGTGGAGGACTCTGCTCACTGAGGACAGCCAGGAAGCAGCAGAGGGAGGGCTGGGCCACCATCCCCTGGGGGGCACACCCTGTGACCTGAGTCCTGCCACCGTGCTCCACCACTTACAGGCTCTCTGCCCACTGAGAGCCAGGAACTGCGGACCAAGCCTTCACCAGGGGCCTGCAGGGACATCTCACCAACTGTCGTACGCATCTCCCCTTCCATGTTTCAACCTCAGCAGGAAAAAGCATCCACCCTAGAAAGCAGTAAGGAGACAGCAGGAAGCCAGGGAAAGCATGGAGGATGAAGTGACCAGTTGCATCCCTGGTAGTCCTGAAGAGGTGGACGCAGACACACAGCTGCTGCATGTGGACAGGAGCCACAGGAGTGCTCCAGGAGAGTGCCTATCCTCAATGCCCTCCCAGCTGAACATGGCTTCCCTGAAAAGCACCAAGTCTGGCTTTGATTTTCCTGAGCTTGCTTGCTTCTGGTCACAGCCTGTCATTTTCCCTTCAACTTGAGTTGTCCCTTGCTTAAGTGAGGAGCCAGGTGTGCATGCCCATTGGCTCCTTCAGTTTCTGGGCTCCTGAATGTCACATGCTGGCCCCACTCTGGGCAGAGCTTCCCTGCACTGCCCTCTCTGGGTAATCGGCATCTGGTCTGAGCTGTTCACTTTTTGGTTTCTCAGTGCCCACGGTCTGCTTGGGCACCTGGTTGCATCCTGTTCCTGGCAGTGCATCGCTCACCCGGTGCAATCTGCCTGGCTCTGCCCTGACCGTCTCTTCCTCCCAGTTCTGCTCGCCCCTGCTGCTGCTCATTACACCGCCTTCCATGTCTCCACTTCAGCTGCTCTCTGCCTCTGATTCTTTCCATGGGACATTGCAACTTCCAGAAGAGCCAGCAAGGGTGCGTTTCCACTGCCACCACACCCCCCAACTCGCAGTACTGGTGGCATTTGCTAAATTGCAGCAAAAGAAAGATTAATAAAAAAGGTTCAGTTGTTGGTATGTGTCTACAAGAACGGTGGGGAAAGAGGAAAACGTTTGGCAGGAGGAGAACAGGGAGAGGAAGCTGTACCGTGGAGAGGACAGAGGAGGCTGGACACAGGAGTTTTTAGGAATCAGTTTTATGTAAGCTGCATCAGTCCAGAGGGGCTCATGCCTCAAAACCGCTGGGCCCTGAGTCTGGGAATTCTTTTAGATTTATACTCAGTGGGTGGTTGGTTACATACAAGTGGCTGGGAGTTTAACAGTTGCTCTGTCCCATTCTTAGGCTAGACAAGATTTCACCAGTGTTTACCAGGAAGACAGAGATAGTATCCTCCGTACAGCAGCAAGCTCCAGGTAGACTGTCACACCGTGGGTCTGCAGACCTGGCCCTTGCAAGAGAGAGGAGGCATCCAGCCCCAGTGCTCTCTGTAGAGACCCTGCTGGCATTCTTTGTAAAAATCATTCTGACAAGAAGAGAAGCTGTGTGTTACAAATAAGGTGGGGGTTTCTAGAAAAGCTTAATTATGGCAAGGGTCTTTGGGGTGGAGGTACCTGGTCAGCTTCACCTAGAACTGCCCCGTGATCTTTCTTCCTAGGGTACACTTGACTTCTGACTTCTGAGATTGTGATTGAAACAAAGAAGCATCACAAAAATAGTAGATAGTTTCCAACATGATCTTTAAAATCTGAAGTCAAACATGTACACATGGGCCTGATTCTGAGTTAAGCCGTCAGCCTTCAAGAGTGGTATGTGTGTGTCTCCCACAGAACGCCATGTAAATAAATAGAATTTGACTATAGGTGCCAGGCTGTGAGAATCTGCCCTATTCTGTGCTGAGGGACTTAGGAATTGTGTCGCCCCGCCCTGGTGTGAACCACGTGAGTCACCCCCTCCCCACTAGGAGCAGCTCTTCCTTCGACTTTGCCTCCATGCACACCCCATCCAGCCTTCTTCTAAATCACAGAGCGCTCACTTCTAGAAGGTTTTCAGGTAGGACCTTTGATTCTTCCGTTGGCTAGTCCCCATAACTAGTGAAGTGCTACTTTACAGGGCAAGGTGACCATGCTAATGTGATTATGCTTCTCAGTACTGAATCCCCTCCTTCATTGCCAGAGATATTCTCTGGCTTTCTCCTAAAACTGGAAGGTCTGGTGATAATCAGCGGGGAACACAGGCAGGGCCAGCCTGGGCACCTGTCCAACCTGCGAGCTCTGGAATGGGCCTAGGTCTCTGTCACTCAGCCTGATCCCTGCTGCAGGCATTGGTGCTCAGACCACAGTGCTTGCTCTGAGAGGAGGTGGACAGTGTTGGTGACCCAATGAGCCATGGCTCTGCCTTCTCCTTCCTCTGGGTGTCCTGAGCCTGCTTGCAGTGTGTCTCTCAATTCACATTAACTGACTTGTACTGTTTTTATGAAGGGTCTGGGAACTTGGTGTTTTAGGGTGACCTCTGCTTAAGGAGGAATGACACATTTGAGAATTGGAAGCACCTCCCTCCACTCATCCCAGCTCACTCAGACCTTTCTGACGTGTGCACCTCGATGAGTTTCCATAGCACCACCTATAAAGGTCCCACATCAGATACCGGTGAACTGTTAGGTTCCTACAGAGTCAGAAGGTAATATCTCATTCACCTCTGTAGGCTCTTCCCATGTGGACTCACAACTTCAGAAGAGTAGGCAAGCAGGCACTAACTCCTGGGGGAGGTTGGTGGGGGCTCTGTTCTACTAACAACCTCCCAAATTGTTTCAAAATGCTTATTTTTCTGGTGTGTGAGTGACCTTGAAATAGTGACTAAACTTCACAGGATGATAAGATCAAGATCAAGTTCAAGATCAAGAGCTGGTGAATCCTTATTGTGTACATTTCCTGTTGCTGCTGGAACAAACCATCGCAGGGCTTAAAACAAGGCCCTGAGGGCTGGTCTGGGCTGTGGCTCAGAGGTGGAGCACTGCCCTAGCATGGGTGAGTTCCTGGGTTCAAACCTCAGCACCATGTAAATATAAAAACAGGTATTATTTCCACCTACAACTAAAAAAAAAAGTAAAAAGAAACAACTACGCTCCATCCATCAGGGTGTGCGTTGCAGTCCATCCAGGGCTCACCCTCACTGCAGACTGGCAGAACACACGGCGAGACTGGCCATTTGCAGCTTGCAGAGGCTCTTGTGTCCCTGGGCTCCTGCCCCACCCACCTTAAGGCCAGTGGCAATAGTCTCCCAGCCTGGACACCATCTCCTCCTCCTCCTCTCTTTCTCTTCTAAGTACCCTAGGATCTCAGCAGCCCACCCTCGTGATCCAGCTAATGCCCCATCTCCATGTGACAGTTAGTCACACCCTCATAGTCCTTCCTTTGGTGTAAGGTACCATACTCAGAGGTTCTGATAATTACATAAATGAAGAAAAAAAAGATTTAATCTGGAAATTTTAAAATACATTAATAGCTTAATGCCTTAAAAGAATGCCTCAGTAATCATGACCAATTCCAGTGGCTGTGGACTAAGGGGTAGAAAAGCAAGCCTGCCTTTTTTCTGGTCTAACAAGGTTTCATTCACATATTCTTATATAATAAAGGGTGTTAAACAATCAACTTAAGTCACCAAGTACAGGAAGACCAAATATGTGAGCTTAAGCTGCCCACGCAGGTTCTTCCTCTGTTTCATCATAGGTTAGCAGTTGCTGGGAGCCAGAGAACCACCACGGACTTTTCATGCTCTCTTTGTGGAGATCAGACAGGGGTCAGAGAGGATGTAACTGCTGTGGGCGCCCCGCGTGCTTGGCTCGCACACATTCTTGCTGATTCTTGTTTTAAATACCTTCCTGGACATGTGTGCCGATGGGAGAACACCTAGCCTGGCAGACAGGCACATCAGTGCTTTGCTGGTTCCAGACTTTATAAAGGAGCCCTCAGGAGCTCACAGACGATGTTGGAAACAAGTTCCAGAAGCCCTCAGGAATCACGCAGGTTCCTATGCCCGTGAGGATATTTTACCTTCAAGGACAGGGCACCGCTTGCCAGCTCAAATTATTTCCCTTTGCAAAGCGAAGAGCAATAAATAGCATTGGTAATGCACCATAATTTGCTTTTTTGGTAAAACCGAGATAGAGCTAGGATTGTGGAAAATTAGGTGTTCCTTGGGAGCTATACATGCAGGGTAGCTAATGACACATTCTGTGCACTGCTCCCTGAGGCTGTGAAGCGGCCTCTCTAGCCAAGGGACTTATCAAGGTGCAGAGGCTGAGTGCTGGGGAAAGAATGTCTGAATGATCCCTGCAAAGTGCTGCCTTTGATTTAAAGTGGGAGGTGAATCCTATTACCTATGAGAATGTGAAAGGAAAGCGCAGTAGCCAGGGTTTTTTTAGCCATGGGAAGGAAACAGTTTGGTGCATCTAAGTCCAAATATGCCATGAAGGGAAAAGGGCTGGCATGCATGTCTCTTCCCACCAATGTGAGAGGAGGCAGCCAGGCATGATTTAGATTTTGATTGCAAGGACAGACTGATTTGGTACTGACATTTATAACCTTCCCTCCATTGCATTTGACTTGTTGGCAACATAACAGGATTAGAATCCTTTCTTAAAATTAGGGGAAGTAGGAAATAAAGATCAAGTGGAAACTAATTCTTGTCAGATGGAGGAGTGAAGAAATAAAAGATTTAATCTGAAAATTGAAAGATCAGAGAGAGACAGAGTGTTTTGGAATGCCCTGGAGCTTGCACATGGTACTCTCAGGGCTCTCTGCGCTGCGTTGAAGAACCATTCATAGCAACCTGTGGTGGTGGTGGCCTGCCCTGACTGTCCTCACACTGTAGACTTGGTGCCTGGGACGTTGTAGATCTACATCTACCCGGTGTTGAAGGAGTACACACTTTGGTGCATTAGAAAGTGATCCTAACGTTTCAGCCACGTGTTGGTTTACCAGGGGGGTGATAATACATTAGGAGAATTCTTTTAACAAACATTGGTCAGGTTTCCTCTTAGGCCCAAGTGCTTCTCTGGGACACACAGAACAGATGTGGGCCCCATCCTCAGGGCCAGTTGCCTTGAAGTGGTCAATACGCCCTGCCACCTACATCACCTAATGTCCCACAGCTGTCTGTGACTACTCGTGCTTACCCCATTTGGTCAGGGCCACCCATTGCATGTTGGTACTATTGAATAAATGTGGAGCCTGAGAGTGACTGGATGCATGTGCTCCTCCAGCTGTCTCATTTCTCACTCAGAGGCATTGCACAGGTGTGTGAGGTGTGTAGCTTACAGAGGACTGTGTGTCCAGGTGTCCTGTGTGACTCTACAGTGCTCTGCACTTCCTGACTATTCTGCATGCATGAAGTCATCTTGCAGGGACCCTCTGGAGCAGGCAGGCAGCATTTTGAATGCCTTAATTTCACAGCTTTGGAGACCAAAGCATATTGTGATTCTGCTATAAGGTCCTCTTGCTCTCTGGAGCTGCTCTTGCTCTCCCTGTCTCAAGGACGGGGACCAAGTGTAGCACCCAAACAGTGCCAGTGCCCAGCAGGCATGAAGTCCACAGGTTCTGAACAAAAGCTACACCAGAATTCTTAAAAGGTGTCTTTGATTAGGAGTCTGTTGATCAAGAATATCCTGAGAATTCAGAAGTTCCTTCAGAATCCTTCATGCAGTGGTTTATCTGTGTTCATTTGTTGGCTGCTGTCCCTAAATACTAAAGTTGGTGGCTTAAACAATAGTCAGTCCTTCTCTCACAGTATTGGAGGCTGGGTGTCTAAAGTCAGGTGGCTGCAGGGATGACTTCTCCTGGGGCATCTCTCCTTGAATGTACAGGGCCATCTTCTTTCTGTGTCTTCACGTGGTCTGCCCTCTGGCCAGGTCCTTCCTTATCTCCTCCTAAGCTCACCAGGGACACACTCATAGGACCAAAAGTTACTTTAATTACCTCTTCAAAGTCTCAGTCTCCAAATAGAGTCATGCTCTGAAGTCTGGGCATCAGGACTTGAGCATAGAACATCGGAGGGGACATAATTCATCCTACAACACACTGATTTTTAGGATGTCCTAGGTATTAGAAGTGTAATGATTCTTAAAAATAAAGGCCTAGTTGGCTCTCTGATTGGAGGAAGGCATTGCTGCTCTTACACATGCTGCATCTTCGGCCCTTCTCAGCCAGTCCAGATGTGGGCCAGGCCAACCTCCCTCAGCTGGAACACCATCCCATGGTGGTTCTCAGCCCTGGCTCACTGTGGAGCTGCCAGGGAGCTTCTATAATGCACCCATGCTCCAACCCACCCTGAGCAATGAAATCAGAGCTTCTGGAGCCAAGGTCAGAACATCCTGTATTTAAAGAGTCCCAAATGACTGTAATGCACAAGGTCACTGAAGCCCTGAGCTCTGCAGAGTCTTAGCACTATCAGTCAAAAATTATTTCATAAGAACCTTTGGGTTACACTGCCAAGTTAAATAACAACTACCCTCAAGAACCGTGATTTTGACCTTGAGACATTCTCCAGTTATATGTAGTAAGAGAGTGAGTCACAGAGATTCTGGAGGACTTAGACAATATCACCTAAGTGTTTAAGTAGCAGAATTCATTTTTCAACATGGTGCAAAGAATAATGCAGGAAGTTAGCAAAACCTCGTTGTATGAATAAGTTTATGTGCCATTTCCCTGTTGAATTAATCAGTTGGAAGATTATTATTATCAATGGCAGAAGGACTTCAAATATTCAGTCTTTCTTGCTGCCGTAGAGCAAAACACACTGTTATGGAGCCAGTAGAACACTCCCCAACCTTACCAACTAGCTGGCTCCCATGCTGAACCTCCAGTATGGGGACTGTGTGCTGTGGCCTTTGTCACCATAGTGCCCAACATAATTCCAACATAATTCCAACATGATTCCAGCATACAGGATGCAGTCAGCAGGTGGTAGAATGGACATGGAAGTTATTGAGATTTGTGCAAGAATGGAAGACCAGGCCCTTTAGAATCTAGCTGATCAAGACTCAAGGTCCAGAGGCATCTGTTACCAAGGGCCAAAAACCAAATGTGCCACAGAGACCAATGCACCAGGGTGGGACCTACTGACAACCGATAATCCTGGCTTGCTTGTCAAAGTATCACTGGGCCATGAGATGTGCAGGTGGCCAGGAAGTGAGGCTGCCCCAGAGCTGAGCTGTAGCTGGCAAGGTGAATCAGTCAGAGGGCATGTGTTTGGGGTTTGATTAGCTCTTTTCTGGTTGGACAGAGAGTGCTACTATGGTGAGTCTGGCTTCTTCGCACAGATAAGATAAGCACTTTGGTGCCTAGCAGGAGAAGGTTGCTCAAGTTGCTGGAATGCAGATTGCAGGCTCTGAAGGCAAGATTCTAGCTAACATGGCCAAAAGTTTCCTATTTAAGGAGACTTTGAAATTCAAGGAGTTCACTGCCCACCAAGGAATTGGTGGGAAAACTTGGTGAAAGGAGCTCCAGGTTTATAGCATTTCAGATATTAGATTTTCAGATGAGGTATGCTAAATTATAAAGTCCATGTAAGTATTCCCAATCTGAAAAACTCCAAAGTGTAAAATATTTCTGGTCCCAAACGTATTTGGATAAAAATACTCAACCCATATTGTCTGTTTTTTCTGAGAGGATGTGGGGGGGAGGGTTACTGGAGATTGAACCCAGGGGTGCTTAACATTGAACTATATCCCCAGCCCTTTGTATTTTATATTTTGAAACAGGGTCTCACTAAGTTGCCCAAGCTGGCTTCTAACTTGCCATCCTCCTGCCTCAGCCTCCAGAGTTGCTGGGATTTCAGGGGGGTGCCACTGGGCCTGACTGTATTTCCTTTTTGTCAAATAAAACAGCACCTGTCAGTGAGGAGGAACATGTGCCCACCAAAGGCAGCCCAAAGCCAGTGGGACTCCACCCCGACTTGAGCAAGGGCTGGGGTGTTCTGTATTCATTTGCATGTCCATGCCTGTCATTTCTGTGCTCCTCATTCCTCCCTGTAGCTGGAGCTGTCAGACAGTGTGATTTTCCTTCCTGAAGAACTTCCTCGTAGTGCAGCTCTGTTGGCCGTGATTGTATTCAGTTTTTGCTGGCTTGCGAAAGCGTAGTTATGTTTGCCTTCTTTGAAAGATAGTTTCAAGAGATAGAGTGTTTTGGCTGCCATCTTTTGCCCTCCTGCCAGCAGCTCTCTGATAAGCTGTTCCAATGTCTCTGGCTTCCATAGTGCTTGACGATGTCCATCGTGTTTCTTGACACTGTGTGTTCCTACTCCAGGCACATTTTCTTCAACACTTTTGGCGTCTTTCCTCTTCATCTTCCTGTAGCTCACTGTGATGTACTCCAGAGCGATTTTTTCTTTGTACTCCAGGGTCCATTGTAATTCTTAAGTCTCTGGCAGGGATTGGGAGTTGCGAAAAAGCAGCATTGGGACATTCTAAGCAATACCCATCCTCCATATCTGACTCCTTGGGGTGGCTTCCCAGGTGCACTCATGGAATCGTATGCTGAGATCTGTGTGTTTTGCTTTATTTAGCCTAACTTTATCCCAGACAAGTGTCTCCATGCATTTATGTAACACAAATATAACATTATAGAAGTTAAAAGTATTAATTATCCTCATCAAATGAGTGTTTTGACTAAATTTGAGGATTTACCATTTTCAAGGACAGTTTTTAAATCTCCAAGTTATTTTTAAACTATAAAGAATAAAGGTTCTGATTAAAGAAGAACAATCATAGGTAATGTAATTAAAAGAAAGATATTTTAAGATTAGTTTTTAGATTATTAGAGATGCATTTTTTTTCTAAGAACTCAAAAGTCAAATAATAAATAAGACTGAAAGGGGTACTTATCAATGTTAAAGTAGAAAGGAAGGAGGAAGTAAAGAAGGAGGAAGGAGAGGAGAAAGGAAGGAAAGGAAGGCATGCAGGCAGATAAGGAAGGGAAAAATAAGAGTGAAAAGAAAGGAAGGAATGAACTTGGAGACGATGAACTAGAGGGGTCTGTGGACTTGGCTGCCCCTCCATAGCCGCTGTAGCAGTGTGGATGCTAGGCCAAGCCAGGGTCAGAAGATGAGCTCTGTGAATCTACCCTGCCTTACACCAGTGTCCTGCATCCCTGGATCTTGGTCCTGATGAGGGTTGGAGATTTCTCATGGCATTCCCTGAGATGGTAATCCCCATGGCTGTGGTCATGAACACATGACTCGTGAGTCACCTGATGCATCTGCCATTCCTTCATCTATTCCCCCAGTCTTCCTTGTGGCTCTCAGCTAATCACTTTTATCTATGCATTGGGAATACAGGGGAACCAAGCAAGACAACCAGTCCTTCAAACTGTGAAACTAATATTTGAAAGAGATAAGAAATAAAAAAAAAGTAAATACAATTGCAAGTAGCAGGATGTGCACAGCAAGGTCCTCTGAGGAGGAGCTCTGGGAGGACAACACCCATGTCAGCTTGGATGACCAGTGTAGGTCTGTCTGCGAGTGGGCATCAGTTCTTAGAGCTGTGCAAGAGCAAAGGGGCCTGTAAAATCAGAAAGGATAGACTGCATTGACTTCTGGCCAGTTTCTTAGACATCCTCATAGCAATGGGGAAAAAGTCTCATTTCCTGAAGTGCGATAGAGGAAGAAGTCTAGAGTGATCGATGCCTTTGAGTGCAGACTCCCACTGCAGATGAGTCACCCGCTCCTGAGCACAAAGGACAAACAGAAGGCTGTGCTAGCCGACAGCTGCCCAGCCTGGCTTCCCAGGGTTAGAGAGAATAAACACAGAGGGTCACAAGGCAGTTAGTCATAGGGAACTGGTGTGTGCTCCCTGTGGGAAAACAGGATAGCACAGTGTCTCAGCCCTGGGACCATGAAGCTGTCATCTCACGACATTTAACATGTATATGTGAACAAGCTTGATGAAGATGGGAACAACCACAGGCACCCAGGTTACTAAATGCACCTGCCTCTGACAGCCACAGTCTCAGGTGCATGAGGATGACCCCATGTTCCTTGACACAGTCCTGGAATGCAGCTCTGAACTCCAATGGCAATGAGGCTGGAGGAAGAGTCCTCTGTGTGGTGGTTCTTCACACATGACCCTCAGCAGATGTTGAACAGAGCCAACGTGGGGGAAAGACAAAGGAAAGCAGGACTGAGGCATGTACACCTGCCGCTGATGCTGAGGACTGATGGTGCTCCCTCACCTGCGCCTGGTGAGGCTTGGGGTCCAAACAGCCCTCAGAGTTGTCTAAACTTGTGGCAGGTGGCTGAGCTCTGCACCCCACCACACCACATACTGGACACTGGACATGGGCTCTCTCCAGGCAGGGCTGTGACAGTCATGAGGGAGGAACACGTTGGGAGCAGTTGGGAGCCAACCACCTGCAGAGAGCGGGGGAGTGGTGGTGGTGGAGGGGTCGTGAGTGGGCAGCGGCATGGTGCACCATAGGACCACTGCATCATGTCCTTAGAGACTCAATTGTCCTTGGACAACACACACATCCTGAAGGTGGGGACAGCCTCTGGCATGTGGTCTCAAGCTCAGCAGTAGATGTGGCTCCTGGCAGACTTGGTGCATGGGCCATAGGCCATGGTGTCCTGGCTGCTGCCAGGGGACTGAAGTCCATACTTCCTTCTGGCCACATGCCCACACCAACGGCCGTTCCTGCAGGGCTCTGTGAAGCAAGCCAGTCCCCTAGCAGAGGGCTGGGTGGATCCTCTCTGCCCTGTGTCTCCTTTGACCCTGATGGAGCTCCATCACTGTCAGATAGTAGAGATCACCCTGCTGTCCCCCTCCCTTCACCTGGCTGGCCACAGTTTACTGAGTGTTCCCTCTGCACCTTTTTCTGGTGTCAGAAGTGAGGGTTTGTGTCTCTGATCCTTTTTCAGAGCTTCCCTTTCCAGCTCCATCCATCATGGCTGCTAGGGTTCACAAAGTGTTCCCCAAAGGTCCATGAACCAAATGAACCTTTTTCTTTATCATTTACTTATCTCAGGTATTTTGTAATGATAGAAAGCTAACAAAGAACTGTGAGCCAATAAAACACTTTGAGGGACACAACTTTATTCTTGAGGTAAGTTTTGTTATGCCATGAAATAATATTTTTCTCTTGACATTTTCCATTTAAATTAGCTCTCAGGTCATGCAAGAACATTAGTGGAGCCAGACACGGTGGTGTACACTTACATTCCCAGCTACTGGGGAGGATGAGTCATGAGGATCACAAGTTGGAGGCCAGCCTGGGTAACGTAGGGAGACCCTGTCTCAAAATATGAAAGGGCCAGGGGTGTAGGTCAGGGGCAGTGCACTTGCCTTGCAACTCAGGGCCTGGGATCCATCCCAGCACCACAGCAGGTGGGAAGGACACATTCAGGGTAAGGGCAGGTTTGACCTGCAGGCTGCTGCTTGCTGATTGTGCTTTCGGAATTCAAGACATTCCCCAGCAGACCCTCCACTGGTCCCTCGGTGCCCAGAGCCATTCCCTGTCCACAGGGCCCACAGAGATGCAGGTGTGGACTCCTGTGCCGGCCTAGCACTCACAGGCCCCTCCCACTGGTGCTGCCCAAGAAAAATCAGGTCGGAAACCAAACTCAACTAGTGAAGATGTGCTGGGTTCTACACATCACGAGGCAGCTATTTTGTGGTGATGTTTTATTACAGGGGAAGAAAAAGATGTTGAGGTAGGTGCCCCCGGGTCCTCACAGAGCCCTGTGCCAGCACACTGAACATATTCACTAGTGTCTAAAAAGCCAAACTATGGAAAACAGGCCACACTGGATAACCCAGCTTCAGGTTCCCTGTGAAATGGCTTTCCTCTCACATTTCCCATGGTCCCCCGGCGGGTTGGGTAGGCAGCAGGCCAGTGTAAACACCCAACGTGGAGGTGAAGAGCATCCTGGTAGGATAGATCTGTCAACCACCTCCGCCCACGGGAAGGGAGGCAGGAGGCCGCCTGCTGCCTGAGGCCTCCTCCTCCTCGGTGCCAAAGCTCCGCTGAGCTCAAGGACAGGCAAACCTGTGGAACCTGGGGATGCCCCGGTCACGTGCCCCCATCCTGGCCCTCCAGGCCTTGCTCTGGCAGGGCAATCTGGTGGGGTTCAAGGCTGTGAGTGGTGTTAACCAGCCAAGCTGGGGAAGAGCGCTCGTGTGAACTTGGGACTTGAGTGAGGCTTCGTGCCAACCCTGTAAACAAACCGCAGGACGAGGGCGGATGGTTGACAGCCACCCTCTCTTGATGCAGAATCTTTTTTTTAGAAAGTCATGTTATGACTTCTGCAACTCTGACCCTAAACAAATGGTGGCTTCCATGTTTTTCTGCAGAGGCTGGGAAGGTTAGGGCGGAAGCATGGGTGGCTCTGCAGAAACTGCTTGATTGCAAAAACTCCCTCACTGAGGTCATGGTCTCATTGCAGAAACGTCCTGCCTGGTCCCTGTTGATTCCCAGCCTCTATCTGTGGGAGGAGCTGAGAACATGGTCACATTGGCTCCCTGCATGTCCGGACTGTCCATAGTGATACCACACTGCTCCTCGTTCCCTCTGGGTAGAAATTCCGAGACATCAGACAGGAGCAAAAAGAGAGGAACTAACTAGGGTATCTACCAGATACAACCTGGAAATTTCCAGACTGGAGAGCCAGCCCTGCTCCTCCTCTGACACTGGGACTTGCTTGGGCTAGCTGCCCTGCATCTGTCCTCCTAGGACAGCACAGCAACTCACTTATCTCAGGAAACAGCCATTGGGAATGAAAAGCCTTTGTTATTTGTGTTAACGATGTGGAATATGAGAAGTATGGTTTCATGTGCATATATTTATTTTCAGCTTAGCTGTAGGGAGTTGGCTCAGAGTGGGTGAAAGGGAGAAAATGCAGAATTTTCCAACAAGACACATGAGGAATCTGCTCTGTTGATCAAGCTGTCAAAACCAGAAGCGGAAGTCTCTTCCAAAGAAATTCTGAAGAAATTTGAAAGTTAATGGATCCTCTTGTGAGGAATCTGGTCATCTTAACCCACTGTACATACTCCTCTCACCGTAGTCACATTGCACGGTTCTGTGGGGGGAGGCCTGCTCGTATCGCTGCAGATAACAGACTTGTGCCATTCCTGAAGGGCAAGGCCTGCATGCTTCCTGAGGGTGGGCACCCAGGCCTTATCTTTCGGGACACTTCTAGCACAGCACCTTGCACTCGGGAGTCCCCATTAGGTGTCCAGTGAAGGGACATAATGCTGAAGGAAAATCACATAGACGAGGTTTGGTGGTGCAGCAAGCAATTGTTAATATGTGTTGGCAGGAACTCTTCACACCAAGCCAACAAGAAGTCCCCATATTTCTTGTTATTTTATTAAGCCAGGTTGCCAAATTTTGCACCAAGGGAACTACATATGGTAAGGAATGGGAGAAACACTTAGACTGTGGAGTCCATTCTCTGCCTCAGCAGGCTTAGTCCCTGGGGGTGTTTCCCAGCGATTAGTTTGCAATGATTCCTGCACAGGGGGATTCCCTTAGGAAAACAAGGACTTGGGCTTGGAGAAGAGCTCCACCCCACTGTACTCCACCTTCTGGCACCCAGCATGGCATGGCCTTTGTCCTTCCCCACCGTGGGCTCTGTTCAACATCTGCTGAGTGTCAGATAACTGACTCCCTTCCTCCAGCTTCACGAGCGTCAGGTCCAGAGCCTCACTCCAGGCTGTATGAGGGGGCTCTGGGGTCATCGCCACACAGCTGGGACTGCAACTCATCACAGGCAGGTGTTGTAGCTAAATGAAAATACATATTGCACAACATGTGTCCACACAGAGTGTATGCCCCCTCCCTCGCTCCCTCCGCCTTTTATGACCACCCCGAGCTGAGTGGCTTCCCTCCGCTGTGCCTATCCCACATGATGGTTGACCTCACCTCAGGCCCAGGTACACAGAATAAATGAGAAAGGAGCTTAGAATAAAAAAATGCTTTGCATTTGAAAATGGACATAAATGCAAGTGGATTAGTACGTACCTCCATGTGCTGACCCCCAGAGGAAACATCTGAAATTGGCAAGAACAGTTAGAATCAGAATTTTCAGAACTCTTGAAACAGTCCAGTGTTTGTAGCAATCAAGGGAATATTGAATGAAGAAACAAATAATCAAAAAAAGTTAAAACAGCATGAGAATGTTTGGCATTTATGTCTGTCTTTACTTCATGCTCATGCTCCGTGTCAGAGGTCCTGAGACAATGCCCTCATTCCCACTTTGGTTCCAGAGCAGAAAAGACTTTATTCACAAGGAATAGCATTTGTCCTTTTTGCCACATCTGGGGACTGCCTGAAAGACAATGCAAGCCACTTGGCTTTGTTACCCTGATGCAGAACTCACTCAGGGAAGGGAGGCATATTTTAGAAACACCATAAAGCAAATGCACAGCTCCCAACTGCTCAGAGCAAAGCAATCACGACTAAGACACACAATGGAATCCTAAAATCCTAGCAGGAAAAACTGAGCAGTAGGTTCCTTGAGAAATCATGGCACTCAAAAGTGTCCTGTACACTGGAAAATTTAAAAGGTCACTTACTTCCCCAGGACAGGATCTGTATTCAGAAAAGAGCTGATAAAACCCCTAGGCTTTCACCTTTGTTTTCTTCCTAGGCTTAGTGAAAGCAGGAAGTGAAGGCTAAGGCAGAGTTTAAATGGTCAGCACTGGGCTCTTGCTCTCTCCCAAGTAACTCAAAGAAATCTCTGTGAGAGCACTAACTGAAGAAAATCTAAAGGATTCAATTTTAGCAGTGCTCCTGGAAGGCAATGCAGTGTGCCAAAGATTATTCTTGAGATTAAAACTCTATTGGAATTTGCCCTGCTGGGTTTTAGGCTTGTTGCAAGTTCATTGCTTCTTACTCTCTTCATTTTGGAGTGGAAAAGTCTATCTTGTGCTGTCCCATAAGTGTGTTTTGGGAGCAGATAACTTGTCTGTTCTCATAGATCGACAACTGGAGAATAATTTTTCCTTCAAAATGAATTGTATCATGAGTTTCACTCACTTTTGATTCAGATATATTTAGATGAGATATTGGACTTGGATTTGAAGTTTGAATGGGCAAAATTTTTTCGCTTTGGGGAAGGAATGAATTATTTTGCATTTAATAGATACATGAATTTTGCGAATCTAGAAGGCAGAGTTATGGGCTGTTTCAGCAGTAGCCGTAGGAAGACCATACGTGAGCTCATATGTGAGCTGCCATAGCAGACCACAGACTGCTAATGCATAAAGAAGAAAAGTTGATCTCTCAGCTCTGGAGCCTCAGACGTGCACAATGAAGGCCCGGCAGGTCTGGTGTCTGGTAAGGGCCCTGTGTCTCTGCTCCATGGCAGTGCCTTGGGCTGGCATCCTCCAGAGGGAGCCAACTCTGTGTCCTCATGTGGCAGAAGGGACAGAGGGTATGAACCCCTCATCCCATCCAGAGGGCTCTGCTGTCACTGAAGCGCTTCCTGAGGTCCTCCCCTCTTTGGACTGTGGCCACATTGGCCACAGAGTTTTAACTCAGGAACTTTAGGTGGCTACGTTCAGCAGAAGTGATAGCTCGTTGGGGTTCAGACTTGCATTTGCTGGGTGAAGAGTGATATGCAGCAGCTCGCCAAGTAGCTGCTGGCTGCTTTCATGTGCTCTCTGGAGAAATGTCTGCTCAAACCCCGTGCCCGTTCCTTGTGTGGTTGCTGGTTTTTCCACTGTTCAGTTGCATGAGTTTATTAGCTGTTTTGTTTTTGTTTGTCCTTCTTAGTTCTCCATGACAGTAGTGTCTATTTTGGCATTTCATACCAACGTGAAGTCTATCTTATTCTAATTAGGACCCAGTCTCATGGACATGCACGGTAGTGAGAGTACTTGTGGAATATTCACACACACACACACACACACACACACAGAGGAAGGTCACGTCAGGCCCACCCACCGTCTGTTTTGGACATTGACTCTTCATGGATGTGAGCATGCCATTGTGTCCTCCATTCCACAGGGCTCCTCATCTTGGCATTGTTTCCTTTGGTGTGCAAGGACTTTTCCATCCCAGTGTTTTTTGCTTTGTTGCCTGTACCATATTCAAAAAAGGAAAAAGAAATCCTTGCCAAAACTAATATAAAGCAACCTTTGGCCTAATTTTCTTCTAGATGTTCTGCAGTTTCAGGTATTCATTCTGCTTTGAGTTGTTTTTCTTGGGTGGTGGAGGATAAAGATCCTCTTTCCTTGTCTCACATGTAGATATCCAGTTTTCCCAACCACTTGTTGGAGATGCCTCCTTTCCCCCAGGTGACCTTGGAGCCCCATGAAGGCCTCTGACTGTGGATGTGGCCTCACCCCTGGGCTCTTCCTTCTGCTCCATCATTCCTTGTGCCATCTCTTTTAATTACTGGGAACTTATGATAGATCTGAAATCAGGAGGGGTGACACCTCCAACTTCATTACTCTTGCTTGATATTTCTGAGAGATCTGGGATCCTTTGTGGTTTCAAGCAAAGTTTTAAACAGTTTTTTTTTTCTATTTCTGTGAATAAACTGCATTGGAATTTTGATAGGGGATTGTATTGAGACCGCAGCAATTTTGAGTGGTCTGAGCCTTTTAGCAATATTAGTTCTCCTAGTCCATGGCCTGGGTGTGTTCCGCCTGCTTCTATCTACTTCAGTGTTTTACAGTTGTCAGGGCCCAGACCTTCCACCTCCTTGGTTAAGTCTGTGCCTGAGTATTCCATTCTTTTCAGTGCTATTGTAAATGTGATTTTTTTTTTGCATTTATTTTACAGAGTTCATTTTCAGTATATAGAAATACAACTGATATTTGTATGTTGATTTTATATCCTGCAACTTTGCTGAACTTTAAAAATAATTGTAACAGTTTTTTGGTGGAGTGTTTAGGATTTTCTATGCATTAAAATTATTCAATAGGAATAATTTAGCACTTTTCCAATTTGGGTGCCTTTTATTTTTCCCTTCTTACCAGGACTCCAGGACTGTTTGAATAGCAGTGGCCAGACTGTCCATTCTTGTCCTCCTCCTGATCTTAGAGGAAAACTTCCAGCTTTTAACCACTGGGTATGACATAACCTGTGGGCTTGTAATACATGGTCTGTATTGTGTTGGGGTACATTCCTTCTATACCTAATTTGTTGAGAGTTTTTAATCATAAAATGATGTTGATTTTTGTCAAATGACTTTTCTGCATCTATTAACATGATCATATGATTTTTGTCCTTCATTTTGGTAATGTAGGATTTCGCATTTACAGATCTCGGTGTGTTGAGCCATTCCTGCAACCAAGAATACCTACTTCTTGATTATGGTGCATGTTCCCTTCAGTGTGCCGTGGAAGTTGGTTTACTAGTGTAGCATTAAGGATTCTTTTCTGCTCACCTGACAGTGGCCAGGAAGCACAGAGAGGTTTGGGGGAAAGTGCAGGGGCAAGATGGACCCACAGTGACTCTCTCTCTCTCTCTCTGTAGTTTCTTTGCTCCTTTCTTCCTCTTTATTCTCTCCATTTCTGATTTGATTTTTTTTTTGTAGTGGTATGCTTTAATTCTTTTTCTCTTTTGTGCATCTTGTACAGGTTTTGACCTAACAATGGAACTTATATGAAACATCTCTAGTTATAATAATTTGTTTAATTTGATGGCAACTTTATTTCAGTCACATACAAAAACTTGATGATCGTTTTTAATGATTTTGTATTTTAATTTTTATGTTGAAGTTCAGTATAGTTAGCATGCTACATTGCAGTAGTGGAATAATCCGAATGACAATGTCAGTGCCTTCCTCATGAACTCTGTATCTGCAGCGCCCCCTGTGGCTTCTCTGGGAGCTCCATGTCTGCAGCGCCCCCTGTGGCTTCTCTAGGAGTTCCATGTCTGCAGCGCCCCCTTGTGGCCCTTCAGGATCTCTCCATTGCCTGTTACTCCTCTCACCACTTCTTGCAGGCTGGGCTGGGGTGGGGAACTCCCCCAGCACCTGCCTGTTGGAGGTCTTTGTCTCTTCCTCATTTCTTCCATGGCTGGCCTGCTTTGGGCTGGAAGCTTTTTCCTTCAGTATTTTGAAGACACCTTCCCATCCTCTGGGGCCTGTAAGGTTTTGAAGAGAGATACCCTGCCAGTCATCAGGAAGTGTGCTTGTGGGTCACCAGGCATTTTCCTTTTGCTGATTTAATGCTTTGTCTTCATTTCTGACCTTTGACCATTGGTCAGTGTTTCCCCGTGAAGACCTCCTATTCTCAAACGTCTGGAGTGCTCTGGGCTTTGTGGATCCATGCTTATTCACCTCTTCAGATCTGGGGGCTTTGTGGCCCGCATTTCTCTGGTAGCTTTCTCTCCCCTTCCTGATTCCCATTCCCTTCTGGACATCATCATGCATCCAGTGGCCCACTTGCTGGTGACCCATGACTGCCACAAAAGATTTTCACTCCTTTTCATTTTCGTCCCTCAACTCAGCAGTTTCAAACACTCAGCCTCCAGGCTTGTGGACTCTCCCATCATCCCGGCTGCTGTCGATGCTTCTGTTGAAGTTTTCACTCCAGGCTTCATATTTTTCTGCTTGGTTCTTTGTTATGTTCCTGCCTTTATACTGGCTGTCCCATGTGTAGCTGTCCTGATTTCATCTAGTTGACTGTGTTTTCTTACAGCTCACTGCACTTCAAGATGATCATCTTGAATTCTTTGCAAAAAAATTGTAGATTTTCCTGTACTTGGGCTCAGCCACTGGGGCTTTAGTTTTTTCCTGGTGATGTCGTGCTTCCTTGACTTTCTTTGCTCTTCTTGACATTGCATTGCTATTTTGGCACATGCTCTTCTCCAGGCTCAGAAGACAGAGCTTCTCCAGGAAGCCTGACTAGAGATGTGGTGGAGGTAGAGCGTGCTCTCAGTCTTTCTCTGGGATGCACCTGCTGTACTCCTTGTGCTCCTTCTTTTCTGGTCATCCGTATCCACGAAGCAGGCTTGATGCGAAGAGATGCCCACTTACTTTTCCTATGGTAGGCCCTAGGTGCTCAAAGTTGTGCACTTTCTTCTAACCAGTAAAGCCAAACCAGTCACTAAGCTCTGCATTTGCTGCTGCAATCTGTGCTGACTGCGAGAGCCCGTGCAGGCCATGCACAGGATGTGGGATGCCGTCCGTCCACAGGAGGAGATCTGTGAGGTTCGGTGATGGGTGTCCTGGCGGCGTCTCTGAGCTGGTGGCCAGGGTCCATGGTGCTCTTGAGATGCACACACTATTGATGTGCTCTCTCTTCTTTCTCCATGTGTCTCCTGTCAGTGTTCTGGGTGGAAGAAGACTGAAGTGGGTCTCCTGGTAGCATGTGCCAGGCGGGGAGCACCCTCACGTTCCCCATGGTGGAAGCTGCTGGCCACTCACCCCTCCCAGCGCCATGCCACCCTGGGGAGAGGTTGCCCACTCTTAGATGCTTTTTCCCATGAGATGGGGTAACTCAGCTCGTGTATGGGGCTTCCACAGAAGAGTTCTCATCCATGGGTGGTTGCCAGAGCTGGTGCTTCTATGGGGAGGTGAGCCGGGACCTGCAACCAGCTGATGTCATTCCTTCCCCCTTCCTCTTCCTCTGTAGGGTCAACTATGATATTTATCACATGAATGTAAATAAATTGGGTTTTATTTTAGCAATGTAAGATAGTCCACTTGACTGTTTTTCTATTTTTATTTATTTGTTTTGTTTCAACTTATAGATTTACAACATACCTTAATATCTATGGGACACACCAGCTTTACCCACTTTGGACCTTAATTCTCAAAATTTCAAAATTGACATAGCAAACCATAGAGTTTTATTCTTAAATATATACTTTTAAATGTTTATTTAGATCCTCAAAACATCCCTCTATGTATTTTGAAATGTATCTTGTGAAGACATGGAAGTTTCTTCTGGCATTTTGTTTGAATTTGTAAACTAAACTTGGGGGAAACTGACATCTTTGCCATGAATGTAACATGTTTCTTCATTTATCCATAGACATGGATAAGACACTTCATTTGTCTATTTTATCCATAAAAGTGTTTAAACTGTGTTAATTTTTAGATGTTTTATTAGTCTGGTTACGACCATGTTGCATTGTGGTAGGAAATACATGCGTGTGACGTGTACACTGCTCCGCACGTGTTACGTCCAGGAGTTGGTCTGCAGGACCAAGTGTGACCTGGCCAGGGAAGTCCCCAATAGACCGGCCGGCCACCAGGAGGGGAAGGTCAGGACACCTCGGATCCAGGGCAAGCTGGAGTTCCTCTCCTCTCACGGTCGCCCTCCCTGCCTCCCCTCCCTGACTCTCAGACCTTCCGGCTCCTTCAGCCAGGCCTGCTTACGGTGGTGGATAATGTCCCATGGGTAAAGTCAGTGCACTGTGGGCTGCAACGGCGGCAGAACCCTCCAAGCAGCACCCAGATGAGTGAGTGGCCAGGCGCTGTGCTCACAGCCGAGCTGCCCGACACCCTGACCTGCATCACAGCAGTCTGACTGCCAAGGGAGCTGCATCTGAGTGTCTGTCGTGCACTGCACGGTGAGCGGGCGCTGGTGTGTGTGAGGTCACTTCTGCCTCACTCACATCCTGAGCGCCTGCGTTTGTCCTGAGAGTTGGTCTGTGATTCAGCTCAGTGCTCTGTGTAGATACTGTATCCTCTGAAAACTGTGTATTCTGATCTTGGGATCTGTGAATGCTTCTGGCTTGTAAGAGTCTTCATTCTTTGTTGGATTTTTAATTGGTGGTGACTGCTGAGGGTGCCGGTGCCTGACGCTGGAGAGATGACGCCCGACACTCCCTCAGGAAGAGTCCGCGTGCTTTGACTGTGGTATCAGTCCTTCAGGAACGCTTCCTTCTCTTCCTACTTTCTTAGTTTTTAATCATAAATTCATTTTGACTTTTCAGAAGTGTTTCTTTTGTATCCATTGAGAAAATCATGACCTCATCCCACGGCTATGTGAACTTCACTTACAGATCTACTAATGTCAAGCCACACTTGTTTTTCTGCAGTAAACTTTAGTTGATTATGATGTATTATATTTTTACTATGTTATTTCAGTTACTTAGTAAAATATTTTTAATAATTTAGGTCTGTGTTCACAAGTAAAATTGCTTTGCAGTTTTCTCTTCTAGCCTTATTTAATTGAAATTAAACTCACCCTAACTACAAAGTGTTTTAGACCACCTTCTTTCTTTTTCTGTTCTCTAGAACTACTTTTATAAAATACAGATTATCTGTTCCTTCAAGTTAGGCAGCATTTTTTTGTACCATTTTCTGGGCCAGAACTCTCCTGTGGCTCCACTATATCATGTCCTGTAATGCTTAAGAAAACTCTTTTCTGTGACCCTAAGCTGAGTGCACACAGCTTCACGGGGCAGATCTGGGCTCTGGACTGATACTTAGGCTGGAGTCCTTACTCTCCTGTCCTGCGGTCAGCCCCAGGCCTCTGGCAGGGCAGAGTCGGTTGGCTAGGTTCCTGACGCCTCTGCTTTCCCCCGCAGGACACACGGGGCGGCTGCTGAAGTCGCTGTGCTTCCTGAGTCTCTCCTTCCTGCTGCTGCACATCATCTTCCACATCACCCTGGCCAGCCTCGAAGCCCAGCATCGCATCGCGCCTGGATACAACTGTGAGTGTCAGGGCTCCTGCTGCTGCCGCGTGGGCATCCTCGCACCCGGGAGCCTGCGCTGCAGGCGTGTTGTGCGATTCAGAGCGTGTGGTCACTCGCAGTGCAGGGTAGTGTAGACACACCCGAGACACTTGGCGATGGAAAGTGAGAGCTGAGGACGGCTTGGTTATCGACCTGGCAGAGGGTAGCTCTGGGGTTCCTCTCTGTGTAAAGTATGGTCATTGAACTTAACCTGACAGTCAAGATTACATGCAGTCCTTGGAGCTCAGGGTAAGAAGAGATGCATGCAATTTCTAACAACATGAATATGAACGTGAAGTCGATCGACTTGCAGATTATATGACAGAGCAACTGCGTTATTGACCACAACGTGAGGTTTCTTATCTCTTCTTGGGGAAAATGCCATATGATAAAGGGAGTTCTTTTTTCACGACAGGAGCTCTTCACTGGCATTCATGGGGAAGTAAGATGTTTTACACCTGCAGTATTTCAAAGTGTGATCTAGAAAAGCTTTGTCCAGGCTTCTTAGGCTTTGGTTTTGTAGGATGGGTGATTATCACTGGAGAAAAACAGGAGCCTCCCAAGTGGCTGGAGAAAGGTCCCTGCGTTTCATGTCAGGCCTCGGGGACCCCTGGGAGCTAGCTGTAGGCGGGGTAGCGGTCGCAGCTTGCCGGCTTTCCTCTGCAAGACCCATTTGTGGCTTTGAAATTTCCTGAACTTTCATAAGTGCAAGTACAACTAATACAAAGCCAACATACCCTTCCTATAAAATAAAAAGACTGAGATTCTGCATGGATCAGAGAGTTTTACGTTAAACACAGCGAGGGACCCTTACTAGAACTCGTGTTCATGAATCACTCTTTATCCCCACGGCTCTGGTGCCAGACGTAGGCAGAGCTGCAGGTGGTATGCATTTTGGCTGTTCTGCTAAGTTCGGAGTCTCTCTAATGGCAACACCTCCCACAGAGACTTTTTATTAGAGTTCTATGACTTAAAGTCTGGCCGTTGTTCTTAAAATCGCTATGTAATTCACATGCTGTAAAATTCACCCATTTAAAGACACACTTCAGTGGGGTTTTAGTACATTCAAGACTGCAGCTGCCCACGGTGCTAGTTTTCAATGCAGTCAGTATTCACTCTCAAAACCCAGATCCATGAGTAGTCACTCCCCGCTTCCTTCCCTGCCACCCCAGGCTACCACTCATCTCCTTTCTGTCCTTGTTCAATTTGCCTATGCTAGACATTCTATCTAAATGGATACAATCTATGACCTTTTGTGTCTTGCTTCTTTTCTTTAGCATAACCTTTTTGGGCTCATCCATGATATAACATGTATCAGTACTTACTTCCTTTTTCATGGCTGAATAATATTCACTTGTTCACATGTTGTTTAATGTTTGATGAAAGCCAAACATCATTCCATTACTTGATAAAATTGAGTGTTTAAATCATGGCATTTAGGTTAGGTTGCAGTGATAAAAAGCATTGATTATATTTGCTAGCTTCACTGCTAACACAGAAAGTTAGCAACAATATTTTATAGTGCTTTGTAATAAAAAAATCATTGGTGTATTTCATGGTAAGGTACTCTCAGGACCATAAGGACAGATTTTATAACCACAGTGTTATCCGAATAAAAGACCTTTTCAAGAATGGTGAATTCTTCATCAGCAGAGATATTTTAGCACAGAATAATTTGCAAATTATACAATTTTAAAAATCTGAGTTGATTAATCTCTCTCTCTCTCTCTCTCTCTCTCTTTCCTTTCTGCATAAGTTCAGGTTGCTGAGTGATGTGGGAAGGGTCCCTGGAGAGTGTCCAGCTTAGCACGTATAACTCACGATTTCTTGTGACTCAGGAGTCTGGGCATTTCTGCTTTTATCTGCAATACAGGTTTTCCATAATTCTACAAAGAACAGAATAAAAACGCAGAATGAAGCATTAGAACAAATTCCCTTTCTGCATTTATAGCAGTAATTCTGTGTTCTCTTCCGTACGGCATAGACAGGCAGGCGCATGCTCGGACACACAGGCATCTGTTCTGGTTTGACTGCTCCTTCCACAGCAAGGATCAAACACACAGAGGCTCGGGGACCTCAGACGTCTGAGTCTCTGAGGGGAGTGGGGTGGCCAGGGCTGGCCTCCTGGCCTGCCTGTCAATGGCATTCCTTGCCAGCCCGAGCTTGGGGCCTTGGACCTGCCCCTGGAGGCCCCTCCCGAATGCTGGCCTCCCCAGTGCCATGAGATGCGTGGCTCCCTCAGCGCTGTCTGCATCAGAGTGCGCTCTGCTCCTCACTGCAGGGGGCCTTCCATGTCACAACCCCAGGACACAACCCTCTCTGCATGTCCCCAACACAAGTGGCCTGTGCTCCACCAGAGCCAGCTGAGTGGAGGCCGTGATGGCAAGCTGTTTGTACAGAGTTAAATTCCCACCAGAGCTCCTTTCTGTCAGTGCGGAGGGTCCCATTTGAAGCTCCAGTCTTTCTGATGAAGGAACTGACAGGCGAGGGAGAGGGAGAGGTTAGATGGGGTTAAAATGGAATCTGAGTTCTCCGCCTCTAGCCTCAGGCCCCCTGGAGGTGAGTTTGTAGGCCTCCTAAACTCCTCTGACCCAGCGTGATGTGGGCGCTCACTCTGGCTGGCCGGGTGCTGTGGACTTGGTTCCATTTCATGTGACGCATTAATATTAATACATTCTTGAAAAAGGATAAAAGGGAAGGACAGACAGACTTAAGAGCTTTGCAAACTGGTGTCATATCCAAAGTTCACACAGACCAGGTTTCAGCCTGAGTGTTTCCTGATTATCAGGCTGTACAGACTGCCCAGCCTGTCAGGACTTCGGAGCCAGGTGGCGCTGGGGCTGCTCTCCTGGCTGTGCACACCCACCGGCTCTTGTGATATTCCAGAGTTGGTGCTCAGCCTCCTTTGGTGTCTGCAGACACAAAAGAGCAGATCTAAATGCCAAGGGCCAGAGCTGCCTGTGCCCTGCCAGTGTGGCCTCCTGGAGGCCCAGGCACTGGGGGCTGAAGTCAATCAGAGCCAGGCCACCAGGGCTCCCTGCATGTATTTGCTGTTGTCTTCCCAACGACAGCTTTCCCCAGTTACAGCTCAGACCCTGGCCCTCACTGTGGCCAAGGCTCCGGCCCCTTCCCAGAGCCCCTCCCAGGAGCCTGGGACGCGTGTTTGAGAGACAACAGTAGCATTTATAAGTACCCAGTCCCTGGATGCCGCTGCTCCCCAGAGCCCTCTGAGTATTAGCGGCAGTTGTAAAGACTGTTCAGACCGCTCTGTTTGGGTTCAGACAAGCTGGCGGGCTTATTAAAGGCGCCATTGTGCAGAATGGAACCGACCAGCCCAGTGTGCTCCCTTCCTCTCCCTCTTATTTTCAAAATGGAGTTCTTACAGGCAAGTGAGGAGCCCACGGGACCAGGGACCACTGTAAATTCTCTCCAATGTGTTGTGCTACTAACTAAAATATTTTCATTCCATCACAACTAGGCTACTTAAATAAATGCAAACCTGGTTTCAATTATGTCATTACAGATTACATAGAAGAAGTTTGTCTGACTGGGATGGATGTGGGGCTGTCTTAGAGAAATTTCCAGGCCAGTCTGAATTCCTGCGCTTTGCTAAAGCACTCCATTGATGGAAAGAAGTTTTGGGGTTCAAAGCTATGTTAGAGAAATTCCTCATGATAGAGCTACTTGTCGTCGCTATATATAGGACATTTACTCACATTTCCTTCATTATGAATCCTGACCCCTGTGCAGTTCCTCCCTTCCTCCATGGATGCCTCTCCTGTTCTTTACCCAGGGTGCTCTGCTGCCCCATTTAGCATCATCAACCATCTCAGGGTGGGCAGGGACAGCCTTCCTCCACAGGCTCTCGCCTGGTGACAGGGGCATCCTTCCACTCATGCAGAGGCCAGGCTGGCCCACCACACCTCTAGGCTGAGCCTTCTGCAGTCTCCCTTTCTCTGTGTAAATACAAAGCCCAGCGCGCACACAGCCTTGAGATGGGATGCAAGGTGGCAGAAGCATCTCAGAGCCTGGGGGTTGCAGAAGCCAGGGCATCTGAGCTGCCCTGCGAACCCTGGCCTGTCAAGATTCCTCGCACTTGCAGCTTTTACTTTTATTTTCCAATTGTCCATGTTTGTTCTGGTGCACATAGGCGCACCTAGTGGTGGGAAGTGGCATTGCAGATTGCTTCCACTCCAAATGGCAACCCCAAGTGGGCAACCTGGTCCCTCCCGTGTCCCTTAGACTCCCTGAGATCCCGCCCCTGCCTTTCCCCTTCTCCACTGTCTTCCACCTGGGGGATGCAGCCGACCCCTGACCTTCTGAGTCTGGCTCAGCGCTTGACATACGGTCTCAGGCTCCAGGCATCTTCCTGCAAATAGCACGGTTTCGTTCTTCGTTGCGGAATAAAACCACAGCGCAGATGCAGCTGTCCCTCGGAGTGTTCCTCCCAACCTGCTCAGGACATGTCCCTCTTGCGAATCCTAACCCTCCTCAGCTGTGGGCTGAGTCCAGTCTCAACTTCAGGAAGGGTGTCTCCTTCGTCCTCAGTTAGCCGATCCCTCTGCTCTGCCCAGCAGCGGGCTCAGTTGGGTTCTCTTCTCCCCAGTGCTCAGACCCTCCACCAGTGTGGAGTGAGGGGCCTCCTTGGGATGCTACTGGGCCCAGGACTTGTGACCTGCCTGACAGTGGGTGGTTTTCCCTGATGCGCTTGATCTTCAGAACCTGAGGCTCCAAAGGCCCAGACACCAGGAGTGGCCAATCTGCTCGAGGTGGTGAGGCCATGGGACAGGCGCTGGCAGCGCCTCCTGCCTCCCCACCAGGGCAGATGCAGGAGCCTTCGCCTGGTGTGGTGCCAGCAGTGCCAACTCCGGTGGTGCTGGAGCACCCTCTTCACCTGGGTTTGCACCACGGGTCCTGGTAACTGCAGGTGGGCCCCAGGGTTTGTCCATCCTGGTACAAATAACTCTGTGGCCGAGCGAGATTCCGCCTTACAGTTTTTTATATTGGGGATGCTCTCCTGGGGAGAGCAGAACCAACACCAGATGAAATGGAGGCACAGTAAGGAGAAGGAAGCCCACATCCTGCCTCCTGAGATCACCTGCTGCCACTGGGAAAGCCCAGCAGACTGAGGGTGAGGGCCTCTGAGAAAGGCTTGGCCCTCTGTCCCCTGCCACCCTTCTCTGCTCAACCCATCCTGATTCTGCCATGGACAGACTTTTGCTCTGCTGAGTGAGCTTTCTGAAAGCAGTGACTGCCCCTCAATGAAACCATTTAACACAAAACCTGTGCCAGGTCGTGATCTGGGCAAGGTCAGGACAGCACAGCCCCATGTCTCTTAACTCAGGTGTCTGGAAGGATATGGGTCGTGCGTGGGCTTCTGATCCATCATAATAAGACGAATTAGCCGGAAGTGCTGCTTCTTTTCTCCACAGACCCTCTTAGGCACAGGCCAGCTTGGCTCTAGGCTGTCCTCTGCCACCTGGGGAGGCAGCTCCCGTCATGACGGACCAGCAGACTGCTTAGAGTCCATGCTGAAGGAGCTCTTGAGACTCGCATTTGATAGTGCTGGTGTTCTTGGAATCATGCATGCCAGTGGTTTTTACAGCCAAATGTCAGACACAGGTAGGAGGGAGAGCTGAGGGGGCACCTCGTGGAGGGGAGCCCCCACCCCAGGCAAGAAACATGTAGCCCAAGGTGTGGCGATGTCCAGGAGGGACGCTCGGGAATGTCCCTTTGCACAGTGTCTGTTAGATGGGATAGCTCATTTATGATGAGAAGTGTGTCCACTTCCCAGGGTTTTTAAATACCACTTGATACAGGGGTGAATTTAACATTCAAGGGGCCCAGGCTAGCCACTCGCCTCCGCGCCTCCATGCTTCCACTGTGAAGTGAAGACAGCAGTTGCCATCACAGGCTGCTGTGAGGGGCAGTGAGGAAGGCCAAGCCCTTGGAGCCATGCCCAGGTGCCCAGTAAGTCCAGGCTGCTGTTGCTATCACCGGAGAAGCTGTGCTTCTCATCCCAGGTCACACACGAGGTGCTAGGAACCACTGTGTTCGACCGTTTTTATCAATGGTAATGTTGATGACATCAGAAAATTAGGAAGCTTCCCTGGTACTAGAACATTGTGACGGTTTTTGTCTTGGTGTTTCACTGATTCTGTTATTTGGGTTCTACCCTCTACGCCATGTGTTGGAGTCTCAGTAACGAGTTACATGGCACCAGGTGGAAGGTGGTGTCAGGACCTTCCCTCCAGGAAGTGCTAGTGCCCCAGCTCTGTACCTGGACTTTAGAATCCTTCAAGGCCCTGCCCTCAGGCTCCCGTCCACCTGGAAATTTGCCATGCATCGCACCTTCCAACTTGGAGCAAGGAGGGATACAGGCATCACTCTCTGCTCCTTACCCCCTCTGTTGTCGGATTCAGGAGGAAGGGACACAGGGCAGAACACTGGAAGGAGGGAACCAGGGTTCCTGGGTCGAGTTTCTGACACTCGATCCCCAGAACTCAGTTGAGCCTTACTTTGTGTCTTAAACATCAAGGACTCTCACTGGCACCTGCTGATGGAGAATCTGAGACCCAGAGGCAGACAGTGACTCCCATGAGAGCACTCAGTGACACAGCCAGCATCTCCTGCCCCCACAGGGGATATTCTCTCCCACCCCAGGGGCAGCCTCACAGGTTGATGGAGAAGCTGGACGTTGGTTACTTAGGTTTTGAGGAATGTGTGAGATTAGGGTGTGTACCCTTGGAGGTCCTGCTGGATGCCAGCATGGTTAATGTGACCCGCTGATTCTCCTTACAGTGTTCATGGTTAGAAGCAGCTTGCTATGCTTTACTTACATGGTGGGGCATGGTGAAAGGACATCAGAGGAGTGTGGTGGGAGGACATCTCAGGGGTGTGGTGGAAGGACATCTCAGGTGTGCGATGAGAGGACATCTCGGGTGTGTAATGGGAGGATATGTCAGGGGTGTGATGGGAGGACATCTCGGGTGTGGTGGGAGGATGTCTCAGGTGTGATGGGAGGATATCTCGGGTGTGCTGGGAGGACATCTCAGGGGTGTGATGGGAGGACATCCGGGTGTGTGGTGGGAGGACATCGCAGGGATGTGATGGGAGGACATCTCAGGTGTGGTGGGAGTACCTCTCGGGTTTGGTGGGAGGACATCTCAGTTGTGTGATGTGAGGACATCTTTGGCAGAGTGGGAGGACATCTGAGGAGTTGATGGGAGCACTCTTGGGTGTGATGGGAGGACACCTCGGGTGTGTGGTTAGAGGACATCTCGAGTGTGATGGGAGGATATCCCATGGATGTGATGGGATTACATCTCAGGGGCACAGTGGGAGGACATGTCAGGCCAATGGAAGGACCTCTTGAAGTCATGGTGGAGGATATCTGAGGGACATGTTGCATTGACATTCAGGGGCATGATAGACACATAAATGGTCTGAGTGTCGTCTTGGTGTCCCAGACAGCATTCACTGCACCAGTTCAGCTTGCTATGAAAACGTTCTCTGTGTTAGGATTTAACATGTGAATTCATAATTTGAAAACATAGAATCACTGTGTTACACTAGTGACCTAAAATATGTAAAGAATGTTCAATGTGTTCGTCCTCAGGACATAGGGATTAAAAATCACAGTGGATACAGCTCATCCTGACCCGGATAGCTGAATTTAAAAGCAAACCCTAACAAGTGTTAGTGAGAAGGTAGAGGATCTAGGCTACTCGCCACTGCCCTCTGAGTGTCCATTGGTGCCCTGCTGTCAGAAACAGCCCATCAAACATGAACCCACCTTGTGATCCAGCTTTTCCACTCCCAGCTATTTCCCCAAAGAATGGGAAACAGGTGTTCAAACAGACACTTGCTCACAAGTGTTTATAGCAGTATTACACACAATTCCAAAGATGGAAACCACCCAACTGTCCACACAGGATCAATGAGTAAATGAAATGCAGTGTGTGTGTACACAGGGTGTTATTCCTACACCAGGAGGGATGAACTACTGATGCATGCTGCAGTGCGGTCGGACCTTGGAAACAATCGAGTTGAGTAAGGAAGAAGATACAAAGTTCATGTGTTGGCAGATTCCATTTAGATGGAATGTCCAGAGTGGGTCATTCCATAGAGACAGAAAGCAGATCATCATTGCCAGGGCGTGTGCAGTGAGAGGAACGGGGGTGATTACTGAACAGGTGCGTGGTGGTTTTCTACAGTGATGAACCTGTTGTGGATCTAGATGGACGTGGCGATTCCGCAGCATCATGAACACCCCAAATGCCACTGACGTGTTCACTTTCCTGTGAGCGATCGTACTGTCAGTCAGCTTTTCATCCTGGTGGCAAAATGCCTGAGAAGAGCACCTTGGAGGAGGAAAGATTTATTTCAGCTATGATTTCAGAGGTCTCCAGCCTCATTGCCATGGTCTCTGGGTGAGGCAGAATGGCAGAGGGGATAGAGTGGAGCAGAGATGCCCACATCAGGGCATTGGGCGAGCAGAGGGAGAGAGAGAGAAGGGGGAAGAGACCGGGGAGAAGACATAATTCCCAAGAGCACAACTCCAGTTACCGCCCTCTCTAGCCAGCTCTCACCTCCCAGTTTGCAGGATGGAGTAAGCTACGATGAGGTCAGAGCCCTGTGACCCAGTCACTTTTCAACAGCCCGCCTTGAACATCACTGCACTGGGGACCAACCTTTCAGCACATGAGCATTTGGGAACATTCCAGATCCAAACCATAGCATGTATGGTATGTGAATTTTCCTTCAACCAAAGGAAGAAATAAAAAGTGCACCATATTCATGCTTCATCAGCATATGAGTAAAGCACTTTTGCTAATTTAGTGGATTTAAAATAGCCCAGAGCTGCTTTTAAAAATAATGATTACTGAAGACAAACAACTTTTCATATATTTACTATTTTGTCTTTATTTTGTCAAGGATTTGCTCATGTGATAACTCATATTACTCTCTTTAAATATATTTCATGAAGCTGATTTAAGAATTAATTTTTGTTAACTTCCATTACATAGGTTTTTTTTTTCATTATTCCTATTGTAATCAGTTCTTTTATTGCTTCAGTGCCATAAATCTTCAGAGTGACTCATATCATACCCTACTTCTTACTGGTTTTTATAATTTAAAATACATGCAACTTTTAATTCACTTGAAGGTTCTTTTGCCTAGAGTCTTTGAAGAATGGATTTTCCCTTGACTGTTGATTATTTTTTCCATCCTCACTGATTAAACACTTCTTCCTTTGATGCCAGTAGATACGAGCTCTGCTCATTCACACAGCAGCCTTCTGAGATCTGGCCACATGTTGGTTTCCTACTCTCCGTGTAGAGCCCCTCTCTCAAAAACGTCTTTCACCTCCACATTCTCTTGTTTATACAATCACCCTTACATTTCTTTTTATTGTGAAACTTGAGGTTCTACTTTGAGAAAATTCTGAATAAACCTGCAAACCAAAATTCAAGTAGCAAATAGAGGTGCTAGAGGACTCCAGATGCAAATGATAGCATCCAGATTGGCACCTACTGCGAGCTCAATCATCCTCATTTCAGAATGAGCCATGAACTATGAATATATCTCAATAACAAAACAAAACTTGTTAGCTTCTGGTAAGGTAATGTTATACTATATATTTCCAGTGTTAGTTTACCTTCAATTTATGGGTATATTCTTTATCTCTCATTCTGCCATGAATTAAGTCAGTATGAAAACATATAGTAACTGCCCTAATTAGCAGCGGTATAATCTGAGACGGCTCATGGATGCCTAAAAACCTGGATAATGCCAAACTCAATATTTTCTATGTTTTTCCCCCCTATAATACATATCCATGATAAAGCTTAATTTATATATTTGGTGCAATAGGAGATTAGTAAAAAACTAATGAAAATATAACAATCATAATAATAGTCTGTAATAAATTCACCAACAATACTCCTCTTGCATTTGGGGTCCAATAAGGCTTTTTTGGACACAAGCACTGTGATACCATGACAGTCACTCTGGTGACTGAGATAGCTACTAAGTACTACTGGTGGGTAGCATATACTGGTCAAGGGATGGTCCTGACTTGGAGGAGCAGTGTAGGATGGTGTGAGAGTTCATCACTCAGAACAGTGTACAATTTAACATTATGAATTGGTTATTTATGGAATTTTCCATTTAGTACTTCAGGTGACAAGAGACTGTAGATAACTTAAATCATGGAAAACGAAACTGTGAATGAGGAGGAACCACTGTGTTGCTGCATGCTGGGGAGAAACAGAAGATAAATGCAATGAAGGAATTCTGATTTTTCTTATTGCTATTTAGCATAGTCCATGGCTGTGGAAAGCTATGTTCTGTGGTTTCCAGGTGCTCTGCATCTGATCAATATTTTGCCTTAAAACCAAGGTGTATTTGGTGAGCTCCTAAAATTAGACCTAGCAAGGATATACACGTTGCTTTTAGTCCAAAGGGTAAATCCTTCTTTTAAGAGCTCTCTCATATGTCATGGTAAACTGATTCTTTCTAAGCACATTCCTATTTAATCTTAACTGGAAGAATGTTTCTGAGAATGTTTATAGCCCCAGAGCCAATTCTAATCTTTTGGAGTTCGTAAAATGATAGGGGTGTATGTGTTTCCTGATTGAATGGAGTTTTTATGGTTGCTACAACCAGTAGCTATCAGTGTGCACCACAGTGGGAGAGTAACCCTTTACATTGCCAACCTGGGCTCTCAGGAGGCAATGCCTGCACAGGGCTTGGCAGCCATGACCCTTTCCTGTAAAGAGGTTAGGTGACCAGTGGATCACGGGGATGAAGTCTCCACAAAGAGGCTAACGTGATGCTGTATCTCAGGGTGACCACGTGGAGTTTGTGGAGAAGTGTGTACTTGGTACAAGGAAAAGTAGCAGAAAGGAGAAACAACACAGCTGAATAAAGCAAAAATGTCTGGTTCCGCAGTCACCAGAAGTGATGGGAAGATTGACAGGAAACTATCACAACTGCAGAGACTGGGTGAGGAGTGACCCCAAGACCCAAACCTGGACAGAGCCGGCGTGCAGCTCCTGGACACTCCAGCTTTGCTTCTGTCCAATACATGCTGTGGGGAAATGGAGGAAGCTGGGGAAGGAGGACCATGTGTCTGTGTGAGGCTCTGGGAGGGTGATTCCCAGAGAAGGGTTGCAGGCTGCAGGGGGAGACAGGTGTGGGCAGCCATCCCCCATCTTACCCAAGCGCACTTGGCCTGTGGTTGACGGATTCCACATTGTTTGGGACCGTTTCATTGTAGAGACTGTCTGGAAATGATTGTAATTCCACTGCAATTTGGGGGATCAGGATAATCCCATAATGTAAAGAGTTTGGCTGTCTTGCTAAATAGTTGATTGTAGTCTTTAGATCTACATTCTTGCAAAAAACAACAAAAATTTTTGCAACATTTTGAGAATCAGAGGTGGTTTTCTGGAAGTCTTTACAAATAGCTGAAATAAAATAGCCATTCACCTGAACTTACACACACCAGCAGCTTCCCATGCTTGTGTTTCGTTGTGAGACCTTTTCTTTAGTGGATCTCTAGGGAAAACCCTTGTGTCCATTTCTTTGGTATTTAAGTACATCTCTTCTTAGCCATAACAGCCTCCTGGCTATTGTGACTCCACATTTAAGCTGGCCTGTCACTCCTGAAAAAGTCTGTCTGCACTGGACTGTTTCCTGTGTGCAGGGCCCAGCTGCGGGCAGAGAACCAACTGCCTTTACTGGAGCTAATGCAGATGACAGCTGGGGGCAGCACTCGGGTGGGACCCTCCTGAGAAGTTGTTACATATGCGCTGGTTCATTGTGACATGTCTGTATCCTCAGAATAAATGACACTCCAGATGGTGGAGCCCAGTTTCTTCATCCAGGAATGAAGCCATGGAGACACAGTCATCATGTAACCTTTCCAAGGTCACTGAGGGTCACAGTGCTCATCTCAGAATTTTTTTGAGAAAATCTAGGATATACATTTTAAATTAGGGTTGGGGGCTTTTTCTATTCTGAGTAACCAAGACAGGAAAAAAAAAAAAAAACCAAGCATGCAGTTGATTCACAAAGATCAATCAAGTAAAAATAGATGCTTACCATAACTTTAGAGAAAAAATATTTTAATGGCCACTGAAGTGTAATGCTGCTACTGTATTGATTTTCAATGTCACCTCAAGTGTTACCATAGACTGCATCTATAAATGGTATTTTTAGGGGGTTGGAAATGGCTCCGTTCATTTTAAAATACTTTTTAGAGTTTAAGGAAGATAGAAGTACAAAAATAAACTGCTTTTAGAGAATTGCTATAAATTCTGATGTAAAATCTGATTGTAAATGCCTCTTGAAAAGGTTGTAGGAATTGAGGACACAGGAATATTGCTTCTCGCCATCATAACAAGCTATGTTTAACATATTTTAGAGGAGTTCTAGAACATTTGGTAGAATAAAACCAGTGTTAATATTGAAAGTGCGTGCTGTATTGATTTGGCATTTTTAGGGTTTTATAACTTCAACAAAAAGATGAAAACAGCTCCTGTGCCACAAGATGAAGCTCCAGCCTCAGTGTCACCAGCATCCAATAGGATAGGGACGCAGAGCCTCATTCACCCTGCCTGGGTGAATGCATGACTCCTTATGTGCTGTACCAGATTACCACACTGTGCCCGTGAACAGCTCCAGCCTCAGCATCTCCAGCACCCGAGAGGAGTGCAAAGCCTGATTCACACTGACTGGTCATGACTCATTATATGCTTACCAAATTACCACACTGTGTCCATGAATAGCTCAAGACTCAGCATCTCGAGCACCTGAGGGGGATGCAGAGCCTGATTCACTCTGACTGGTCATGACTTGTTATGTGCTGTACCAGATTACCATACTGTGCCCATAAATACACACAATTAGTGTCCATCAAATTACATTTCCTAAAGTTTGATCTACTTCAGTTTTCCAATTTTAGGGCTCTTAAAAAGATACCAGATAAACTTAAGATTCTCTGAAACTAGAGACACGGCCATGGTGAGTTATTTAGGAAACTGTATTTGACATGAGAGCATTCTCCTCATTTCCTTATTATTCTAAGTATCTAGAGTGCAACAAAAACTTACTAATACAAAATACTTTGTGATGAGATTAAAGTTTTGTCATTTATTTAACTCTGCTCAAGGTGTGGCAAGTGAGTATTTTAATTTAAAGAAATGTAGATGCTTTTTATAGTAGAGCTGAAATTTAAATCAGAGATTTTTGTGTATCTGAGCACCTTCTGTCCCTCTGCCCTGGGACACTCCCTGTTCCTCAGTGGGACTCAGAAAGGTCATGAAGTGGGGTGAGGGAGCTGATTGGGTGCCCCCAGCAGGTCTGATGGCACAGGTGGTGTTCAGAGCTACCAAAGGGAGAGGCAGAGACTTCGTTATCTGGTGAAAAAGTAATTCTCTGTGTCTGGTGGGTTGTGTTGATGACATCATCGACAGCTTCGTCTGCTGCAGATGTCTCCGTGTGATCTTTTGGAATATTAATGGGTGTGGACATGTGGCATTTCTCTCAATCTAAGTAATTAAGTAATTCAAAATTAAATTATTACTGCAGAATCTTCCTTTAGATCACTGTGACCTTGACATAAAGGTGGAATGTGAAGAGAGACTACCAGAAGTACGAGAAGCACTTCTGGGGAAAGGAGGGGTTTCATTTCTATTAGGGTGAAACGAAAGGATGGTATTATATTTATTCAATTTAAAAATTTTAATTTAAAATTTCACATATTTAAAATCTTTGTATACATTGTAAAAGACTTGAACAAAATTATTAACATAACCCTAGCCTCACTAGCTTATTTTTGTGATAAGAACATCAAAAGTTCATTCCTTGAGCAAGTTTAGATATGTCCTTATTACCGGTGGTCCCTGTGCAGTGAGGTCAATCTCTAAAACTTATTCCTCAGTCGAAGACTTGGTGTCCTTTGATCAGTGTCTCCCCTTTCCCAGCCCCTTCCCACCCCCTCCAGCTGATTTCTTTGGGATCAACTTCTTAAAATCCCACATAAAAAAGAGATCACCTAGTATCCGTGTGTGCCAATGAGCAGACATCCTCTGGACCCGTCCATGTTGTCTCAGGTGACCGTGTCCTGAAGGCCTGGCAATGTTCCATTGAGGATGGACCACTTTTCCACCCATGAGTCCACTGGTGGCTGGAGGTTGCTCCTGTGTCCTTGCTGTTGGTGGTCCGGCTGCGGTGTATGTGGTGAGCAGAAGTTGGTGGTGCCAGCTTTGGCCCCTTGGCTCTGCACCAGCAGTGGTGTTGCTGAGTCCAGCAGTGGTTCTGATATTTTAGTGTTTTTCTGAAATGGTTTTCCATACTGTTTTCTGGAATGGTTGTACTAATTGACATTCCCGCCCATAGGTTCCTGGGCTCCCCTTTCCTCCCCCTCCTCCCCAACACTGACTCACTCCTCATTTAGATAATAGCCATTCAGTCAGCCAAGTAGCACCTCATTGTGGTGTAAATTTGCATTTCCCTGATGATTTGAGATGTTGGGTCTTCTTTTTCTATCTGTTGGTCACCTGTCTCTCTTCTGGGAAATGTTTGTTTCAATCCTTGCCCAGTTTTAAACCAGCCTGTTCTTTCCCTGCTGTGGAGCTGAGCTCCTGGTAGGTTGGGGTGGGCCCTTATCCGATGTGCGCAGCAGCTTCCTCCTCTGTCGGTGTCCTTCCTTGCTTCTCACATGCCCTCTGCTGCGTGGAAGGAAGCCTCTACTCTGGTGCATCCCGCTGTCTGCCTATGCTTCTTCAGTCTCTCTAGGAAATCACTGGCTAGACGAATGGCAGGAGCCTTTACTCCTTTGTTCACTTCTGGCAGCTTTACAGTTTCAGGACTTACATTTAAGTATTTTATCCACTTTAAGTTGATTTTTTAAGTGTTGATATAAGGGTCCAATTTCATTCTTCTGCATGTGGGTTTCCAGTTTTCTCAGCATCATTTAATGAAGAGATTACCCTTTCCCATTGTGTGCTTTTCATCTTTATCTGAAATCAATTGTCCATAAATATGTCAGTTTATTTCTGAGCCTTCAGTTCTGTCCCTTTGGTGATGATGTCTGTTCTTATTCCAGTACCATGCTGCTTTGATTATAGGAGCTTTATAATACCCTGTGTTTTTGAAATCAAGTAGTGTGATCCTCCAGCATTGTTCCTTTAACTCAAGATTTCTTTAGCTCTTAGGGATATTTTATAGCTCTGTGTGAATTTTAGGATTACTTTATCTATTTCTGTGAAAATGATATGGGAGTTTTGATAGGGATTTCTCTGAATCTATAGATTGCTTTGAATAGTATGGAGAGAATTAATTCTTTAAATCCATGAATATGGTATATTTTCCCATTTTTTGTTGAAATAGATTGATCTTCTCTATATTTCATCAGTTTTTTGTAGTTTTTAGTGTACAGAAATTTACTCCTAAGTATTTTATTTTTGATGACATTTTAAATGCAATTCTTTTCTTAATTTCTGTTTCAGATCATTGTTAGTATATAGAAGGCCACTGATTTTGTGGGTTGATTTTATAATGTGCAACTTAAGAGCATTATTATTATTGTTAGGGTGTTGGAACTGGTTGAGAATCATAGAACCACATCACAATAAGACTCATCAGATGAAAACTCATTCCCAGTGATCCAAGTCAGTTAAAGCCTCATCCATGAATTCCATGAAGTAATGATGGAAACCAAATTTAAGCAGAGAGAAGATGGTCCTCTACAAAGGCATCGAACAGTCATGGAGGCATCGCTCAAATTTTTTCAGTCATCTCTTGGCAGGTATCTGCTTTTCACTCACTGTGTGGTACACACCACTCCAGGTGCTGGGGAATGGCAGCTTCGAAACAGCAACATAGAACCTTGCTTTCAAAGGGCCAGTGTTCTGCAATGTTGAAGAGGCATCGACAAGGAAACTCTATAACATCACGAGTATTCTGCAGGATCAAAGAGGCATCAACAAGGAAACTCTATAATGTCATAATGGTAACAACTACTAAGAAAAATTAATACAGCCAGGAAGAAATGACATATTAAGGTCAGTCACAGGTGAAACTTTACATAGGGAGACCACAAAAAAACAGAGTGGACACATGGAAAATAAGGCAGAGGTCCCCATCACATGAGTGCTTCTCTTCTCCCAGAGATGTTCCTACACTCAGTGCTCTTGTTTGATCCTGTCTTCTTCACACGAGTGCTTCTGTTTGAGGTGAAATTCACCTCCACAGCACATCCTCTCTGAAGTTGTTCACAGAGTTAAGAGGACTGCTGTAGTGAGACTGTGTTCTCATATTTCTTACCTTGAGATCCCCAGGTGTTAGCTTTTTGCTGCTATGATGAAATGACATGACAAGAACAATGTTAGAAAAGGTTTATCTTGGGGCTCATGGTTTCAGAGGTCTCAGTTCATAGATGGCCAGCTCCATTCCTCAGGACGAGAGGTGGGGCAGAATATCATGGTGGAAGGGTGTGGTGGAGGAAAGGAACTGGAAACATGACCACCAGAAAGCAGAGAGATCTCTTGTACCCTAGGACAAAATACAAAGCCGAAGCCCCACCCCAAAGACCCACCTCCTCCAGGCACATCCTACCTGCCTGCAGTTACCATCCAGTTAATCCAGTTGAATGGATTAATGCAGTGATTAGGTTAAGGTGCTCCCAACCCAATGGGATCACCTCTGACTTTCTTGACTTGTCTCACACATGAGCTTTTGGGGACATCTCACATCTAACCATAACACCAGATGTTTGGTAGCCAAGAGAGGAAACACCCAGGCAAAACTAAATGACTTCCAGCAAGCCTCAGAGAGGGGCCACATGCTGGGGGTGCCTGGTTTCCCTCTCCTCCACTGTCCTTTCTCCTACAGAGTCCAGCCTGCCTCTCCCTGTTGTCTGTGGGTATCGATCCTTATATTGCTCTGAGCATAACTTAGCTCTATTTCTAGAAACTCTTTTCTGTTTAAACCTGCATTTTTCAATACCACCTCCAATACAAGGAAAGGAAGATGTGTCCTCCAAGAGTTCTTCCAGTAAAGAAGCCTTCAGTGTCCCCTGGCTCTCCCCTACCTTGCCTTCTCTTCCCCACTTCCTGTCTTCTCTCCTTTCTTTCCGTTCCTTCCTCCTTTTCCCATTTTTGTATTGAATAATCACCACATGTGTAGCATTCTCTAAAGCACTAGAATAATTTTAATGAACCTAGAAAATATATTCAGTCTAATGAAGGTTGTTCTCTCCAAGGGAGAAAAAGAAAACATTCTTGAGAGCCAGTGTGACAGGAGATCAGATGGAAGGGCCATAGCACATGAGGTCTCTGCCCCAAAACATCAGATGCTTTTTATGTGTTTGCTGTGGTACACACGTGTTTTGTGCCCTCAAGGAACTGTTTAATTAAAGGCCTGGCTCACAGTGTGGTGCTGTGGGAGGTGGTGGATCCCTGGGAGATTTCCATAGTGGTGCTGTGGGAGGTGGTGGATCCCTAGGAGGTTTCCAGAGCATATATGTTGGAGGTGGTCGATCCCTCAGAGGTTTCCAGAGTGGTGCTGTTGGAGATGGTGGATCCCTGGGAGGTTTTCAGAATGTTGCTGTGAAAAGTGGTAGATCCCTGGAAGGTTTCCAGAGTGGTGCTTTTGGAGGTGGTAGATCCCAGGGAACTTTCCAGCATGGTACTGTGGGAGGTGGTAGATCCCCAGGAGGTTTCCAGAGCAGTGCTGTTGGAGGTAGTGGATCCCCAGGAGGTTTTCAGAGTGTTGCTGTGGAAAGTGGTGGATCTGATCCCAGGAGGTTTCCAGAGTGGAGCTGTGGGAGGTGGTGGATCCCAGGGAGGTTTCTAGGGTGGAGCTGTGGGAGGTGGTGGATCTCTGGGACTGGGAGGTGGTGGATCCCTGGGAGGTTTCCAGAGTAGAGCTGTGAGAGGTGGTGGGTCCCTGGGAGATTTCCAGAGTGAAGCTGTGGGAGGTGGTGGATCCCTGGGAGGAGGGGACAAGTGAGATTTGCTGGAGGTCACTGGGCATGCAGGTGTGACCTCTTAGTAGTTCTCATACAACCTGAGTTCTTGCTATAAAAGAGCAAGCACAGCCCTCCCCATACCTCTCTCTGCTCCAGTGGGACACTGTGGGGCCATTTGCTCCTATACCTGTCCCCAGTGTGGTATGCTTCCATTTACTCCCTCCCCAGAGGCGGACTCAGTGGGCTGCCCTGTCTTGGACCTTGAGCTCCCCAAACCCTGAGCTAAATAAACCTTTTCTTTTTATAAAGCTTGCTCCTCGGTGTCACATGGCTGTCTAATAGATTGCTGTTCGGGACCCTCTTAGCCTTGCCTGTTCCTGGGCCTTGTGTGGCTGTTCAGTCACCATGGTCACCATGGCAGTTGAGCTACAGGAGATTGCAGCTGGTGTCATGCAGCACAGTTGCTGAGGTGCAAACCTCGCTCTTCTGACTTCAGGTTTTCCTGTAGATGCTGAGGAGTGAGAGGCTGGGAAGCCTCTAGGAGACGAGGCTGTCACTCCCAAAGGTGAGGATCGATGCCTCACAGGTTGGGCCTGCCAGGAGCGGGTCTTAGGAGCTGGAGGGCAGGTTGTCCTTGTTTCTCCCCAGATGGATTGCACTGCTGTCCGTTTGGAGGACAGTCCTGAGAGGTCGTGCAGCCCCTGGTGCCAGACAGTGCCAGCTGGCTGTGCCTGCTGTGCTGGCCTTCTGTTTTCCTGTTCTTTCCTCTTCCTTCCAATTGTGCCTAAGGTCACGCTGAAGATGCAGTTCTGGAGAGTTCGGGCCCAGACAGTGCGTGTGCTTGGCCTCACTCTTTCCGGCCCTGGGGCAGCTGGCGACGGCTTCTTTCCTATGCCCCGGATTCAGGTAGTCACAGCCAAACACCTTCATCGCAGTCAAACTTCTGGACCCACTTTCATACACTCAGCATTTCTAGAAATTCTAAATACAGCATCTGTATCTGGTTGCTTACCTAAGGCATGTGAATTTGTGTTTCCTCCAGCTTTCCTGTGCAAAGTGTGGAGGGAACTGAGACAGTTTAGTGGACCTCGGTGCTTTGATCTGGTTTGCCACGCAATCTGGAGAGGGTTCGTTGGACAGTTGAGTGTCTCCTGGCTCACAACCTCCTCTCGCTTTAGAAAAAAATAGTGGCATGAAGGCTGGGGATATAGCTCAGTTTGTAGAGTGTTTGCCTTGCAAACACAAGGCCCTGGGTTCAATTCCAGCACTGCAAAAAAAAAAAAAATTGTGGCATGAATTTGGAGGGGTTTGAAGATTTGAAAAATAGCTAAAAGTTATCTTCATTTTTTGAAAATGAATAAATAGATATTGAGCAGGATGAAGATGCTCACCCTTCTTCTCATCACTGCTGTCATGTAAGCAGCTGCTCATTCTCCTGGCAGAACTCTCTCATTAGATGGACACGTGTGTGGACTATACTGGCCTCTGCTTGTTATTAGTAGCCAAGCAAGGGAATCTAGCTAGATTCAACTTCCTCCTGGATAAGAAATATGCAAAAGCTTTTAAAAATGAATTATAAGCAGTTTGATTCGAATGGGAAGAAGCAGCTAGATGGCTGCTCCTCTGGTCCTGCAGAATTGGTTACAAAAACCAGAGACCCAGATATGCAAGTCTGGCTAGACTGTGCCAGTCAGAGCCAGCACCCAGGTGGGTAGGGGCTGGATTCCCCTTCCATCCCCAGCATGAGGAAGAGCTGAAGTTTTTCAGAGCTTTTAACCTCAGAGGGTCTCTCTTTTGTACTCTAGGCACCCAAGAGCAGGTGACGACCCAGACGTGTTCAGCTCAGTATCCCTGACTACCGACTCTGGCCTTGAGCATGCCAGCTGTAGGATCAGGCCTCCTGGGTTGGACTGCTCCAGTTCCTCACGGTGGGCTCTGGAGTGGCCTGTCCTGCCTAGCTCTGGGCTGAGCACAGGCTCCCAGACACTCCTTTCCAGTGCTAACTGGTGGTCAAGACAAAGTCTGTCTGCAGGTCAGGTCCTGATGGAAGCTCATTCAGTCAGTCAGCATCCTCGCCATTCCATGCAGGTGTAAATGATACACAGACCTGTTTAAACATGAGAGCCATCCCAGACCCCACCTATGTAAAAAAAAATTTTAAAGTTGCAGGATAAAAGGTCAACATACAGAAATCAATTGTCCTTCTATAGAATGGTAGTCAAGTGTAAATAGATTTTTAAATGCTATTTATTTTTCTTGACATCATGATTTTGAAATCCGTTTACAAGGGCTGTATGTGTATGAACTTTAAATTGGCGAAATGATTCTGCAGCATAGAAAAGAGAATACTAGCTCCTTCCAGGGCAGCGGGGCCTCTGGGGAATGACTGGGAAGAGCCAGGAGGGGATCCCCGGGGATGGCAGTACAATCCAGATCTCCGTTTGACTGGCAAAGGTGGCCCTCACAGCTCTGGCATTTCCAAAACCCATCAGATGGCATGTTCAAGATGCACGCTTTCACCTGCAGGACGCGTGACACACCTGAATGAAGAGAAGGCTGTCCGTGCCCTGTAGAACACATGTCTCAGGCGAGCTTTCTCTCCGCTGTGACAGTCTGACTTTTTGAAGAAGCAGTTCTCACAGTGTGAGAGCAATAAGGCTCATTTTCTTCCCACAATACTTGGTGATGACATGCAGCATCTTGTAATTCCCTGACTGAACTACCATTTCTTTTTTTTGAAAATACATCAGATACCTTTTAAAAATATCATATTTACCACAGCATCAGAGGACATGCACCAATTTGATTTAAGCCTAAAAAAAGTACAAAATCCATATGCAGCTGAAATCTATTGAACAGCATCTAAATGAGTGGACACATGCCTTGTGCTCATGGATTGGAGACTCTGTACCCTTAAGAGGTGATTCATTTCCACACTGATCAACAGGCATAGAACAATTCTAGTCGGGAACCAGCAGGACATTTGTGCATGATCAACAAACTGTTTCTAAAATGCACATGGAAAGCAAAACCAGACTGCCCATGATGATTTTAAAAGTTTGAGAATTCACATCCTCTGATTTCAAGACTCACCTAGTGTGAGGCCTAACACTTCGTATGCTGCCTGGACATCTCTGAGCCTCACGGGACCTTGGAGCCATCCTGTGAGGACCTGGCTCTCGGCAGATGCTGGCCCCCATCAGTTGGACCAGCGTCCCCCACTGGGTCTCCACTCAACAGGCTTTGGTTCCTGCCAGGCACAGAACCATCCACGCAGCCAGCCCCATTCTCACAAGGTGGCCAGCAGCCACCCAGGGATCTGGACCCTGCACACCTGCTCCTCACCACCCCACTCGATCAGCTGTTCCCAGGCACAGCATCATGGTGTGGCCTGCGTGGGGTGCACTGTCCTCCCTCCCAAGGCTGCGAGTGTATGTGGGCGATGGACTGCTGCCATCAGACCTGCCCAGTGCTGGATGGGGTATTTCCGCCACCTTGTATGGTGTAGGGGAGCCAGTCCCTCCCTCAGCAGCAGGTGAATAGGAGGTGACCAGAGCAGTACAGGACACAGGTGACCAAGTTAGCTGGATTGGTGAAAGAACAAGAGTACTCAGAAGTAAACTCACACATACAGAGTCAGCTGATCTTCAACATAGATGTAAATGCAGTTTTGTGGAGAAAGAAAAGAGTTTTCAATAAGTGATGCAGGAAGAATTAGGCATCCATATTTAAAAAAGAAAAAGAATAACTTCAATCTTTAATCTTTACTTCTTACCATATACAAAACGAAACTAAAAACGGGCCATTGAAACCTTTAAACTTGTGCAAAAATGTAGAAGGTGGTTCTGTGATCTTGGGTTTGGCAAAGGCAAAGATTTCTTTTTTTGGTATTTTTAGTTGAACATGAACACGATACCTTTATTTATTCCTATGTTGTGCTGAGGATCGAACCCAGAACATGCCAGGCAAGCGCTCTACCACTAAGCCACAGCCTAGCCTCCAAAGAGTTTTTAAATACATCAAGTGCATGCTCATAGGAGGAAACAGTTGATAAATGGAACTTCATCAAAATTAAGATTGTCTGGCCAGGTTTGGTGGCACATACCTGTAATCCCAGTGGCTTGGGAGGCTAGGCAGGAGGATGGCAAGTTCCCAAAAACAGCCTCAGCAACTTAGTGAAGCCCTAAAAAACTTGTCTGTCTCAAAATAAAATTTTTTTTAAAAGGGCTGGGAATGTGGCTCAGTATTTAAGCACTCCTGTGTTCAGTCCCTGGAACCCCCCAAAAACGGTTAAGAACGTCTGCTCCTCAAAATATACTGTTAAGTTGGTTAAAAGGCTACAAATGAGAAGAAAGTACTTACCAGTCACATGTCTGGAAAAGGACTTGTGTCCAAATATATGAAGAGCTCTTAAAATTCAATACTAAGAATATATGCATCTCAATTTTTAAAAAAATTGGGCAAAAAATATTGACTAGACAATTTTGCAAAAGAAGATATACAGATGGCCAATCAACACATGAAAAGATGCTTAGCATCATTAGTCATTAGGGAAACACAAGAGAATACATGGGATTACTACTGTATGTGTCTTAGAATGGAAAAGAAAGGAGAAAGGAGGAGGAGGGAGGTAGAGAAAGAGGGATGGAGGGGGGATGGAGGAGGAAGGGAAAGGAGGGAGGGAAGAAGGAAGAAGGAAGGAAGGACGGGAGGAAGGAGGGAGGAGCCAGGGATGAGCCTCCAGAATTTGATCCATGAGACGGCTCTGCCTGGGGAGTCCTAGTCTTGGGTGAAAGGGGACACTAACTCGGCAGTGCCCCGAGATGAGGCTGTTGGGTAAACAAGAACTGAGTGAAGGGGTCCCCAAAGGATGGTTGCAGCGCTCTGGCAATGAGGGGATGCTGTGCAGGGCAAAGCAGGACCCCATTGTCCTGGGTTCATTTATAGGAGTTTAGAATGTAGCCTGCAAGTGGAGGGCAGCCACTGAGGCTTTTAAGCAGAAGTAGGAACAGGAGAAAATCATGTTTTAGAAATATCATTCTGGCAGCAGTATGAGCTCATGTGCATGCCTGTGCGGGGGGTGCACGCATGTGTGTGTGCATGTGTGTGACTGTGGACCCTCTGGGAAACGTCTGCTAGGCCAGTGCCTACTTGGATCTGTGGTTCAGAAAAGATGTCTTCAAGATTCTGACATGGATGTCATCTAGGTGCTCGTGAAGACACACCAGTTAGAGATCTCAGCCCAAACAGGAGATCCTAAGTCAGCTGCTGCTGTGTGAGGTCTACCCGCTCTGTGATTTCCACCCGACTGTTCAAGCCTGTGCTGTGTCCTGCTGTCCCTTCCTCTCTGGTCGAACCACTTCAGAGAAGTGATTCTCTCTAACCTTCCACTTTAAGTGTGGTAGCCAGAACACAGCAGACACTAGCATTTCTTAAGTGACAATGTGACTGGTGTGCTCTCCGTTAACCTTCCTCCAGTCTCATTATAGGGACCTCACTAAGTGGAAACAGAAAAAAAAGTGACTCCATCTTGCTAAGGCCTGGGCTGGAGTTACACTGTCACTCATCATTCATTTTCAGTATTGACCCTCATTAGAATACATGGGCGAGCCCACCTGGTTGGAATCTCCTACATGTAAGTGAGCTCAGCCCATTGGGAGTTCTTAAGAGCAGTGCTGTTTTCCTTTCTGTCAGAGACGTCCTTGAGAACGTCACTGCCACACAGCACAGCTGCCCTCTGCCCAGCCCAGCCTGCTCGGTTGAGGCTGCGCTCACTGTGAGAAGCAGGCCAAGGCCTCCCCTCTGCTTTCACCTGCCACGTCAGGGCCTTTGTAGTTCCAGCTCATCCACGTTGTGTCGTGGACCTTTCCCTTTAGTGTGTATTTGCCAAAACTGTCCTAAAACTGTCTTTGGGGGAATGCACAGGAAGTCCAGTAAGGTCAAAGGCACAAAAATCTTCATTCAGCCAGGCACAGGGGCACAGGCCTATCACCCCAGCAGTGTGGGAGACTGAGGCAGGAGGACCACAAGTCCAAGCCCAGCCTCAGCAACACAGTGAGACCCTGTCTCAAAATAAAAATAAAAAGGGCTGGGGATAAGGCTCAGTGGTCAGGTGCCCCTGGGTTCAATCCCCAGTACCAAAATACAAGCAAACAAAAAACAAAGCAGACAAAACCCACTTCCATTCCTTCATTAAACTTAAGTCCTTCATTAAACTTAAGTGCTCACCAAGCTTCTGCCTGGTGTTTAGGGATTGTCATCCCTAAAGCTCACACAGGTGAATGTGAGTCCAATGTGGGAGGTCCTATCTTTTCTGCAGAAACACAAGACCTTCCAAGCTGGTCTCCATGGATCATCTGTGTGCCCTGAACTGTAGGCCATAAAGGGCAGGCACCTGGAGGGGAGGGGAGGGGAGAGGAAGGGGAGGGGAGGGGAGGGGAGGGACATCCTGGCATGGCCCCTCCCAGCTGCTTGTGTGACCGCCAATGCACCCTGCTGCACTAAGTGACCACAGGGACAAAGAGGAGTGTGTTTGTCACTTGGGTCACATGTGCAGGAGAAAGGAACACTGCAGGGTTCCTCTCTTCTCTACAGAGACCAGCAGTCACTTTTCCTTCCAACCCTCTTGGAAGTTAAAATCTTTTTCTTTTCTTTCTTCTTTCCTTTTCTTTTTTAAGCAAAGACCCCTTTGCACGCTTGAGCCATTGGCCACAAAAGGCACACGCAGAGGCCTGACTCACACACAGACGCCCAACAGGGTTAGACACAGGGCAGCATTTCCAGGTCCATTTGGAGGAGGGATCAGCAGTGCAGGACACAGTGGGGAGGGCTCCCAGGAGGGCTCCCACCCCAGGCCGCTGGAGAGGGACTGGTGCCATGCAGTTCTGTGACGGCCATAATCAGTGCTTGTGCTTTTGAATCATTCTGCTTCAGAATCACTTCAGGATTACTGATACAGATTGCAAACATTACGTTCCCACATAAGAATGTCTGACTAACCTCTTGGCACACAGCAGGGTCTCTGAGTTTTAAATCTGAACCAGTTGACAAACAATCAGTATGCCTCAAAAATGCTGCATGGGCTGGAGATATAGCTCAGTTGGTAGAGTGCCTGCCTCGCAAGCACAAGGCCCTGGGTTCAATCCCCAGCACCACAAAAAAAAAAAATGTTTCACGTATCCAATTCTCAAAACATCTCCCCCATATGCAGTATTTTCAGATTCGAGGTGTTCAGAGGTGCCTAGGGCAAGGGGAAGCGTTCCTGGGTAGGCACAGCACCTGGGTCTCTGCAGCTGTCCAGGAAGGCAGCGCAGAGCAGGGCACCGCCTGTTGTCCACACCTGATGCTTCTGGGCTGTGACCAGTGCAGGTTGCACTGGTTTTATGTCGTACTCAACGTGCTGTAGGAGTATGAAACCTGGGTTTTTAGGGGATAAATGCTTATGAAGAAGGCCGGAGACCAAAGCCCAAGAACTCGAGGTGGCCCGAGGTCCTGTGTCTGGGGAGCGGCACACGTTGGAGTGGCTATGACGCCTTCAGATGGACCCACACACAAGCATGAGCGGGGCTCACAGACAGGCCATCAGGCAGGAAGGGATGTGGCTCTGGGACCAATGCCCACATTTCCACGTGGGAGAAAGGGAGAGGCATCCAAGGGAAAACCAAAGGCAGATGTGGGGATCCGACCCCGGGTGCAGTGCGGCGTGAGAGCAGCCCTGCCCGGGCACTTGCAGCCTGACAGGAGAGAGGCCCAGCAGGCACTGCCGACTGAGGCGTGCCACGGCCCCATGCCCACCGCCAGCTGGGCTCTCTGGAATGATATGCTGATGCACAGGATTCCGTCCACGGTGGCTTCTTGGTTCCGCCAAGAGCTACTCAGTTCCCTTTGGAAAGGAGGGAGCCAGAGTTTCATTTCATTTTATAATCCTGACTTCTCACAGACCATAAATAAAATAAATGAAAAAGGTCTGTTGAAAACGAGTCAACGTCATAAAGATGAACAAAATGGTTTGACCATTCGGGTCCCGTCCACCACGTGCACGTTAGGTCCAGGAGATGTTTCTGGATCCCACATTGTAATAGCCAAAGTCCTCTTCATTTATTAGCGACCTTAGGAGGTTCGTGGTCACCTTCCTTCAGGTACCTGTCTCCCCCGCTCACTGCCAAAGTGTCTCTTCCAGGTGTGGCTCTCAGAAGATGAACACCTGCAACTGCCCCAGAGACCCTGGGAGGATTCATGCTGGGGGATGTGAGCCTGGTCTTGGGCATCTCAAGTCTAAAGTCCCTGTCCTCTGGGTGTGAAGCCCTGCCCCTCACCCCGCCTGTCTTTAGGCTAACTGGCTGCCTTAGCAGGAAGAGGAGGAGAGCTTCTTGGTTTGTGCTCAGGCTGACTCAGAAAGATGGATGGTCCTCTGCTGAGGTCCTGCCAACTGCAGGTTCCAGCTGCTGTGGAAAGGTGGGCAGGCACCAGTTCATGTGCATCCCACATCAGCCACAGCTGTAGGATACCACAGTCACAGAGAGGCTCTGGTTATGCAATGGCCTGAAACATCTCAGCACACTGCCCTTCTGAAATGGAGAACTAGGGAAAGAAACTACTGGAAAACAGCTTGAGAGCAAACTGTTAGTGCTCACAGAGTACACTGAGATGCTTCAGCTGTGGACGCGTGGGGACATCACAGCCTATGCTCTCAGTACGGATGATGTTCAAAGTGGCACAGACAGACTGGTGTGAAGCCTTTCTGAATCATTTTAGCCAGATTCCACACTTTTTAAAGAATCTTCGAGTGAGACTAGAGTGTTTGAACAAAAGAAGGGGAACCTCTTATTAATGCACACTGTGCATGGAACTTCTGCATTTAGCAGTGGAGCACAGGGTCATTCAAGAAAGGATGGGGGAGCTGTGCCTGCAACCTCTGAGGCTGGAGGACACCACCAGCCAGACTTGGAAGCGATGGCCCCACGGCCCCCAGGGCCCCAGTGCTGCTACCCTCACCATCAATTGGGGCTTAAACAGTAGGGAAGACACCTGGAGTGACAGAGTGTGCTATGGCTGGATCCAGGAATGTCCCCCAAGGAGCTCATGGGTCAGGCAATGCAGGAGTGTTCCAAGAAGAAATATCTAGACTCCGAGAACCGTGACCTCATCAGTGGACTAACTAACTCACTGATGGGTTGATCCTGTGAATGGACTACAGGTGGTGACTGTAGGCAGGTGGGTGTGACTGGAGGAGGTGGGTCACTAGAGGCGTGCCCTTGGGGATTCTGTTTTGTCCCTGGACCTGTGAGTTCTCTCTCCCTCCCTTCTCCCCCCTCCCTTTCTCCCTTTGCTCCCTGGCTGCCATGAGCTGAGCAGCAGCCACGCCCTTCCCCATGATGCTCTGCCTCATCTCCGGCCCAGAGCAATGAAACCTGCTGACCGTGGGCTGAACCTCTGAAACCAGGAGCCCAATGCACTCTCCTCCTCTGAGTCGCTCCTGTCAGGACTTCTGTTCAGTGATGAGAGGCTGACTAGTGCAGAGGGTGTCAGCTGGAGCCCAGGGAGATCTTGAGTCTATAAAAGCAGAAACTGGCCTTCGCCGACGGGGTGGGGGCCGGCATTACTTATCAAGCCCTCCTTACACTGCCGCAGGTGGAACATACCTGTCTGATCACTAGGTGCTTACAAGGTACTCTCTATGCTTTGAAAAGAATAAATGAGAAGTGTAGAATATTTGTCAAAACCAAATATAGCGGTTCCCCCTCATCTATGGGGATACATCTGAAGACCCCCGTTCTACGGCCCTCACTGACCACGACGCAGCAGTATTGCTTCCCTCATCAGAAATGTCACTTTTTGATTCTGAGAGTCAAGTCACAGGACACCCCGGGGACTTGTGGGAAATGTCCCCTCATCCCACACATGCTTATGAATAAAAATGTTTGCTCACTGGGAGAAGCCCAAGCTATGTCCTGTGTCATGCACAAGGGGAGGGACAGTGTGGTGACTGCTCTCAAACATGCAGTGCTGCTCTCCAGAGGCCCCTGTCGAGGAGAGGCAGGCTGGGTCCCTTTAAGGAACGGCTGCCCAAGGAACAGAATTGATGACACGCTCTCCAGGGCCTGGGACAAGTCAATCACTGGGAACAGGTCAGCATGGGGGAGAGCGGACGCACACCTGCCCTCGGGCCTTCAGAACCTCAGCTGTCATGAAAAGGAGGCTTGACTTCACATAAAAGAGATGAGTCTTTACTTCAGTAAAGCAAAAGGAGCAACCAAGGCAGCTGCACCAGAGTTGGGAGGATCCTGCAGGTGGGGCCTCACCGAGGCCCCTCACTGCCCAGGACACAAGCCCTGGTCCTCCCCCTGGCAGCCCCTGGCCTGGGCAGCCCTTCCCAGCCAGGGGGTACTGGAGGGAGACTCCAGCTCCCAGAACTCTCATTTTTCCTGTGACTCTTGAAAGATCTGGCAGGGGGTGATAATAGGAAGCAACTCATTTAAAGCGGTGTCCTTAAATCTCCCCTCTGCACCCTGTCACTGGTCAACACCTGGGACACATCCTGTGTACAGGAACCAAAACCCACTCGCTTTTCAGAGCAGAGAAGCAGGTTCTGTGCAGTGGTGTCGGGTCAGCCTGCCTGCTTTCCAGCCGTTTCTAGAGCTTTTTCGCGTGAGGCCCTCTCCGTGGGCCTTGCCTCACCTTCTGCTGGAATAGTTTTGGCATCAGAGTTCTGAAACTGCAAGGTCTGGATTCTTTTTTTTTCTTCTGTAATGCAAACTTTACAGCTCATAAACCCTCATTGGATTTATAAAGGTGCAGGTTGCTTTGGAATGTCTCCTGGAGTCTGGACTCACCCAGATTGCTTTTCAACACGCTCCTCAAAAATTGAGGAAAGAAAAGAAAGAGGAAGCCTCAGAAAGCCATAGAAGAGGGCTTCCTAAGTGTCCAAGCTGCAGCCAGCCTTGGGTACTGTGATACTGAGATGGAAATCTTGCGCCACAGTCTCCATTTCTGCTGACATGATGGTCAGCTAATTCTGCTGGGAGGTTAAAGGCCTGGAGCAAGGTTGTAAAAGCTTTGTCAAGACTAAAAGCCTGGGGCTGGAGCCCTTGAGCCCAGTATGGGAAACAGATGTTATTGCTGTAGAGCAGGCCACCGAGAGCAGCCCCAGAACATATCATCCCTAGAGGCTAGAAAAATGTCACCCCAGCCACTCAGGAGGCTGAAGCAGGAGGATGGCAAGTTCAAGGACAGCCTGGACAACTTAGTGAGGCCTTGTCTCCAAATAAAAATCACAAAGGGCTGGGGATGTGGCTCAGTGCTCCTGGGTTCAGTGGAAGGAAGGGAGGGGAAGAAGGAGAGAGATTTTATCATCAAAATCTCCCAAGCTGTGTTTTTCTGGGTTCTGCTTTGAAGATCACATTGAGAGGCTGTGCACATAAAAGCCAAGGAGCATTCCCACCAGCGGTGCGTCTGGCCTGGCAGGACCCCGTGAGGAGAGCAGGGCTCCATAGTTCTGTGCCATGGTGTGAACTGCCATTCAGCTCCCAGCTGCCTCCTGAGATCCTGCTATGCCATCTCCCTTTAAAGCCCTGAGGGTCTGCAAAGCTTCTAAACTCATTTGGAATTTTTCTTTCCGTCTAGTCAGTTTTCTCCATAATGCCAACTCCTAAAGCAGACAGTTCAGCTTACTGTCATCAGGAGAAATGAGTATTTAGTTTATGAAGAGTAAATTATTTACTAGAAAATACATGTGAGGACCAGGCAATGGCACACCATTAAACCTGTCTCCTTGAAATGTGCTGGCAGAGCCAGGAGCGGGTCTGCAGAGGAGTGGAACATCACCTTCCATCTGCTGAGCACATCGCGGGCTGGTGTTCTTGCACAGCAAGCCGGGAGGCATGAGGGTGGTGTTCTGACTGGAGCCCAGCATCTTAACCAGGCATCCTGCGCTTGTGGTGACAGTCCGGGGGAGCAGGCTGTGCCAGGCAGGAATCTGCACAAGTGCCAGGCCCTTGAGGCTGGTGAGCCTCACACAGCCAGGATGTGGCCCCAGACGGTCCTCTATGCTTAGGGCTTTGCAGGCTACTGGGAGCTCCTGAGTGTTACTCTCCCAAGACATAGCGCTACGTGACCGTAATGTCCTTACGCCCCCTGCAGCAGGCAAAAGAAGTCGAAAACAGACCTGCATTAAAGAGTCAAACTGGATTTCCATAAAATTAGATTTCTGCCTTCATTCCTCTCATTTCTCTAGTGTTCCAGCTCTAGTGTTTCCAGGTCCTTAATCCTGCAGAGTGGCTTCTGGATTCTTCCAAGCACTTTATACACTCTAGATGGCCCTTCATTCCTCCTCCACCCAGACACGGAGCCAAGTTACACCCACATTCTCGAAGGCTCTGCCCTGGCTTGCACTTACCCAGGAAGATGGTCAAGGAAGCCACATTAAAGTCTTCCTTTACCATCTGCTTTGATCCCGTTGGTTGAGACACAAACAGTGGGTTTCAGGGAGCGGAATGGCTTTCACAGGTGACAAAGTAATTCATGTTTGGCTTCTAATAATCAAACCATTTGCCATCCGAAATGGCATGTTGAGGTGGCATTTATAATCAATCACATTTCACAATGCACAAATGTGGAGCAAGGAATCAATGGGGAAACAGCAGGGGCATTAGGTTGTGGATCAGAAGCCCACAGACTGTGAGGTGGCCGTGCCCGGCCTTCTCTTCTGTGTGATGGGCTGGCTGGTGCAGACTGTTTCTGGTAGGTCTCAGCATAAACTGAAATAGTAGCGTGAAGGAGATCTGCAAAGAGCTAAGAGCTACAGGGACACAAAACACAAAGGAAAGCTACTATATGGGGCATCTCATAGGTATTAATAGGAGACATCTCACCACAAGCAAACACCTTTTTTAAGCACCAACTTCTGCCAAAAACCCTGGGGGAAACAGAGGAAGGAAAGACTTGGAAGCCCAGCAGTCTCCTCAGGACATCTCCCCAGGAAGTCAGCAAAGATTTCATAATTTTAGCTCTTAGTTTTAAGTAGCCATGAATCCTTCCAGAAAAATGCTAAAAATTAAGTAAACTAAGTATTTAGACTTTGCCTGTGATCAATCAAACATTATTCTAATGGTAACAATAAACATTGATTCTTCATGATCAGGAAAAAGAGCATATTCAGTGAATTTATGGAGTAACCTATTTTGAACCACTAAGATGATTTTTCAAAACCAAATCTCCCAGACATGAAATGGTAAGTGGTGATGATCAATCACATTTCAAAACTGAACTGACAGTCTAAACACGGTTTTGGGAGAAGACAGCGCACACTGGGAGATGTCATGAGACTTCTGTTGTAAGTCGCACCAAGAACTGAATCCTGGGCCACTGCGGGGTTCATGGACATGTGTGCACTTATATCAAAGGCTGAGCTGGGACAGGCAGCAAGGTGGCAGAAAAGCTTGCAGCATGTGCTACTGAGGGGACACCTGTGCAGAGAGTGCACATGCATGGAGGGATGCAGTAGGGATAGTCAGTTGCCCCATCAGGAACACAGACACCAAGGGCTGGTCATCCTTCCTAGTCCAGAGGAGGCCACACTTCACCTTCTTCATCTGACTGATGTGGGGATTTGCTCTTTATTAAAGGCAATGTGCAGTGTGTCCTGGTGATGTTCAGGCAAGGATCCAAGTGCACCAAGGAGTCCTGGCAGGAACAGGAAATGGAAGGCTAGTGAGCTCCTCCCCTGACGGGCTGCCAGTTGTCAGTCGGGCAAGCAGTTCTGCAATGGTGCTGGCCCAGCTCCTGGTTCCGCAGCACAGGCGCCGATGTATGCAGCACAGACACCGATGTATGCAGCACAGACATACCTGAATCCCGCCCACAGAGTCCCTGCGTGTCCTCTGGGGAGCGCTTCCTGCAGCTGTGCCGCAGTTCCTCAGCAGACAGGGCCTGGGACTTAGTGCACCCCACAGGACAGAGTTGCTGGTGCTCTGCGCCTGCCAAATGCTGCGTGTCTGGGAGAATTCAGACCCACAGGCCTGCACGGCTGCATGGGGGAAGGCTACAAGGGGCCATGCAGGCTGGAATCTTCCCCTAGGTATCCAGGACAGTCGGTTCTTCCTAGAAATGTCCTCACAGTGGTGCACGATCAAATTCACCTGGTCCATTTACAGCCTTCAGAATTGATTTAGAGATATCATTTGTCTCACCATTTAAATACCTTAACACAGGACCTTTCATTTTTGGCAGTTAAGACCAATGAGGTTCCTTAAACAATTATCCCAACTGAAAATTTAGATGAAAAAATGTCCAGTACAATACTTTTAGACATTTAAATTCATCAATGACCTACAAAGAAAGTAGGAAAATCTTGGAAGTCAAAAAATAAGCGTATTCAAGAAGTGTCTGTTCTGATCTTATAGAGCTGGACAATCACACCAAACACTGAGGTGACTGTGAGTCCAGGCCCCATTTGAGGTAGGAAGCCCCACGGAGACAGCTGTACAAAAGTGGGACCCCAAGTGGCAAGTTTTGACTGGAGGGCTGGGGATGTGGTTCAGTGGTAGAGTGCTTGCTGAGCATGCAAGAGACCCTGGGTTAGATCCCCAGCACCACTAAATAAGTAAATAAGTACATATATTTTAACTGGAAAGGAACCTAACATAGAAGGAAATGGCAAAGGCACTTATCTGCCTCAAGCAGGGAGAGGAAAACTCAGGAATTCACATCCATGCACAGTTTGCTGCCTGAATTCACACACCCAACACTGTCTAAAAAGCTTCCAGCTGAGAAATTTGTTTTAGGATGGTATCAGGTTGGAAGTGTCCCCAGGTGTCTGGAAGAAGCAAAGACATCCCCTCAGGAAAGAACACACCTGCCTGCTGAGCCTCAAGGGTTCCTTTATGACAAATGTCCCAGGAGTAAAGGTGGAGGTGCAAATATCAAACACCAAATCCAAAGTGGCATGACTGGAAACCACAAAAAAACCTACTTAGAGCTGAGAGTTGAGATGCTGGAATTGGAAGACAGGAGACAGTAGAAAAGAGTTGGCTTAATTTATTTAGATATACAAAAGCAAAGACTGAAAGTATTAACAGGGAGCAAAAGACTCAAATGACAAACAAAAGGGTTTTAAAAAGAACCAAAGGAAAAAATTGTTAAAGGAAATGAAAATGTAAATATTTAAAACAAATACTCCGCAGATGCACCAACCATCTATTTGGACAGAAGTAGAAGGGGATTCAGGAGGGAAAGCTCAAAAGAAGTTATCCAAAATACAACAGAAAGGACAGTGTTCCAAAACAAGAGTAAAAATAACAACAAAGAAATGGCATGCAGACATTTTTCCAGATTTGGCTGTAGTTATCAATTCTTACATATTTTGACAGCCCAATAAATCACAAAAATGAATAAAAAGAAATTTGGACACAAACACATCTTAGTGAAAGTAAAGAACACTACAAAGAACATATCTGAAAATCAGCCTGGCCTGTGATGCATGCCCGTGATCCCAGCTACTTGGGAGGCTGAGGAAGGAGGACCACAAGTTTGAGATCAGCCTGGGCAATTTAGTAAGAACCTGACTCAAAGAGAAAAATGAAAAGGTTGGGGGGTGTAGCACAGTGGTACAGCACCCCTGGGTTCCATCCCCATTACTGCAAAGAATAAATCTTAAAATCAGCCTGATAGAAAAAGTAGACTACCTAAAAAGAAGGAACAATTAGCTTGAAGACAACATTAGAAGCAAGATTAGGTAAATACTGTTTATCTTCAAATTGAAAGGAGATTCCACTTCCAACCAAGATGGTGCTACATTTACTCTCCTGTCTGAGACAACCACAAACAGAAAATAGATCAAAGACTAATTTATGGAATGAAGATTTTTCAAAACACTGGATCTCAGGCAACAAAGGACAGTGGAACCTGAAGGAAAAAAAAAATGAAGCAAACCCAAGAGTTGATCCCAGAGTGTGCCCACAAGCAGTGGAGGGCAGGGAGGGGCAGAGGTAGACCCAGGCGCTCCCCAAGCAAAGGAGGCAGGTGCAGAATCCAGGGGGAACAGGAGAGCTCCATGCACAGGGAGGTGCACAGGGAGGAGCCCTGGAGAGAAGAAAGGGAGAAGGTGGTGCAGAAGGCCCTACCCAGCACCTTGATCCTGAGAAGTACGGAGACTACCTGAACCCCAGGAGGAAGCCCTCTGAAAATACTAGCAGGACCAGGAGCCAGAAGTACAGGTGCCAGGCATGCTATGTGGCACAACTCACGGTCCTGCTTTAGCTGTAGGAAACCTGGCCACGGCTGACTGGTGCTCTGGTTCTGCCTAATAAATAAGCAAAACAACACCCCCAAGGGTTAGGACACATCTCCATGACGTGACTGCGTTCCAGAACAGAGCTCAAGATCATGTATGGGAATATAAAGAATATTCAGTACACAGCAAGGTAAAATTCACAAGGCAGGCATCAAATTAAAAATTACCAGGTATTATGAACAAGTACCAATGAATCCCACCACTGTGTGCAACTACAGTGCACCAATAAATTATTGAAAAAAAAAAAAGAAGAAGAGAGAGAACGACCAGACCAACAAAGTCCTCCCGTCTCTTGCCATGGGGCAAGGAGGTCATCGTCAGATGTGAGCTCTGAACTTCCAGAACCATAAGCTGAAATAAGTCTCTTTGCTTTCTTTAAAAAAAAAATTACCAAATTTATAAAGAAGTAGAAAACCATTGCCCAAAATTGGCGAAAAAGCAATTAGAATCATCCAAGAAGTGCCGCAGGTATTCAAATTAGCAAACAATGAGATCCAAATTCATCATTATGTTTCTTTTCTTTTCTGTTTTTTTTTTTTTTTTTTTTTTTTTTTTTTTTTTTTTTTTTTTTTTTGGTATGGAGGATTGAACTCAGGGGCGCTTAACTACTACTGAGTCACATCTCCAGTCTCTTTTTAATATGTTATTTTGAAACAGGATATTGTTGAGTTGCTTGGGGCTTCACTAAGTTGCTGCGGCTGACTTTGAACTTGAGATCCCCCTGTGCCAGCCCAAGCTGCTGGGATGATGGGCATGCGTCACCATGCCCAGCTTCATAATTACATTTCATGTGTCAAAAAGTTAAGTGATGTGCAGAAGGTATAAAAAGACAACTATAACTAAGATGAAAAACAAACTTCCTAGCAGCAGGTCAGAGTTTGGAGAAGGAAAACCCAGCTTATGTGAGGACATAGCCCCAGGGACTAACCAACACAAAACAGAGAGAAAAAGCAACTGTCAAAACTGCAAGGAGTCCTTGAGGTGTGTGCAGCCTCGTATGGCACTGTGGGCATGCAGTTGGACCCCAAAATCATGGCCTAGCTTATTCTCAATTCCATGAAACTGAACATACAGACCCAAGAGTCTCAGGGAACTCCAGGAAGGAGAAAGGTGATAAAAATCACCTATGGCACACGGTATTACAATGCTCCAAATCATGAAAAATAGAAACCTTAAAAGCTACTAGAGAAAAAAGTCATGTTACCTCAAGAGAAGCACAGATAGGAAAGACAACAGATTCTCTCACAAGTGGGAAGACAGTGAAGCACTGTTTTCAAAGTACTGGGAGAAAAATAATAAAAACTGTCAACTTGAGATTCTGCATCCTGCAAGAATCGTTCAAAAATGAAAGGAATACCAGGCACAGTGGCCCACGCTCAGCGGCTTGGGAAGCTGAGGCAGGAGGATCGAGAATTCAAGACCAGCCTCAGCAAAAACAAGGCGCTAAGCAACTCAGTGAGACCCTGTCTCTAAATAAAATACAAAATAGGGCTGGTGACGTGGCTCAGTGGCTGAGTGCCCCTGAGTTTAATCCCTGGTACCCTCCCCACCCCCCAAAAATGAAGAGATGCTCTCTGGGAGGCTAATGTGCACCCTGCCTTGCAGCAACCACGTAGGGGGCATCAGGCCTCCCATTCTCCTCCCCGTGGTGTTGGAAGTTGCTGAGCTTCACAGGAAGCAAAGTGGGTCAGCATCACGGAAGGGGGACCATGGTCAGTGACAGGGAACAGAACAAACCTGACAGTATAATGGATAAGAGAGCTCAGGTGAAGAACCAGGAACTGGGATGAAAATGATCTTTAAAAACACTCATTCCAAAAGGAGGTAAGAAGAGAAAATAATATGGGGAAAGAACAGACAATATAAGTAGGAAAGAACAGTGGGCTAGGCCTGGACATACTGGTCACTACAGGAGAGTAAGTGATCTCAGTCCTGAAGTGCACGTGAGATCTCCAGCATTCCTAAGAGGCAGGCAATGCTTTAGTTGCATTGTTAGTCTTTGTATCTTAAACCTCATTTTGAGACACAGCAGAAATCACAATACCCAAGTGTGTTAGTCCTGTGGCTTATTAGATGATTGCAACAGCACTTGTGCAGGCAAAACTCAAACACTTTGATTTTCTGGCCAATAGCTCTTTATTTATCAGAGCCTTTTATGAGATTAAATTGATTTTGTTACAGAAGAATATCCTTATGGAACATGAGAGATATGTTCTCAGACAACCCGTGATGCATTTGTTTGGATGAGTGCAATCTTGGGCGGCTAGCAGATGCCAAACCATCTGAATGAAATTGGACCTGGTTTTTAGTTTGTTGTATTGATGATGTTTGAAGATCAATACACCTTGCTTTCTTCTTTCTTGATTAGAATGCGTGATGGAAGACTCCATGGTCAATGATGAGTGTGGAGAAGAGCAGGAGGCAGTTTGGGACAGACCAGAAATGCTTGTTGGAGAGCTGTGGGGTGCCGTGTACCTGAAGTTCCATAGGGTGCCATGTGACTGGATGCCACGGGGTACCATGTGCCCAAAGAGCAATGGGGTGCCATGTACCTAGAGTTCTATGGGGTACCATGTGCCTGGAGAGCTATGGGGTGCCATGTGCCTAGAGTTCTATGGGGTGCCATGTGCCTGGAGTTCTATGGGGCATCATGTGCCTAGAGAGCCATGGGGTGCCGTGTGCCTGGAGAGCCATGGGGTGCCGTGTGCCTGGAGAGCCATGGAGTGTCTTGTGCCTGGAGAGCCATGGGGTGCTGTGTGCCTGGAGAGCTATAGGTGCCATGTGCCTGGAGAACCATGGGGTGCCGTGTGCCTGGAGAGTCATGGGGTGCCATGTGCCTGGAGAGCTATGGGGTATCTTGTGCCTGGAGCGCCATGGGGTGCCTTGTGCTGACTGAAGTCCCCACGGGAAATGTCAGGAAGTAGTTCGAAAGGACAGTGGAATCTTTCCACAACCATCATGCCATGTCTTAATGACAATTGACAAATGACACCAGCTGCTCTTTCCACCAATGCTTGTGGAGAATTTGACCTTACATTATTTTTATAATGTGTGCATTACAGAAGTACAAAATACACAAATGCCATGCTTCATGTGGACCCATGTGGACACACACTTCTCCTCCTGAATGTTCATGGAGGGTGTTATGCCAGCTCCTAATTCAGCCTTCTGGGAACAGGGTGCTTCTGTGGAATCTTCTTTCTGCTCCAGAAAACAGATGACATGTCTCCATCTCAGTGCACAGCCAGAGGTCCTTAAAAGAAGGTTGGATATTAGGGCTTTGAGCCCAGAGAGATGCTCCTTTGTCAGTTAGTGGAAATGGTTGTTATATTTATTTTGAGATAAAATTCCCAGAAAGTAATTGTATAAATTTTGAATTTTTAATTGGCTTATGACTGAAAAATCAGAAGCCCATTTCTCACCTCCTGCCTGTTGGCAGCAGTCTTGTCAGTACTAAGGCAGGGCAGGAGTGGCAGGGCACATTACAGAGCAGTGCAGCTGCACCCCCAGGACGAGCCCTGCTGAGCAACTTCCAGCAACCCCAGGCGGGAGTGCACTCAGGGCTGGAAGGAAAGAGGCCTGGCTGAACTCATCCTGCTGCTTCTGAGCCCTCCTCAGGGATCTTCCCAGCGCTGCATTCCCTAAGCCAGGGCTGAGAGAAGAGCTTGGAGAACCCAGTTCCCACACTCCTGCGTCCAAGAGCGGAGGTGGGTGCAGACAGCAGACAGCCATTCTGGCCCCATGCGGAGGCTCAGCACCAAGAGTTACTGTTCCATCTGGCCTGAAAACAGTGATCTCAGGAAAGCACTGCCTCTGGCTGCCACACAGCCACAGCTGGCAGGAGAAGCACTGCATTCAGACTGCTGCAAGGCCAATGTCAGCAGAGGACTGGACGGTGCCAGGGAGGGGCTGCTTCTCTCAGAAACTCCGGAAGGCCTGTCTCACACTACGGGATGGTAGGTACCAGCTAGCCGACCCATGCGCTTCAAGGGATGCCTCCCGTGCACCTCGATTTGCATCCTCCGGAATAACCGACCCGTCACTGACAATGACACCAGTCAGCAAGGGGCAGCTTCCTCTGGACCAAAATGCCTTCCAACAGCACCCTTGAAAGACAGCTAGGTACTTGCCAGGATTTCACAAAATCACTGATGGTGGCTTTGCACCAAGGACTGCTGAGGCTCCTGTGGGCTCCTGTCTCCACATCATCCCTCACACACCACCTGAGACCCTCCTGGAGCCGAGGCTGCCATCATCCAGCGCAGTCTCCTGCCAGCCCTGCTCCAGCTCTGCTGCCTATTCCCCTGGAAGTCACTGCTGCTTCCGCCTTTCGGCCTGCTTGACTGACCTGTAGACTTACAGAGTGGTCCCCACATGGCAGCGGACCCATGGCAAGTGGTGGGATGGAGATCCAAGGCCAAGTTGATTTTGCTGCAAAAGCTGAATCCCTGCTGTCTGCGCTGCTGAAGTCCCTGGTCCTTCGGATACAGCTTTGAGAGAACAGTGGCACCTGAAGAGGGGGAGGTGAGCATCCCAAGTGCGAGCCACTCGTGTCCAGGGCCATCATAGCCCTGGGAGGGGAGTGGAGACAGGTGTCAGTGACTTACAGAAGACTTCTGTATTGCAGGCCCAGAGGACAAGTGCCTTGCAGATAGAGCACCAGCTCCTGGGGATGCTGCGGCTGTGCCATGGAGACCATGTGCTCCCGAGGCCTGCCTTCCTCTCACCCGGGCTATGGTCACACTGGGCAGGACCTGTCAGAATGTGGGGTCTGCCCGACTCCCAAGAGCATGTCCAGGCGAACCATTTGCACTCCCTGGTGATTGCCCTGTTACACAAGTGGCCTGTGACTCACTTAATCCTTAACCTCAGGTCGCATCATGAATCCACATGATCCTGGGTGGGTGGAAGCTTGCGAGCACCCTAGACATCCAGGTCAACTGTACAGCTGGCCCTTGAGACCAATGCATTGTGGACAGAGTCCAGAGTCAGGTCAAAACCACATCCTGGGCAAAGGCAATGCTTGCAGAGCTCATGAGGCTCCCGGGCCCTGCTCTGGAATAATCCGAGCCGCAGTTCCTGGAAGTGCCTTGGGCAGGCATTCCTGTCCGTGAGGAGAGGCCCAGGAGACACATACACATCAGAGGAGTGTTTTAAAGCAGCTTTTGGAGTGGATGATGGGACTAATTCAGGGCAGCCCTTCATTGCAGATTTGTGCAATCAAGATTTATTCCTGGTAACAGTGCACAGGCCACACGCTCAATATTTTGTACACCTAAAGCAGATGGCTCATTTGTGTGGGTTTGGTGTTCTGCATGTCCGAGTGCTCAGAGCAGGGTAGTCTGTGTGGATGGTGTGTGATGGACGCACCCACATTGCAGTCACCCAGTGCCTCCACGTTGGCTTGAACAACCTAGACCTCCCTGCCCATCCCCTGCCCCCTCCATGGCGCTATGCAGTGCCAGCTGGATCCTTCCCCCCAGAGGCCCGAGCCTGACCAGGGCTACTCCTCCACCTATGCTGGCCCTGTCCCTCCACAGCTGGGCATTCCGAACTGTCCCCTGGCCCTTCCTCATCCTCTGCTCAGCCTGCTGTCTTCCTGTGGCTTGTGAGGACTTCCTCGCGTCTCAGCCCAGGGTTGCACTGTCCTGTATCCCGACTGCCTCCAGAGGTCCCTCTTAGCTCCTCTGCTCATTGTCCCTCCCCATCTCAGCTTGGCCTGGCCCACTGTCTCTGCCCAGCCTGCTGCTCTTGGGCGACCTTTCCCAGGACCCCCTGGAACTCTTATTTCTTTAGTTGTGTTTGTGGGGCTGAGATGGAACCCGGGCTCAGGCCTGCTGAGCAACCCTACACCCTGAGCCACTGCCTGGCCCCCTGGGGCTCCTCTGGCTCATGTGGCCAGTCTTCCCCACAAGGCCCAAGAGGCATGGCCACCTCTTACCAGGTTTGACCTGGTATCAAGAATAAACTCCCCCTTCACATTCTTATACCTTCCTTTTTATTTTTTTAATGGAATCTTCATTTCTTGCCCTACTCTTTAAATATGATGAGTGTTCTCCAGATTCTATTTTTGACCATCCTGTGATCAAAAATCTGAACATTTCCTGAACTCGGATCATAAAGAATAGAAAACTTAGAGTTCCTGGAAACTGATGCGTTAAAACAAGTTGTGACACCGTGTCATCTGAAATTTCACCATGTGCATGAAGGCTGAAAGTCTCGGTTTTCCATCGCTGCTGTCAAACATCTTGTTTCGATGTTGCACGCTAGGCTCTGTGTTTAACAGTGTCTGAACACTGTGTAATGGGCACAGCTCAGCTGCTTCCAGTGCTCATGCTGGGGACCTGCTGGGAGTATTTAGTCCCTAATTCTTCCTGTGATGTCTTACTCAGGAATCCACTGTGTACCCAAAGACCTGGGGCCAAGGGGATTCCCTTCTGTCCATCACTCCCTGAACCCTCTCCCTCCCCCTTCCCTCCCCCTCCCTCCCCTCCCCCTCCTCTCCCTTCTCCCTCCTCCCTCTCTCCTCTCCCCCTCATTGCCCAGTTGTTTCTGAGAGTGGGTTGGTATGGAGAGAGGCTGATGGCAGGGTCAGGGGAGTCCTAATGATGCCAACAGGGTTGGGACTGGCAGGCTGGCTCCCTCAGAGCCAGGCACCTGTGGAGAGGGCACCGTTCACCCAGTTCTGTGTAGGGTGGACCAGGGTTTCTGAAGTAGGGGATCTGGGTGGGCAGAGAGTGAAGCACACTGGTGCCTTCTGCAAGGCTGGTTGATCCGCATTGCCCTGTGTGACACCTGCTCAGACGGCTGCAGTCAGCCTTCCAGGGCAGTGAGCTCAGCCGCTCGGGACGTCCATGGTCAGTAAGCTCAGCTGCTCAGGATATCTACGGAGAATGAGGAAGGAAAATGAAGAAGGAAGGTGTCTTCATCCATTTTCTGTTGCTATAATGCAATGCCACAAGTTGGCTAATTTACAAAGAATAAAGGTTCATTTTGCTCCTGGCACTAGAGGCCCAGATATCCAGTGGTTGGCAGCTGGTGAGGACTTTCTTGCTGCTTTGGAACATGGCTGAGGGCATGGACAGTGAGTCGAGCAGGCGGGTCTCCCTTTTTCTTCCATTGTGGAGCCCACCACGATACCCTTATTCAATCCTCCTTACCCCCAAAGCCTCCCTCCAAAGGGCACCAGCACATGAATTTTGGGATTAAGTTTCACATACATGAACTGGGGGACACACCCCCGCAAAGCAGGAGGAAACAAGAAGACAGCACCCAGCATGCAGCATGACTGTGAGCAAGGGGGTCGAGGACAGTGGCCCCCAATCCCTCAGCCCAGCCTCCGTGCAGAGTACCTGGGAAGGTTAAATTAGCTAATACATGTGAAATCAGAGCTTGCAGCAGACTGATAAGCATATGCTGTTTTTATCGCTATGCTACTTTGGGGGAATGTCTATTCTCTTGACTTTAAAAGTGGTTTAAATGGCTACAGGTTACCATAATGCTTTCATCCCCATCATCTAGCACTGGATCTGAGTGGCATTCTGACTACCATGGTCCACATTCAGTGCCTTCTGAGATTCAAATACCAGAGCCCTGACTGAAAACGGAAGTTGGCAATGCTGGCTGGTTTCTGTGGAAAGATAGATGACTGATTGACAGATAGATGATTGGTAGATAGATAATGGATATGTAGATGGAAGATAAATGATAGACGACAGATGGTAGATATTCATAGGTGATAGGTTGACAGATACATGATAGATAAAAGATGATAAATGATCAATATTGATAGATGACATATATAGACATGATAGATGAAAGACAGGTGATAGATGATAGATACATGATAGATGACACATAATAAGTGATAGAGAAACAGATAATAGATCCATATGTGATAGATGGTAGATAATAGATTATTGATAGATGATTGATTATATGTAATAGGGAGAGAGAAGGAGAGGATAGGAATGGACAGAGCTTCATTCACTGTAAGGGGTGCTTGCTGGTACTACTTTTTTGGGAGAGAAAGCCACATGCATTGGCATGTCAGCTCCCCTTTGGGGTCATGGGAATGCAGAGCTGCAGGGTTAAAGGGTGCTGGTCGCACAGGACACATGAGACCAGACACCAGCTCATGCTCTGCCAGCTGAGTGACGCCAGGTCTGGAGCTGGATCCACCAGCAGCTCTAGGCTGGGATGCTGGAGCAGATGCCCACCTTGGGGTCTCTCCATCTCCATCCACCTCGGGAGGGGCCTCTCAGCACCGCGTGGTCTCCCTCCTCACTGCGGACTCCTCTAGGTGGGTAGCGGTCTCCTCCCATCTGTGGGGTGGGCCTGAAACCAGGGTGCCCAGTCTGGACCCACCCTGCCTAATCATGGCGACTTAGCAAAGTCTGACTTATACATCAGGCCTGGTGGCATTGGCAGTCATTAGTGATGAACTAGAGCAACCGTAACAACATGCTGTGGGAGAGCCACGCAGCGCTCACAGGTCTTTGCTCCAGAGGTTCTCCACTGAAGGTTTAATGGCAGCTGACCAACCGCAGGAAGCAGTGCTACAGAAAGCGGCCACGGCCTGGGGGCTGTGCTGAGTCTCCTCCAGCATGTCCGGCCCAGGCGGCCTGCCAGCTACTCTGTTTTCTCCGCTCTTCCTCCCCGCCAGGCTGCTTTGGCAGAGGAGAGTGGTATTGCCTTACCATGTGGAGTATGGTTAATGGCTTTAGAAGAATTCCCCAGAAAGTCAGTAATGAGCTGCCAAAAATACTCTTGGTGCCAGAGGATCTGGACACGTCTGTTCCGTTTACTGCCTGTCTCATGTCGCCGAGACGTGGCCCTCACCAGACATAAAACTCCGCGGCTGTGGCACTGTGGTCAGGCTGAAGGCAGGTGTTAATAAGCCAGTCACGCTCTGAGTGCCCAAGGGTGCCCGGCAGTGTGCACGGTGAAGAGTGTGATGCTGGCGTGGGAGCTCAGGTGGCAGAGGAAGAGCTGTCCCATCCCCGCAGGGCATGGCTGAGCGACTTCAGCATGCTGCTGTGAGCCTGGCACCCACACCCATCCTTCCTGTCTGAATGATCTTCATTTCTCAGCCCCAGGAGCATAGGGCCTATTTCTTAATCAAAGCTCCATGTTCAAAACATCTAATAGGACAGCATAGTGAATCATTTAAGATTTCACATTGATAATAAATTGAATCTGCTAAGAAAAGTTTTCTTAAAATTTAAATGAAATTGGGGGATATGTGGAGAAGATCTGGGATAGCAATGAAAACACAGAGCACCCTAGAAGGTACATTTTCCTCCGGAACAAAAGGCGTCTAAGGAAGTGGTATCCAGACTTCCTCACTGGCCCCTGGCCCTCCCACAGCCTCCAGCCCTGGCCCTGGCCTGAGGTCCATCTGGTTCTCCTGGGTGGAAGGCTCCCCTCTCCTGATCCTCACTTTGGGCCAGAGAGAGCCAGCAGTCCTGAATACAGCCTGGCTTCTGCCTGACACGTTGTGCATTATTCACTCCTGTCCTGACAGCGGGGATTTCAGGAGCAAGAATCCCAGTTTCTTGATTCTTGATTGCTTAGCATCAGGCTCCCAGGACACAAGACATTCACAGGGGGCCCGCTTCTCTGGATCAGAGGCCAAAAAAATTCCTGGGCTGGTGAGTTCAAAGTCTACATCTTTAACTCCTACTCAGCAAAGCATCCTGGAATCCAGCTGGAAGAATGACATCATCCAAGAAAATAAGCCAAATCTGCTTTAAATTTGGGGGTGATTCATATGTGAAATTTTGTTCTTTATTATTTAAAAAAGTTATTTAAAACACTCCATCATGACCAACACATAGGGACCCAGACCCTGTGGTGAGACTGTCTTCCTGCTTTCTGGGACTGCTTCCATCCCTCCTGAGCTCCTTCAGGCTGCCTGGGGCCGCCCCTCCTGTATGATCTCCTGCTTTCCAGGAAGCCCAGATAACGTCTGGGGTGTCCACATGGCCACAGAAGATGGAAGAGTTGAGGTAGAGTTAAGAAAGGGGCACAAACACTTGCCCCCGTGTATTTTGACTTTAGGAAAGAAGCAGGGTCACCTCTGAGCTCCCCCTGAAGACTCAGGCCCAACTCTTCCACTCCTGCTGGCAGCACTATCATCCACAGAAAGGCAGTAGTGATTTGCTCTGATCATCAATTAATGCACACCAAAACTTAAGAATTTATGGTAAGATGAATAATCACAGGTTAATAGTTACTGAAATAAAAATATTTTTTCCACTGACTAGGCATCAGGAAAATATAAAGCACTATGAATTAGTCCAAACCCTTAACATTTGCACGTAAAAAATCTTTATTGTTAATAAAGATTAAAGGGTCAAATGGTGGTTCCATTCCAAGTTTTCTGAGGAATCTCCATACTGTTTTCAATAATGGTTGCACCAGTTTGCAGTCCCACCAGCAATGTATGAGTGTATCTTTTCCCCATGTCCTGGCCAACATTTATTGTTGCTTGTATTCTTGATAATTGCCATTCTGATTGGAGTGAGGTGAAATCTTAGAGTAGTTTTGATTTGCATTTCTTTAATTACTAGAGAAGTCAAACATTTTTTCATGTATTTGTTGATTGATTGTCTATCTTGGTTTCTGTGAAGTGTCTGTTCAGTTCCTTAGCCCATTTATTGATTGGGTTATTTGTTTTTTGGGTGTTAGTGTTTTGAGTTCTTTATATATCCTAGAGACCATGATTTGACCCAGATATTCCACTCTTCGGTTTATACACAAAGGACGTAAAACCAACATACTACATTGATGCAGCCACATCAATGTTTATAGCAGTTTAACACACAGTAGCTAAAATATGAGCCAACCTAGATACTCTTCAACAGATGAATGGATAAAGAAAATGTGGTCCATATATACGATGGAATATTACTCAGCTTTAAAGAAGAATGAAATTATGGCATTTTCTGGCAAATGGATGGAGTTATAGAATATCAGGCTAAGTTAAATAAGCCAAGCCCAGAAAACCAAAGGCCAAATATTTTCTCTGATATGCAGGCATTAATTCACTGTAAGAGGTGGGGGGTAGGGAAGAATAGAGTTACTTTGTATTAGTTAGAGTGGAGTGAAGGGAGAGTGTAGGGTAGGAAGGATAGTAGAGTGAAACAGACATTATCACCTCACGTATATGTATGACTACATGACCGATGTGATCCTGCAATATTATAGTCAGAAAAATGAGAGATAACACTCTTTCAAAATGTATAAATTTATTCTACTGTCATGTACAACTAATTAGAACCAATTTTAAAAATTTAAAAAAAATTTTATTAAAATGTTCTTTGATAAAAATTAGTGCTTCTCTGTGTATCAAGTACTCAGAAAATTATCATGTCCCTGTCACATAGGGAGGAATGGAAAAATCCTGGCAATTTTTATACCCAGCTGTTTTTCTTTGATTTTGTGATTTGGATGTATTACTCCTCATGTGATTGGGAATAGCATTTTTGTATTTTTAACCATTGAGAATAGTTTAAAATTTAAAAAGTGAGAATGCAATCCCCTGATCCAGCATGTTTGGAGAAAGGGGTGGTGTGTGGGTTGGACTCGGGTGTCACCTGAACGTGACCATGCACCATGGAATCGCAGGCAATGTCAGAGTGAGTAAAGGCAGCGCACTGTTCATTTCTAATAGGAGTTTCACTCACCTTACTCTGAGCTGGATACCCTTAGGTGTTTAGAGGTTGACTACATGGAAGCTTTTCCCTTTGGTCTTCTCTCCTTTGTCCGTTTCTGCTTCTGCTCCATTTGTGGAGTCTAGAAAACCAGATCTCTTGGAAGAGCGAAGGAGGAGCCGGGAGGGTGGAGGCGGGTGGGACGGGGAGCACCCCATCCAGAATTGTGGTGCCATAGGAGAAATAAACTCTGGTGCTCTGTTGCACAGGGCGGTGGTTATAATCAGCATTGATTTATGGTGAATTTCAAAGTAACTCAGAGAGGACTTTGTTCTCACCACAAACACAATAAGTATTTCCGTGATGAATATGCTGATTACCCTGATTTAATCTTTCCATGATGCGTGTGTGTGGATACATCACACTGTCGCCCTATAATACATACAGTCTTCTCAATTAATCACTAAGTAAATTGAGGAAAGCAAAGGCCATCTGCAGAGTGGGGCTGTGGAGTGATGCATTGGAGGGAAACCAGGTCACTCCATGTAGGTGCAATAGCAAGCACCCTGCAAGCGTGCACCCCAGCAGCCCCCACAGGACAAGCCACTGAGCTTGGGCACTGACCTTGTTTCCTCTGTTGCAGGCTCGACGTGGGAAAAGACATTTCGGCAGATCGGCTTTGAAAGGTAAGCAGGGTTGGCGAGTCTCCACTTTCTGCCACCCTCGTCTTGCCCTGTTTTATTGGAAGGGGACTTTTGAATATAAATCAGTGGTCTGTCTGCCACTCCTTTGGCAAAACATCACTTTGCCTCTGCAAGCCTTGGTGCCTTTGCATAGTCAGGGCTTCACTCTATAAACCCTTCCTGCGTGCAGAGTGGAAATGGAGGTTACCCAGAGCGGCTGATGGGGGAAGTCAGTGAAGCCAGGAAAGGTAAGTGGGATGGCTGGAGAATATCAGGGAACAGTGATCATCCCCCAGCTTCTTCACCTCTGAGGTCCTGTTCAGTTCTAGGTGCCAATGAAGAAATTGATAATGTGCTATTCTCCCAGTCACTGAAACAGTTCTGGTCAGCTCTAACTGAAAGGCTGAGGTCATGGTACCTGTAGCTACAAGCATTTCCACACCAAACTCTCCAAAAGAAAGAATGGACTCATTATAACATCAAAGACGTGGAGCCAGCCTGCCTGGGGATCAAGAGGCAGGTGTCAGGCAGCACTTCCCCTTGGGATTCAGCATCTCACACTGAGCTTTCAGTGGAGGCACAGCTATTGAAAGAGAGGAAAGTAATTGTAATTTTATTTTACTCTAAAAGTGTATATTCACTAGTTCTTTTCACTGTTTAGAAAATGTGCTTATCTGTGGATGTTCAAGTTCACAGAGTGATCAAAATAAAATACTTAAAAATGTGTCATCTCCACTGGGCATGATGGCACATGCCTGTAATCCCAGTGGTTCAGGAGGCTGAGGCAGGAGGATCGTGGGTTCAAAGCCAGCCTCAGCAATGGCGAGGCCCAAAGCAACTCAGTGAGACCCTGTCTCTAAATAAAATACAAAATAGGGCTGGTATGTGGCTCAGTGGTCGGGTGTCCCTGGGTTCAATCCCCAGGACACACACACAGACACAAATGTGTCATCTCTCAAGGGGCAACAGAAAATGGTCCATCACCCCTGTGACAGCACCCCTTTGCCACTCACTGATTGATTCAAGGGTCTACTTTCGTAACTTCCCACACTTTGTCCCACATCAGCACACCATGACTTGGTCTCCCTCAAGCCTCATAGCTAGTTCAGGGTGTCAGCAGAGGCTGGCTTTGCATGGCCAGATCCCATGGGGCTGTGCTGGGCATGGGGGCACACACCATAATCCCAGTGACCTGGGAGGCTGAGGGATCCTAAGTTCAGGGCTAGCCTCAGCAACCTAACGAGACTCTTCTCAAAATAAAAACAGGCTGGGGATGTGGTTCAGTGGTTGAGTGTCCTTGGGCTTGATTCCTGGTACAAAAGAAAAAAAATGGTGAGGGGAAACAGGCCTGAGCTCACTGGGGGGAATCTTTCCTTGCTTCTTCTCCATGGAATGAGAAACTTCAGACACACACCCAAACAGAGAGACAGTGAAGGTCCTGTACCCACTGCCCAGTGACAGGACTTTGCCACGCTCAGTATCCTTTTCCTTTTTTGGCTGTTAAACAAAACCTCTGACCTCACGCCATTCCTTTCTATGTAGGTGAGCACACATCTCTGAAAGCAATGGCATTTTCTTCCTGAGCCCTAACCCTCCCTCGTCCCTAGTAGTACAGTAGCCTGAGTCCCTAGGTTGGTGAGACCCAATCCCCAGCTCTGGGGTGGCTCAAGGGCAGGCCAAGGCTCTGGCGCATCCCCAGCACCAGAAACTGACAGGCAAAAGAGACCCAGTCGGTATTTACGTTTTCCAGTCAAGTTGGAAATGTCGTTTTCCTGGGTTTGCCTCTGCCTGCCAGCTGAAGCACCCCTCCTCCTCCTCGCTACACCTTTCCTCTCCTTGCCTCCTCCTGGCCTCGCCTCCTCCTGGCCACGCCTCCTCCTGGCCACGCCTCCTCCTCGCCACGCCTCCTCCCCCCCTCGCCTCCTCCTGGCCACGCCTTATTTGATCCCACCCCTGGCCCCCCCGCTGGCTCTGTTTTGTTTTTCTCTATGTCATGAGCTCTGGGGACGCATGCCAGTTATTGGGGCATCTCTCCATGCTGGACTTGACCTTCTGTGATGCCCTTGGAGGGCCTATTCTAACCTCCCTGCTATGTAGATGCGGAGGGTTCCCCTGGCAACCCGGGAGGGGGCTTCCTGCCTTCTAGTCTTTGGTGCAGACCCTCTGGTCTGCAGGCTTCCCTGATTCTGGCGCGGCCTTCCCCCTTCTGACTTGGAGTCAGGGCCCTCCTGCAGCCTGCTCTCTCGGTGAGGAGTGGTATTTTGAAATCGCAGTCTGGACACTTAGAGGTGGGTGTCAGTGCTGGGGTGTCATCCTTCCTGGGCCTTCTCAATAGATGGAGCTCGGAAATTTAGAGTTGTTTCAGTTTGCATTTATCTGGGGTCATTCTTCTATCAAGAACAGGTTGCGACTCTTGACTTTCTCCTAAGTGAAGCACTTTGGACAAGAGCTTCTAGAATGGTTCAGGATCCACCCAATTTGGCATTGAAACCACAACTGCTTCCCAGCATATCCGCTGTAAACCTTTTGATTTATTGAGCAGAGTGCCCATGTGCCCAGCACTGTGCTCTGTCCCCTTGGTCCTCCCAGCAGCCCACAGATGAGGGTTGTCCACGTATTGTCGTAAAGGACGATGGTAAACTTTTCAGATCTTGCAGGTCGTAAGATTCTCTTGGGACTTGTCAGTGTTGCTATTGGTGCAGAAAGCAGCCAGGGAGGGGTGTGGCTTGACTCCAGGAAGCCTCACCTGCAAGACAGGCACCTGAGGGGCCTGGTGCTGCCAGCACTTGTTGATGCTCACGAAGGACTGTGCTCTCAGGGTGCAGAGATTTGACAAAGCAAGTAGGACTTCCCATGGGGGTGCAGTCCTCTATGTGGCCCTGTGCAAGTCCCACCTGGTTCCATAGGTCAGGTTGTCCACAGCACCCACATGGAGTTCTTGAACTAGTTCTTAGTCTTGCGTTTTACTTTTCCTTTGCCTCTAGGGACACAGCCTCAGGCCCAGGTACTGACTTCTCATTTGAGGACTCTTGTGCATCAAGCCAGATAGTGCGATTTCTGTCTTACAGCGCTTCCCTAAAATGTGATGCTCCCCAGTATCTGCATAACTTGCAGTGCCACGGGGCAGACCCGAGTCTGTCTGTTGCTGACTGTGGCTCTGCCATCGCTGCCCAGTGCTTGCTTGAGCGCTCCATCCAGGGTACTTGGGGATCCCCCTAAGTCTCACGTGCTGTTGTACCATGTCCTCCTGTGTTTGGTCATTTGGGGGCAGACAAGCTCTGGCCTTGTGTCAAGTGACTCAGAATGCAGCACAGATATTGATCTTTGGGCTCTTGTACATTCGCATTTGCAAGGCGTGTGCCAGCCAGGCTGTTGACTGTGGCTTTGCTTTTCACTCCTCAAGTGGAACCTGATCGTGGTCTTAAAGAACATCCCCATTATAGCTTTAAAAAGCCACCTGGCTCTTCGGAGCAAACGAAAGAGATGCTGATCCTTTCCCCTCTGGCTCTTTGACATTCTCCCACCCGTCGTCCTACCAGTGGCTTATACTCAGAGCTGGAACATGGAAAGGGATAGAAGTGACTGAGCCGCTCGAGCTTCTCCAGGAGCAGAGGTCAGGCGTCCTGGGAAGAGCACAGTGTGCCTGGACAGGACACCCAGACCTGCCCACCTGCTCTGGCAGTAACCCTGCATGGGAGGCACTGGACCATCCTGGGAGCTCTGGAAACCCATTGCCACCGTTTCTGTGGCAGCACCTAGCAGTCATGCCTGCCTTGCACACAGTGGTCTCTGCCCTCTCTGGGGTGTCAGGACTTTGTTTTAGGACTTCATTGTACCCTGGAAGGAAATGTTAGAATGGAGGTTCACACAAGGTCTGCAGGTCCTCCCACACCTGGCCTGCAGGACCCATGTCTATGTGACAGGTGTTTGCTTTCAGTGTGGACAAGTACACTGTGCCTGACAGATCTTATTTGTTCAGAAAGCTCCCTTTTCTGAGCAGACTTTCTATGCTAGATGACGAATCTTTCAGGATCACGGTTGTTTTAGCCTGTGCTGTGCTGGTGCCAGACGGGCATGGCTGTGTATTCCTCTGCTGGTCTACGTAAGAGTTGCCCACGGAGGTGGCTGTGAAACCAAAGTGGCCCCAGTTCTCAGTGACTTAATGCAGCAGATGCTTCTTTCTCACTTCACAAAACGTGGTGCAGAGACGAGAGGACTCCCAGCAGCTCGTCCTCCTGGGGTGCTTGGCCAGCTTCTGTACTGTGTGGCTTCTGAGTGGCTCGGCATGCAGAGGGAGCTGGAAGGCTGCACCCTGCTGTCCACGCCTCTGCCACTCAGTCTGTGGGTGCCAGTCCGCCGGGACCCGAGGGGATGGGTGTTAGAAAACTCCGTTACTGCCTACCACCACAAACCTGAGCAAGGGCTGCACGTGGACTCTGCTTTCCATTGCTGGCTTTTCATCTGAGCAAAGTACTTCAGCAAGTAATGAGTCCAAGCACAGGAAGCCGCCCACGGAAACACGAGTCCCCTCTTCCTAAGAGATCCTGTTTCTGCCTGTGTAAAAAATAACAATCACCCATTTCTACTTAAAAAGCAAAGGAATTATTCTCAATAAATGCATGTCATCAGTGCAACCCTTAAACTTACACTATTCACCTGATCACATGTGATCGCATTTCATGAACCACTTGGATGGTGGAATGAAGCACCTCGCCCTGTCCAAGAGCATTTTACATTACGGATCACGCTGGAAATAGCCTGTGACAAAGCACGCGTGTCCCAAGGGCCCCTTCCCCTGCAGATGTGATTCTGATGGCTGGCCTTCATCTCTCAGGGACCCGGCCTTCTCCATCAGGTCTGCCTCGTCTCCCTGTGGAGACTCCCACCCTGCAATGTACGGCCTGGGGACATCCCCAGCTTGCTCCTGGGCCACCAGTTCTGCTCGTCACCGCCTCACTTGTGATTGATCCTGGACATACAGTGTGGGAGCTTCTTCCTGGGGACCAAGCAGCCCCCAGGCTTGTGAGCACAAGGCTGACCTCGGCAGGTGCCCTCACCCACTAGTTTCAGGAGGCAGGGCTTGGATGAGGGCTTGGAATGTGGAAGCCCCAGCACCCAGGCAGCAGGAGCTTGGGAAACTGGCTTCTGCCAAAACGGGGACAGAAAAGAGCTGATGTCTTCAGCACCACCTCGCAGCAGCCTGTTGGAGGTCACAGCCTGCAGCTGGGACCGGTCACTCCTGAGAGGAGCGGGAGGCAGGAGTGGTTGATTCTCTGGCTCCCTGAGTGAGTGGCCTCCTGCTGACCCCGTCACTGAGGGACTGTCTCCAAGTCTCTCTTTCATGCTACCAAGATCACATTCCAGCTGAGCACTGGCTGCTCACTCCCCTCCTACAACCAGGATCAGATCCAGAGCTGCACGTGGGGGGAGCCACATCTATGAACTGAGGCAAGGCCCCTGGCCTCCCATCAGTGCATGCTCAGACTTGGGAGTGGCTGGGGCTCTAACTGCTGCAGTCCGTCAGTAGGCTGGGCTCACCATCTCACCCTTTGCAATGGTCTGATTGGCCCCAAAGGTCCAGGTACAGGATGCTTGGTCTCAGGGTAGCCACATTGAGAGGCAGTAGAACTCTATGGGCTTGAAGTTCTAGGAGGAAGGATCAAGGTCACTCTCCACAGTCCAGTTAGTCCTGTCAGGAAGTGGCCACTCTGCACCAGAAGGTGATAGACAAGGCCTCTCTGTCTCTTGTTCAAGCACCTACGTGCCCCCCGTAGCTCCCACACAATCAGTGAAGGCTAGATCCCTCACTAATTTACATACATGTGAGACTATGTAATACTTTCAAATCATCACTTTCATGAGATATTCACATGCATTTGATCAAATTTGCTGTTCACTTTGCTCTGCTAAAATATCATGTGTACACTTTAAATAGATCAAAAGCCACAGAACTAATATAGGCACACAGAATTAATAAGGGATGAGTGTATTAGTAGACAATTTACACTTTTAGCCTGTTGAGAACTTAACCTAGGACTCTGGCTTCCAACTTAGAAAATATTGAGCTTCACCTTCAGCCATTTAAGCAGTGACATCATTTTTTTCTTGTCCTACTTAATTTTTATTTGTTCTAATTGATTATACATGCCAGTAGAATGCACTTTGACACACTGTACACAACTGGAGCATAACTTCTCATTCCTCTGGGTGCACACAGTGCTGAGTCACACCAGTAGTGTAATCAAAACATGTGTATAGGGTATATTATGTCTGTCTCATTCTACCATTCTTCCCATCCCCACCGCCCCACCCCTCCCCTCACTCCCCTCTGCACAATCCAAAGTTCCTTCATTCTTCCCTACCCGCTGCCAGTATGGATCAACATCCACTTATCAGAGAAAACATTCAGCCTTTGGTTTTTCAGGATTGTCTTATTTCATTTAGCACGATATTCTCTACTTCCATCCATTTACCTGCAAATGCCATAATTTCATTGTTCTTTAAGGCTGAGTAATATTCCATTGTGTATGTGTACCACGTTTTCTTTATCCATTCATCTGTTTAAGGGCACCTAGGTTAGTTCCATAGGTTAGCTATTATGAATTGAGCTGCTATAAACATTGATGTGACTGAGTCACTGTAGTATGCTGATTTTAAGTCCTTTGAGTATAAACCAGGGAGTGGGATAGCTGGGTGAAATGGTGGTTCCATTCTGGGTTTTCTGAGGAATTTCCATATTGCTTTCCAGAGTGGCTGCTCCAATTTGCAGTCCCACCAGCAATGTAGGAGCCTACCCTTTTCCCCACATCCTTGCCGACACTTACTGTTGCTTATAGTCTTGGTAATTGCTATTCTGATTGGAGTGAGATGAAATCTTAGAGTAGTTTTGATTTGCATTTTTCTAATGGCTAGAGATGATGAACATTTTTTCATGTTTGTTAATTGATTGTATTTCTTCTGTTAAGTGTCTGTTCAGTTCCTTAGCCCATTTGATTGAGTTATTTGGTTTTTTGGTGCTAAGTGTTTTGAGTTCTCTAAATATCCTGGAGATTAATACTCTATTTGAGGTGCATGTGGTAAAGATTCTCTCCCAATCTGTAGGTTCTCTCTTCACATTATTGATTGTTTCTTTTGCTGAGAAGAAGACTTTTCGTTCAAATACATCCCATTTATTGATTCTTAATTTTACTTCTTATGCTTTAGGAGTCTCGTTAAGGAAGTCAGGTCCTAAGCCATCATGGTGAAGATTTGGGCCTACTATTTCTTCTAAGTAGTCTCAGGCTCTCTGTTCTAGTGCCTAAACCTTTGATCCACTTTGAGTTGATTTTTGTGCAGGGTGAGAGATAGAGGTTTAATTTCAGTTTGTTACAAATGGATTTCCAGTTTTCCCAGCACCATTTGTTGAATAAGTTTTCTTTTCTCCAATGTATGTTTTTGGCTCCTTTGTCTAGTATGAGAGAACCATATTTATGTGGGTTTGTCTCTGTGTCTTCTACTTTGTACCATTGGTCTACATGTCCGTTTTGGTGCAATACCATGCCATTTTTGTTACTATTGCTCTGTAGTATAGTTTAAAGTCTGGTGTTACTATGCCTTTACAAGCTGTGACATCATTTAATGACTATTTGGTAAAAGATCTGTTTTTCTTCTAGACAAAAATATGTTATCCTTCATTAAAACTTCCCCTTCACAACATGGTTGGAAGAAGATCTCTTCCTATCTATGATCTTTGCCCTTGTTAAATTGGGTCATATGACTGATGTAAGCAGCCTCTGAGTTAATGAATGCCAGCAGCTGACTGTGCAGAGAACACTGCTTTCTGAGTTCAGAACTGAACCACCTGGGCTTCTGGACACCTGTTTTGTACAGATCAGAGATGTAGCACGAACGCTTTAGATTCACCAGCAGATGGACTGTGTAACCGCATCATTGAGGGACCGCATGCCTGGCGTGGGTGCCCGATAGGCGCCAGGTGAGAGGGAGGTGGAGCGGTGTCCAGGCTCTGCCCACTGCTGGAAGGATTGCATTAATAGGTGAATGCTCACAAGCTCAGGGTTTTTCTTATATCTTCCACATCCAACTTACAAGTTTGGAATCCAGTCTGCCATAGCTCAGATGTCCTTTCTGTAGCTGAGCCAGTGACATGCCTCTGCTAGGAATGACGACACTTTTGCTCAGATAAAGTGGCAGCTTCTCCGAGGTGGACTTCACTGCACTGTTGGAGTTTCAGTTGAATCCGGGAAACATGTTGGTCTGAGATGACCAAAGTGGGAACAGTTCCTCCCGGCCTACGGCCTACCTCTACATACACGCACACATATGCACATACACACAAAGTACACACATGCACATGCATGCATGCACACAGGCACACATGCTCACATGCATACACACATGCACACACACATGCACACACAGGTGCACACATGCACACACATGCACACACACCCCCTTCCTACATTCACACAAACTATTTGAAGTAACAGAATTGTGGTCCTGGGCCCTCCTGCAGGTCATATGTGAATGTTGGCTCTTGGGTTCCATGACTGCTTTGCCCTGGGGCCAGTGGCAGTTAGGTCCTCTCCACTGTGAAGTCTGGGCCCCTCCCTTTGCTGATCCTGTGGCCCCCTAGGACTCTCAAAGGTCAGGTGCAGGTCTGTTGCAAACTTTCAGCTGCTTTCTGGATGGATTCAGAGTCTCCCAGGTAATACCCAGGGCCTCCCACCCTGGATCCCCACTACTCCTCCCCACGCAGTAAGCCCCCCACAGCAGGGGTCTAACCCACTGCCCACCTTTAGCCTTTCCCATGAGCCTTTATTGCCATACTTCCCCTCTGGGGGATGCCTGCCGGTCACCTCACCCTTGAAGCCTTTCTGGAACTTTCTGGCTTTACACATTTTTTCTTTTTCTTAAGAACACTTTGTCCCTGTCATAAGCATCCGTACGGGGCAGCAGGCTCTGTCCAGGCCCTGCGCTGAGCACGGTGACTCCTACAGAGCAGGTATAGAATAAACATTCATTGCACCCAATTTAAGTTTGTAAGCCAGAATTTGACATCAAAATGTCTTTATCAGGGTCGCTAAGAATGGTTCTCAGAGTTTCCATCAGCCCAACTGAGCATCTACTGTAGTGAACTAAGTGTTTTATTAAGGTTAAGTAATCACTTACTTAGTAGAGGAGGAAGGAAGACACAGGTAATCCATTATGCGAAAGAGTCCTGGTTCTGTGGCAGAGGATCATGTGAAACATCACAGTTTGTTGGTGATGCAGATGATCTTTGTCCTGCACCCTGAGAGGTCATTTCAGAGGTTACATGTGCATTCAAAAATGTGTCTGAAGTCATCAGAAACTAAAAGCCATGGATATTAGTTTAATAGCAAAAATTTCAGCAGTCACAGCTACAGAGATGTTTAGCATTTTTATTTTTTCTCCAGGGATCTTAGGATTTAGAGATCAGTACAGGGTGAGGATCCCTAATCAAAATTCCTGGGACCATATATCAGATTTCAAAATTGTTCGATTTTGGAATATTTGCACATGCCTAATGAAATATCTTGGGGCTAGGATGCAACCTAAACACACCATTCATTTATGCTCCATAGACTCAAAACCTGAAGGTAGTTTTATACAACATTATAAATAATTTTGTGCGTGAAGCCAAGTTTCACAGTGTAGAATTTTCCACTTGTATTGTCTTGTTGGTACTCAAAAGGTTTCAGACCTTGGATTTTCGGATTAGGGATGCTCAACCTTCTTCATTCTGTTGCCTCAGTGAATTTTGAGTTGCTCGCTTATTCTGAGATGTTTAGAGATCTCTTCCTGAGGGGGGTGTGTGGCCAGCCGTGCCAGAGAAGCAAGTCACGCTGGACAGACACCGTATCCCCAGCTCCACTGGTCACAAGAGATGGTGACAGAACACAACCAGCAGTTGCTTGCTCCTGCCACAGCCAAGGACAGTGACCTGGCACCCCTGTGTCTACCCCAGTGGTCAGCAACCCGAGAGGATGTGATCCAGGAGCAAGGGGAGAGAATTCGAGAGGCCTCTGCCTGGGCTTGCAGGCGCTCCCTCCGGAGGCTGCCAGTGACCTGCTCACCCGAAACAGAGGAAGCTGTTCTCATGGGGTCGTCATGAGAAGGCTTGGGTCTGGAAACGTCCCTGCACTCTGTTCCAACCAGTTCAGTGTGCCCGAGGGCAGCCCATGTAGGTGTCAGGATCCCACGTGGCCCAGGTGAGCTTCAGTTCATTAGCTGTGTTTTGTGTCAGAGCACTAATGGAGATGGATGGCAGCAGGGGCCTGGGGACCCTCACCCTGGAGAACTCTGAAGCTGAAAGCTGAAACTCTGGCCCACTTTTTGGGCGGCCACCAGCACTTTCCAGAAAACGGGCGCGTCACATCTTAAAGAAAGACCGCGACAGACAGCACTGAGGCTGCTCGGCCTGGCTCACCCGTTCCTGCTGGGATTGGTGGCCCTTGAGATTGCTAGACTGTTTTCTGAGTCACCTATACCTTGTCCTGAGTTACTTTTAGGGAAAGAAACAGGAAAAACAATAAAAACAATATCAACAAAACTAAATTCCATTTGCTGCCCTGAGACCCAGGGTAGAGATGAACCCATGGGCCAGAGGGGAGGGTGCCCACCCAGGAGGTGTGTGCGTCCCCTGCTCATCTGAGGTAGGCAACCTCCTGGGCCAACCCCACACCAGTGTGGAGGTGGTGACACCTGTGTCCAGCAGTGGCACCCCAGTACCTGTGCAGCCAGCTACCTCTGAGCAGCCTTAGTGGCTGTGCCTTCTCTACCAAGGAAGCTGGGAGGAGCCTGCAGCCCAGCCAGGGCACAGAAGCACCTTGGGGATGCGCGTTCTGTGGAGGCCAAGGATGGCCGGCAGAAGCATCCAGAAAGGAGTGGCCTCACAGAAGCGTGTTTGAGCAGCGTCTCCTGGAGAATGCCTTCTTGGGAAACAGGGAGGACACTGCGATCTGAAGCCACAGACCCCCCAGGCATCAGTGTACTGGGAAGCTGAGGGGCCAGAATAGTGCAGGGCACTCAGTAGGCACTGAGAGAATACTGAGAATACATGAGGAACATGCTGGGTCGCTGCTGAGATGAGGACTTCATCACCGCGGACAGTCACTGCCCGACATTCAGCCCCACTAAGTTGGTCAGCTACAACCAATGGCGATTCCCTGTACCTTTCAACTGAGAGGTATTTATTCCATAAGGACCTCAAGCCAGTTTTGAGATCTGCATGGAGAGGGAAGGGAGGAAGCATGAGCCATCATCTCGTCCTGAACTTCCACCTGTTCTCAGACGCACCAGAGCCAATGTCCGGGCACACATCGTGAGAGTCAGGTCTGGACTGGACCAGGAGACCCAGTGTAGGAGGCGGCAGTCACCTCAGTGAACCCAGAGGGTTGGTATTCCATGAGTAAAGGGAGTCTGTGGAACAGTGACATGTAAGGACAAGATGGGCCTGAGTGTCCCTGAGTGTGATCAGGCTGGGCAGGGCCTGTGGGGACAGTGACATATAAGGACAGGATGGGCCTGGGCATCCCTGAGTGTGGCCAAGCTGGGGCAGGGCCTGTGTCCTGCAAGTAGGACAGAAAGGCACACCGTCCACATGCAGGCATGATCCACAGGAGCCACGGCTTCCTCTGGGGGCATTCATTTTTTTTATTTATGAAATTAACAAATCTTTGTTTAGGAGAAAGGCTCTCAGTGACCTAGCTATAATCCCATAAATCAGAGATTTTGTAATAGGTCTTGAACTATTAAAACAAAATTTCCCAGAATTTCAAGCAGAAGGATTCACAAAAGAAACAGTTTCCTGTGGACCTTGCATTGTTAATTTTATCCTTGCCATAAATTTGTCTGGTAGGGAAATTCCCAGGGAGCAGCGCCAGCAGAGTGGCTTCTGTTGAAGCACACGGCAAAGGCGAGCCTGGGCGGGACCCCGGAGGGGGAGATGTCAGAGTGTCCCTCACTGAGCACAGCTCCTGCTGACTCAGCAGGTGCAGCCTGAGTCGCTCTGTTTGTACCCACTGCTGTTAGGTCCTGTGGCTCTGGCTTCTTCGTTTGTACTTCAGATCTGGGCTTCTCTCTTTCTCCCTCCTGGTTGCTCCTGTGTCTTCATCTTATTTTTTATCATTTTTATTATTAATTTTTTTTTGTTTTGGTACCAGGGATTGAACCCAGGGGACTTAGCCCCTGAGCCATGTCCCTAGCCCTTTTTATGTTTTATTGTGAGTCAGGGTCTTGTTAAGCTGCTTAGGGCCTCACCAAGCGGTGAGACTGGCTTTGAATTTGCCATCCCCCAGCCTTCCCAGCCGCTGGGATGACAGGTGTGCGCTCTGTGCAGGCCCTGTCTTCATCTTGCCCTCTGCCCTGTGCTGCCCCAGAGGCTTGCGCTCGCCTGTCTCTCTCTTCCCTGGCTCCCTCCCTCCTCTCCTCCCTCTCTTCTCTTCCTCTCTCTCCTCTGCTCCTCTCTATCCTCCTCTCCTCCTCTTCTCCTCTCCTCTTCTCCTCCTCCTCCTCTCATCGTCTCCCTTCTTCTCTCCTCCTCTCCATCCTCCTCTCCCCTCTCCTCCTCTCCCCAACTCCTTTCTTCTCCTCTCCTTCCTTCTCTCCACCTCTCCTCCTCTCTTCCTCTCTTCCTCTCCTCCTTTCCCCTTCTCCCCCTCCTCCTGTTTTATTTCATGATCCAGTACAGCACAAACTTAGTTTCCAAGTTTCAAAGTGACCAGTATTACACACTGGTATTTTTGTTCCACTTTTTTCTACTATATTTCAGAAAAAAATACAGTGCACACTCATTTTGTAATGAATTGTAATGACCAATGGCTGGAGAAGTTCTGCCCAGCAGGAGGCGCTGTAAGATAGAAGGCAAATGATATGATGTCTATTCCTGCTGAAGTTGCCTGCTCTGTGCCCTTCCCCACAACTGTGACAGATGCTGTTCTTTCAGAGCATTTGCAGACTGGCCTCATGGACACATTAAAGCTGCTCTGCCTCCAAAGTGCGTGCTGTGATTAGACTCCTAATCCTCATGGTTCAGATCCGGCAGGGCGACCTTCTCTTGCAGGCTGTGTCCTCCACCAAACTGGAGTAAATCACCCACGTCCCCAGTGTCAGCTGCGTTCAGCAGAGAGTTCACTGACCCTTCTGCAACAATTCGCACGTGTTTGCAGGCCAGTTCAAGAATCACATTAACAGTTTGTTGGGATTCTGAGAAGCTAGGAGGAGTCAAAGTGGCTAAAGGATTTTTTCCAGGAATTAGGCTGGGCCCACTGTGAGCAGTGCTGGGGAGGAGGGCCTGGGGGATGATGGAGACTCCGTGGCCATCCAGCAGTTCAGGGGGACCTTGGGAAGCTCTTCCTCAAGTGGCTAACACTCTGTGGGGCAGCAGGCAAGCAGCAGGCCTGGCCAGGCCTCAGGTCTCAGGGCAGAGCTGGCATGCAGGGAGGGATGAGACGGAGGGAACCTGCCCACACCTCTGGGTTGGTCTGTCCTGCATCTGCTGAGCCGAGACCCACCGAGACCACAGCCCCAACCTCCTCGCAGGAGAGTCTGCCCACTTGGGCCAGGGTTCTGGGAGCAGTCTGCAGCTTGATTGTACAGCCCCACCCAGTGCCTCGGAGGCTCCTCTAAAACACAGATTGCGGTTCTGTGAATCTTTAGCTACCATCTTCCAAAGAAGTGCAAGTAATTCCTCAAATCGGCAAAGATGTTACTATTACATTTTATAGTTCAGTGGATCAGACCTTTGATCCAAAACCCAAAATTCCTCCACCTAATCTCATCACAACTCTCGTACTTCTGTTGAATGGGTGCGAATTAATCCACTGCTGTTTTCCTTCTCTTTGAGCATTTTGTTCAGTGGTTCCCTATTCAGTAAACAAGTCAGAAAAGCGGGCAGTGAAAGAGAACTGATAGAACTTGGGAAGGGATGGAAAGCTGAATTTGGAGCCCAGTATACCATGGGTGATGGCACCTGTGCATACCTGTGAGTGCCTTGCACACCTGGGCATACCTGTGCACACCTGGGAGTGCCCTTGCACACCTAGGCATACCAGTGCACACCTAGCAGTGCCTGTGCACACCTGGGCATACCTGTGCACACCTAGGAATGCCTGTGTATACCTGGGAGTGCCTTGCACATTTGGGCATACCTGTGCACAACTGAGAGTGCCTTGCACTCCTGGGCATACGTCTGCACATCTGGGTGTACCTGTGTATACCTGGGAGTGCCTTGCACGTTTGTGCATTCCTGTGTACATCTGGGAGTGCCTGTGCACACCTGGGTATGCCTCTGCCCACCTGGGAGTGCCTTGCACACCTGGGCCCACCTGCATGTGTTCTCATCCTTCCCATCTCTGTTCAGGCTTCCTCTTGCCAGGGATTCATCAAGACCCTTCCCATCTCTCCCTCTTTCCACTTTCCCTTTTCTTCTCTCCCCCAGTGCTGCGTGCACAGGAGGGTGTGTGTGGCAGTGTGCTTGGCCCTACGGAAGCTGGTTGTGTGGCAGTGTCACGTGGAGGTGCAGTGCTCTGGGTGTGAGAGAGGGGCTCCTGCCCAGTGTATGAGGCAGCTGTGGCAGTTTGAAAATGGGCTGCATTAAACAGATAACTAACTAACATCACTAAATGTGTGAGATAATGGGAGTTGGGTTTCTCACTATTAGAGCAAAGCTTACAAACATGGGGACAGAGGCTAGAGGGAACCCCAAGGCGTTCAGCTGAAATGAACTCTCAGGATGAGCACACAAGGTTTTCAGGGCATGACACAGACAACATGGGGAGAGCTGTAAGTGTGCGTTTGCGGCTATGGAATCATGCACAGGCGCATTCCCGTGGCCGTAAAGCCAGGGGGCCTGGAGACTGTGGTGGCCTGGTAGCAATACCTGCACAAGTGCCTGGACTCGAGTGCCAGCCCAAGCCCCTCACTCAACTCAGGGAAAGCAGGGCCCTTCAGAGAAACGGGCCCAGAGAGGAGGAGGGCTGGGAACAGAGGAGAGGGCGTGCTCAGCGGGTGACAGGAGCCGCCTCCCAGGGGCTCCCATTACCTGAGGGTGATTTGAGCATCAGCACAAACAGCAATGATTTCAAAACAGCCCATGCAACACAAGGGGGTTCAGGGATCCCCGTGATTGTGATTAGACAAGTAACTGATTGGAGGCAGGGGAAATGCCCCTTGGAGCACAACACAGTTGATCACGGTGGCCTTGGCTGATCACCACTGGGCAGCCATTGCAGGGCGATCAATGCAGACTGCAGCGGTTACTGCTGCCAAGGTGGTGGCAGGAGGTCTGACCTGAACAGGACGTGTCTATACCAGACGCAAATACAGCCAGGAGACCAGGAGATGTTGGCTTGGGCAGAGAGACCAGCAGCACCTGCTCACCAAGCAGTGGAGGCAGATCTGGCCTGGGGCGCTCGGAGCCAGGCCCGAGCCTGTGTGATGGGACTGTGTCTGCAGAGGTCAAGGTGAGACAGCCAGGACCAAAGAGCCTCCTGGACCCAGAAGGCTGAGGAGATGTGACAGGGATGCAGGGAGCAGGGACACATGGGCACCTGGTGAGACACGAGTGTGGTGCCACCGCGGTCACCTCCTGCTCCTGCCCAACCATGCCCTGGGGGTGGTGCAGGAAATCCCAATGGGGAAGCCCACACTGTAGGGGCCACACACCAAGGCAGGTGTCCCTTCTGACTCACCCCAGCCCAAGCACACCCTCTGGTCCCCGCAGCCTTCCTCTGGACCCCGCAGCCTTCCTCTGGACCCCTTGGCCTTGGCCTTGGTCTTCCCCGTTTTTGAGCTCACATTCTTGGCTATGTGAACACTGGCTCACTTCGCTCTCAGCCCACAGCCCACCCATTGCCAAGTCCAGCTGCAGTCATGCCCCGAATTCCCCTGGCAGGTGGAGCACGGGGCTCAGTTCGTTCTGACAGTTGAGGGGCACAGCACTGTCCTCACCTTGTCATTGAGGAAACTGAGGCGCCAGGTAGCTTTCTGTGCTCACATAACAAGGAACCAGCTGGTGGGTGCTCACCAGTAGCTCTGCAAGAGCCTTGGTGTGCCCTTCAGGGCTGTGACCTGAGGCTGGCCTTGGACTGTGCCCACCATTCACCTCCCGGCTCACATCACAACACAACAGAGAGCACAAGTCAGCTTGCGCACCATTCCCTGGTCACCACACAGGTCAGACGCCTTGCACACCCATGTCACTTCACCAACCAAGGGAACTGTCCACGTGGCCTCCTGGATGCATGCTGGCCATTTTCTCTGCAGCTGAGCCTGCACACTGGCCACATCACCTCCACACCCACCTGTCCTGCCATGTCCTCAGCACCACCTGACCCGGGCCTGTCAAAGTGTCTGCAGTGACAGATAGTCACACACATCTGCTGAACCACCTCCAGAGGAAGGGATCCAGTCTGAGGTCTTCCAGTCCACTGCTCATGCAGGCTTCTTGTTCTTTGTGACCTTCTGGACCTTAGTGACCTAGACAACTCCTTGCTGTTCTTGGACTCCACGTTAGGATACACAGGGCCTCCTGCAGTCATGCCCCGGGAGCTGATATTCTTTTCAGCAAAATTATTTTAGATTCATTTTCCTCAAGCTTTTCAATGCAAGTAGGTGGGAACACCTGGTCCACGGCTACACCAGCCTGGTGGAAGGACAGCTATCTGACTGCTCAAAGTGTCATCCCTGTGACCCCATCTCCCCGAGCCTGCTGTCACAGGAGGTGTGGCCAATGCCATTTCATTGTGGGGGGCCAGCTACTCTAGGCTATGCCCTGCTTTCCTGAATGTTGTGTTGGTCTCATCTCCTTTGCTACGCATAAACATTTGGGGACTTCAAACAATGATCTATAGGAATCGGGATGGTTGAGAGAGATAATTGAATGAATATTCTCCATAAAATTATAGAAAGTAAGCAAGGAAAGACCAGTGCCCTGCAGCAGTGGACAGGGAGTCAACCCCAGTCCATCAGGGGATGAACAAGAAAGGCAATAGTGTGTTCATACACCATGGAATACAATTCAGCCTTGAAAAAGATGGAAATCCTAACATGTGTGACCCCATGGATGGAACTGGAGAACACTAGGCTGGGTGAGACAGGCTGGGCTCAGAAAGTCAGATACTGCATGTTCCCACTTAAAGGCAGAATCTATAACAATCAAACTCATCAAGGCAGAGAAAAGTGTTGGGCTGCTACCTTTGGCTCAGTATTTTTGATAAATAAGAAGAGAATATTTCTGAGAGGAGTTCAGAGCAAAGAGGGGCCACCCTGGCTCACCCTGGCTCTCAGAATTCTCCCTTGGTGAATTTTGTCATGTTCACAAAATCAGCACTGGTGGTGCATGGAGAAGGTGCGAAAGAAGAGGCCAGTGGATCAGTGGCTGGCCTTGTCTGCTACCTAAAAGTCTCTGTCAAACTTGAACAAGCACGTGCAGAGTTTCGTCCGAATCAGAGTCCAAGAAGAGGGTGAAAATTCCAAGTGATGGAGGCTGTGTCGGCAGAGCCCAGCCGCTGAAATGCCAGTGTCACTGTCACCGGTTGGTGAGAAGTGGCAAAGCCAGGTGGGTGGTGGGAGGGGCCTGAGCACCAGGCAGGGCCCTTGATCTCTGCACTGCAGATCTTAGGGCGTTCTTTAGGAGTCCAGGGGAAAAAGGAGTGAGTTTTATTGTTTTTGAACTTTGTTTTGTTTCTGTTCATTTGTTTGTTTTGTGGTCCGGAAACAGCAGGGTTGTGCTGAGGTGGGCTTCATAGCCAGTGCTCCAGAGAGAAAGCACCTGATTTGCCGCATTGCCAGCTTCCCACTGAGGTCACCTCAGCTCCTAAGGGCAGGACAGGGGATAGCGGCGCAGGGCCTTCCAGCAGTCTCCTCCACAGCAGCACACCTTGACAGCGCCCTTACCAACCCGTCCTGTTCTCCACCTCTGCCAATGCCCCCCCCAAACAGGGGCCATGCCAGTCACACAGGCAGAAAACCCGGCAGCTCCTAGAACAGTGTCCCCCATCCCAAGTGTACACTGGTGTTAGAGATTTGGGGCAAGGCAAGGAATCATGTGCTGGGAATCAGCTCAGCAAGGGCGTGCTACCCGCCAAGCCTGGCCGACAGGCACCTGGACGGGAAGTCGGCCTGTCCGCCCCTAATGCAGCAAAGCCTGCTCTGATGGGAGGAGCAGGGGTTCTGATTGGATGAGTTAAAATTGGCAGCAAAAGGAAGAGCTGGATTGGATACATGTTATGGAGCTTGAAAATGGTTACATTTTAACCACAGTTTCCTTACTTCAAATGGTTCCATTGTACCTCCTGGAATTTCAATCACAGTGAACACGCTTGCGAGTCACAGTTCAGTTTGTCTTTGACAGAAGAGAAAACCAGTTGATGTATGAGCCACCACGACTGTGAGCTGAGTGAATAGAATATCCAAGGAGGGCTTCGGCTTCACCCCGCTCACACGCGGGTCCAGACACTGACGCAAAACAAGCAAACAGAAGTCACACTGGGATCCCAGCACCAACTCACATTTGATCACCAGAAGTCAGCCTTCAGCTGCAGTGTTGGGGAGAAGACGTCTCCAGATCCTCAGAGTCAGACCCATCATTTGCTAATGCACTTTTAACTGGAATCCCCAGGTTTGAGTATTGAAAGTCATTGTTGATAAATGTTGCATTTCTTTCCTGGGTGTAATCACAAGCGCTGTCCCTTACATCCAGTACCTTCGTCTTGCTCTGTGTGGATTGCCTGGAGGCCAGGTGGATATTAAATTAAAAGCACACGTGGGGCACATGTGGGGGAGGCCATTGAAGGTGAAATCAGGGTTCCTGTCTCTCTTATCAAGTTTTTATTACTAGATATACATTCGTTTTGTCTGTTCTTACAGTCGTTGAAGCTGAGTGCCTGATGGTGACCTGGGTCAGGCAGTCATGTGTGAGCTCAAGAAATCAAGTCTGCCCACTCTCAGTGGGATGTATCCACGCACTCTGATGTTCCTATCTGTTTAAACAGAGCTCTCTTGAGATTCTAACCATGTTCCTGTCATTCAATTAAAGCTGACCTCTCTGTGGGTTCTGCATCCAAGGTTTTGCTCCCCAAAAGTTACCCTGTAGTTGTTTCTGTGAACTTTTCTACTTGTTTTTCATCATTGTTGTTTCTCAGGGCTGTGGAAGGGACCCTAGCCTCCACCCCTGGGCTGTGCCCAGGCCAGGGAGCTTCTAAAGCCCACTGACTGCTGGGTTCCTGCCTGCATGCTCCTCCTCCACACCTGCATTTTTTAAATATATATATTTTTAGTTGTAGGTGGACACAAGACCTTTATTTTTTATTTTCAGGTGGTGCTAAGGATGGAACCCAGGGCCTCACGCATGCTGGGTGAGCGCTCTGCCACTGAGTCACAACCCCAGCCCCACGCCTACATTTTCTGTCTTTCCTGTTCCTGTCTGAATTTCACTATCTCCTCATTTTGGCTTTTCACAGTCAAAATGGGAAGACCTTGCAAGTTATTCTGTAAGTTGAGAAAATGAAGCTTGGAAAATCAATTGGTTTGCTGGTCAATACCCATCTTCTCCCTTCTCTGGACGAACAGGACAATAGCAGTGGCATGTGACTTATAAGTCACTCAGCCAAATACAGGCCAGCCATGATTGCACTGGGTGCCCTCATCTTTCCAGTCAAGGTGACTGGCTCGATGTCTCAGGTGTGTTCCACCAGGAAGGCGACACAGCTTGAATGTTCTGGCTTATAGAGGACAGGAAGCAGGAAGGGTCCGCCTTTCAACAGGATGAGAACTGGGGCAGATCCGTGCAGTAGGTGTGCACGATGCTGCCCTGGAAGGCCTGTCCCCTCATCTCCTGCCTTGGACAGACCTCTGAATAGTCAGTGCTTGTACCTTGACCAGGTGCTTTGCATGCCGTGAGATAGATCCCTATCCGTAGATGGAGGCCCAGACCACACATGCTTATTGACGGAGGGTATTTTGTTTTACAGATAGGCCATCATTTGATCTATCATTTTAATCCACCTGTTCTCCTCTTTAAAGACACATAGGTCATTCCTAACTTCCAACTCCATAACTCCCTTTGAAGATATAAAATCACTTTCTGAGCACGTGAGATCAAGGTGACTGTGACAAAAATTGACCACTGGCACAGTTTAGGCCACATTTAATGGGAAAATGGGCATATGGCTCTCATTGATTATGAAAACAGGACTTCTTCATGCAAAACCTAGTTGGCCTATTCCCAGATGCAGCATTTGCTTGAAATAAAATTTAATGATTGTGAAATGCCCTGAGGCGTGGGTCCACGGTCAGCTGGGAGAAGCTGGCACCCCCTCTGCTGTGCGCTGCTCCTGCCTGCTCTCCTGGACTGCTGGCTTTAGTCAACAGTCCCTGACTTCTGCTCCTTGGCCTCTGTTCTGGACAGACATTTCATGTGACCACCAGCCTGAACTGGCGCCCCTGCAGTGACCCTGGGCACACCTCTGCACGCCATGAAGTCCACCACTGGGCTACAACCAGGCTGCCTCTCCTGGGCCTCCCTGCCTTTGTGGCCACCTTCCTCTTTGGCACCACATCACTCTAAGGCTCTGCTTGTGTGAATATTTTGCAAAAAATCGAAGTGTGCTGTGGCCTGACCTTGGCCTGTCTTTCTGTTTCTGACTGTCTCCGAGGTATACCTGATAGCCAGTGTCCATGCTTAGACACAGTGCTAGGCACGGAGCTAATACTTAACCATTTATTTCACAGTTCTGATTTTTGAAACATTTTCTCTAACATGTTTATTTAATAAAACCAAACACATGTTTTAATGATAAAAATCTCCAATTTTGCCAATTAAATCTGCACATACAAATAGCTGAAGCTGTATTCAGAGCCTCTGTCTGGTCTCTGGGCCATGTCCGGGCAGTGGTGACTGGAGCATGGCTGCCTTTTCCTCCCCTTGTGCATCACAGGGCTCTCCTGGCCACTGTCTGACGTACTTCTTCATGGGTGTTCCATGCTCACTGTTTTCTTGAGGAGTAAAGCATGACTGTGTGGAGGGCCAGCGGTGGGTCCTGGAGCCAGCAGCATCCAGCTGGCCTTCCCTGCTTGCTCACACAGCACCGTGTGTGGTGCCAGTCCCCAGGATTCAGAGATGGACAAGAGCAGTCTACAGTCAGGCAGGTTTGTGAATGTTTATGAGCTAAAGTGCTCATCATTTTCTAAGCCAGTGTGTTCTTGGGTGGTGGGCGCTGGAGGAGGAGGTGGCCCATCCTTTTATGGAACCCATGGTGGAGGAGGACATTAGGAAGGGCTTCTCAATGTAGCTGCAGTGAGTGAGTCCTGACAGGTGGGGACCAAAGCATTCTTGGCAAGGGGAGGGGACTGCACAGCAGAGCAGAGGGGACACACCTGCATATTCTGGGTGCTTCAGAATGGCTGTAATTTGGAGTGGGAGGAAATCACAACAAGAAGTAGCACCTGGAACAGCAAGGACCTTGGGTCCTGCTCAGGAAATGTAGGACACCTACAGTTGCGGGGTAGCTTGCACTTTAGCTTCTGAGAAGTAAACTCTGGCAGCAAGGCAGAGACCTAATGGCAGAGGAGACAACCTCAAACAAAATAGAAACCCAGAAGCCTGAACTGGGTAGTGGGCAGAGAAAGAGAGAGGAGTAAAAGAAATCCCAGGAAGTCAGAATCCCTTCCAGCTGTTCAATGGGAACGGGAGCTCCCCTGTCCTGTCTTGGTCACACACTGATGGGAGCACCATGCTTATTGTCATGGCCATACAATAAAGATAGCATTTGGTTCTGAAAAGTCTTTCAGTATGATAATATGCATTATCAGTTTCTAACGCTTATTTGACCAAAGATCTTTTTCTTTTGTTTTAATGCACGGCACTTCTGAGGACTAACATTCTGAAGAAAGTGCTTCATTAAATAATGGTCTAAACAACAAAGAGGGAAACATCATTGATAAGATGCCTCTGAATGACATCAGTGAGATTATAACCTGTTTGTCATGCACAGCTTTCACCGTGGGCTTCTGTGACGGCAGTGTTATGAATGCACCGCCTTGTGGATTCAGCAAGCTGAGTCCATATTCTGCACCTCCGCAGCTGAATGACTCCATTCCAATGGGAATCCGAGCCCGCCTGGGCCAGTAGCTGAACTCTGTCAAGGCGGGGGAATGGTTGCTTTTGCAAACTAAGTTCATTTATCCCTTAACATTCCTATGCTGTGAAATGTCTCTTTGGGGATCAAGAAGAACAAAGCAGAGACTGTTTTTCAAAGCCACTGGCTGTAAATCGGGAGCTCTATGCAGTTCAAGGTGGGGAAGGCCAGGCTGGGCGTCTGCAGCTCAGCAGTGGTGCAGGAGGCTGCGGTGGCCGCCACAGCTGGAGCCCGTGCCTTTCTCTCAGATCCCCTACCAACCTAGGCTCCCTGGGTGCCTTTTGTAAAGTCCACAGTCAGTTTGCTTTCCATGAAAGAGCTATGATAATCCGTTGCCAAAAGCCCACCCAAGTGGCACCAGGGACCTCTCACTTCAGCCCCCTGGGGTGGGCTGCAGTGGCCCGTGTCCCCAGTCTCTCTCCTTGACTTGCTGTCCTGCTCATCCCGGATGTTGCCTCGGGTGCTCTCTTGGATCACCTCAGGCCTGCTGTAAAGGTCCACAGTGAACCTCTGCATTTCTCCCATGACAAAATCTATCATCTGATTTCATTATTATGAATTTAGTTTGGATGAAGCTTTCCGAATTGAATTCTTACTCTTGTCTCAGATGAAAGAAATGAGCTATTACCAAAAAAAAAAAAAAAAAAAAGACACACAGTGTTTATTTATGAAGTAAGAGCCTAAAGCCCTTTGTGAAAACGAAGCTCTGCCAGGCAGTCCCGCTTTTATTATAAAGCCCTCTGGGCTGCTCCCAAGGCTGATTCCCGGGAGATACTAGACCAGGAAGCCTTCACTAACTGGCTCTTGAGTGCTGTGTCCTGCACTATGGAGAGAAGCAGCCTGTGGCATGAGGACTCTGGCCCTGGGCACAGTGGTGTGTGAAAACCACCCACCGGTTGTGCCAACGCTGGGGACACACAAGTGAGAAACCCCTTCAAAACAGCAGGAGTGTGGCTGGCTCCTTCAGGGGAACATGTAAGCTGCAGCCTGGGCCTGGGGGGCAGGCGGGGCTGGGGGAGCAGGCCCAGCCTGTGCACAGGGCCCATGTCCTCCCCTGTTAGGCTGATACCACCGTTTACTGGTGACGACTTCTGCTTCCTCAGGTGTTGAAGCATAACACCAGAGAAGCACGCCAAGGCAAGCATGTTAAGCAGGCTTTATTTAAAGGTAGTAATACAGACTTCTCCCAGGAGGAAGAAAAGGGCCATGGCTATTGATGTTCTAGAATCCTCAAGAAGTCAGCGCACCCTACATCTTTTATAGGTTAGGGTCTTCCTTATTCTGTTCTCTCCTTTCCTTCCTGCCTACATGTCTAGGCCCTGTAGAAAGGTGAGATGCAAAAGCTGAGAAGGGATGGGCAGGGGAGGGCCGAAGTGATAACTAACAGGTAAGGACCCAGGGGGCAAATTAGCAACTCTGCCTGTAGTCCAATAAGGGCAGGTAGATTTGGTGATCAATGGACTCTGGAGATCCTTGCCATTCCATTCTCCCAGGGGCTTCTCTGACATTCAGACTCTGATGACCTCCATTCCTTGATTTGACTAGATTCCCTATTTCTACACTAACTGCCTGTCCTCAATTCTGGCTTCAAGGCTTCTGGAGCTCTGGCTGCTTCATGAGCCGAAGCAGGTGGTAACACCCAGCTGAGTTTGGGGTGGCAAAGCTCTGGGCACAAGGCAAGTGCTCACGTTGAGAAAAGCATTGACCCTTCTTACCAAGATGTTAATGATGAGGATGAGGATGTTCTTGAAGAGAGTCTTGCTGTTTGTTATTTTTATCACAGTAAAAAATACACACAATATAAAAGGGTGCTGTGTGTGATCACAAGTGCACAGGAGTGTGCACAGTCAGCCTCTGCCTGGGGTTCTTTGTGCGCAACAGCCACTCGCAGGCAGAAAACTCCCAGGGAAACCCTGTGTCTGTCCTGAGCATATGCAAGTCTTGTTGCCATGGTATCATGGCCTGAAGGACAGGTTGCAGGAATGGCCTGGCACAGACATGTGTCAGTCCGAGGTGATACAAAGCACTCAGGAGGACAGCACAGATCACGAAAGGAATCTGTGCCACTGGGAGGGACCCAGGCATCTGAGGATCTGGGCCTCCCCGGGGTCCTGGGGCGCATCCCCTGGGGATCCGCCCTGCCCACTGCTTAGTGTACACCTAGGCCTGATGAAGGTCCCTGGCTCTTACTTCCGGTCCCTGAGTGAGTGTTCTACCTCTGGTAAACATTTCCCCAAAGCCTTAAGCGTCAATGGAAGTTGCTCTCTTAATTTCTTCCCTGCTCATCTCACCTCCAGAAACTCTGGCATGGGCACAGACCTCAACTGCCGTATCTTCCCTGCCGTAAACTCGCTCTGCAAACCAAATCTGCATGAACCTCCCTTCCTATCACTAGCTGTTTCCCTAGCTTTTTCTTGCCAGGGTTTATTCCTCATGACTTGGGTGAACAGAGAAAATGTCAGCAATCACTCTCCGCATTTTAAGTACTGTGCTGCCAGCACTGCAGGTTGGTCAGTGCTCTGTACCCAGTCGCTCAGGACAGCAGCAGCACCGTGGGTAATGGAGGAGCACAGCTGCAAGGGACATGACTGGTCGGGCAAGTGCCTGATGGTGTGAGAAGCTGGCAGTGGCTGGTGGGTCTTGGAGATCCATGTTCCCAGCACACGGGTGGAAGTGATGCGTGCTGGGCCTCCACACCAGTGTCGTGTACGGCCTCCTCCATGTTCCCCACTGTGCTGCACCCCGGGGAGCCTCCTCCTCTTCAGTGGAGCCCTCCTCGCCCTCTGGCGGTGCAGCCCATGGCCACCACCCATCTCAACAGGTCTGTGTCCGCGGAAACGCTGCCAACTTTGCAAAGACTTTCACCTTCACTGTTGCATACATGGGCACCCATCTGTTTATAAAAGCGGTAGCTGGTGTCTCTGTTCACTGGATGGTAGGAGAAAGGCAGCAGCACGTCTCTTCAGCACAGAGAAGGCTGGGTGTGAGAGTGTTATACCCACCGAAAACAAGATCATCCAAGCCGTACAGGGAAAGTCAAAAGAAGCCTTTATCATAGCTGGCCAGCAACGACCACCCTTACACCTAAAAGCGGTGTGCCGGGGAATCGTGCGCCAGTTCCTTAGTTGCCAGTATTTATAGGAAGGGGAAGGGATTAGGGTGGGGCTGACTCTCCCTCCTGATGGTATTTGAGAATCTTTTGGGGAGTATAACAAGAGAAGCCTTCCTCAGGACAGAGACGGCCACCTAAGGTCCTCCTAGCCTCGAACCCCATCTTCTGGTTCTCAGTTCAGCATTTCTCCTCCAACATCAAAAGAGAAACTTGCTAGATAAATTTCTGTGGACCTATAAGGGAAACAGAATCAACCAAGTATGCAAAATCATGAAGAGGTCCCAGGCTTGAAAAGAGCTTGAACATTGTCTCTGCTTTCCCATCTAGCTTTCATCTACGTTTATAATAAAATACCTTCTAGCTGCCACTGTATCTTTAGTTTGAACTGTGTAGCTAGATTGCAGACAACTACACTTGGACCAGACGTGGTTTATTTGGCTATAATGTGTTCATTAGCATGTGTTAGAAGTGATTATTGCTTAGAGTTCTCCATAATACTTCTGAAACTCCTGTAAAATGTTAGACTACCTCTGAACCTTAGTAGATTTGTATAAGACCCTGAGGTCAATGAAAAGCCTCCTAATACCTTCTAGACAGAAACAGCATCTTTTATTTTAAAGCATTGAGAGTACTGGACTGGACTGTAAGATAGTTAACCATGCAAATAAAAAGTCAGCTAAACCTCCTTCCTTTCTTCCCTCCCCAGCTTGAAGGGAGCTGATGCAGGCAATGGGATCCGAGTGTTCGTGCCTGACATTGGGATGTTCATTGCCAGCCTGACCATCTGGCTCATCTGCAGGAACATTGTTCAGAAACCAGTGACAGAAGAGGCAGCACAATACAACTTGGAGTTTGAAAACGAGGAACTGGTAAATCTGACTGTGTCTCCCCTGCTGATCCCAAGGCCTTTCCCCTTGATAGACTGTGGCGCTGTTGTAGCTAGGTGTGCAGAGCCTAATGGTCCCTCTGCAAAGCCAGAGCATGGTCTGTTGGGCACACCTCTTGTCCACACCCGAGCCACATGGAGACTGGTGAGGGGACCTGAGTGCCCATCCTTCAAGAGGGCCAGCTTGAGACCCCCACGCTGTCATCTGATGCTCCAGCAGAGGGCTAACCGTGAGAGGTCGAGCACTGGGTCTGTGTCTTGTGACTCGCTCCATCTGGAGATCCGGGTTCTGGCTGAGTATTTGCAGGAGCAGTAACACTGGGTAGTTTGGGGAGGAGACGATTTGTTCCTCCTTAGGGGAAAAGCTCTCACTGCTCACCTTGCCCTCCAACAGAAGTCATGTTAACAGGGCTTGTTGGTGAGGTTATTTTACAAGATTCAGGAGGGGAAAATATGTGTGTAGAGAAGTATGAGAACTGAAAGCAGACAAGGTAGAAATAAAGGTGGACTGCAAGTGTTCAGCTGGTCGTAGGGCCCGTCGCTCCTGGACAGCTGTTGGCCGCCTCTCACACTGTCCCCTGACCTCCCCACAGCAGTGGGCCTCATGACTGCCTTGGTTACAGGCAGGTTAGGGTGGCATCAATTTCCGAAGTCATTCACTTAGTAACAGAAAGATGAGATTTAGAAACTTAAAAGTTACTCAAATATACTTTATTTGGACATTTGACACAAGATACAAGTACCAAATGTTAAAAATTAAGCTTGTAAAACTGAAGTTGCTCATGTTGAGAGTGGTAATCTCAAAGGCATCAGAGAATGCAGAGTGGAAATGACATTGTTGCCCGAACTGCTCACGGCTGGCAGTGTGCCTCCATGCTGCCTCAGCATCCTTCTCCTTCAAGGCTAGAGGGGCACGGGGTGCAGACAACACTGCTGGCCAAGTAGCCACTAGCCATACTGCATTCAAGTCCCCAGCCCAAAAAACAGATAAAACTGTGAACGCAATTTTTCTTCTTGTTCACCTCACAGTTTTAAGATGGGATTTAAGTTTTGAATATCTGCTTTTACATTCTAATTTTATTTTATAATATTTAGAGTTTTGAAAAGATTTTGCTTAAATAATCCCAAGTTTTGTGGATGGAAACCCTTTAACTAGCTCAATTTGTAAGCATAGGACAATTATATTATTATGATTCATAAAAGCCAGATTGTTTTTCCATCATCTTGTTGTTGGGGTTGGAGGGGAGGAGTCATCATTGAGACCCAGTGGACCTTGAAGTCGGAGGCAGACACGCTGGCTGTGTGTCCATAACCTAGATGGGGGTGTGCAGGTCTCGAGGCACAGCTCAGTGGTGGAGCATGCTTAGCATGCATGAGGCCTGGGTTAAATTCCCAGCACCAAAACCAAACCAAACCAAAACACCCTAGCAATGGATAACAAGGCATCACGTAGTTGCTGTGGATACTAAGTAAATATAAAGTTCACACCCTGGGTGTGAGACCTGCTCATATGTGCTTCTTCATCCCTTCCACACTGGTCTCCAGCTCGAGGTGGAGCAATTTCAAAGCCAGGGTCCCCTCAGAATCCAAGACACCTAAGTTGGACAGTATGTTTGAGGTCAGCCCCTCAGAGGGAGAATCCCTTCTGCGCCACTTGTGACAGGTAAACATGAAGGAACAGCAGAGCTTCTTGTGGAAAGAGCTTGTGTGTCCAAGGGTAGATGCTGTTTGCCCTGGGCTCCAAGACCGGCACTGGTCAGCTGGGGCGTGGGCATGAGGTAATGGTCAGGGTCTGACAGGGAAGCGCCATCGCAGGCAGCAGTTCTGAAATCATGCTTCCTTCTCCAGGACACTCCATTTTCATGTTCAGACTAGTGGGATCTCTGCCATTTGAAATTTGTAAGGAACCCTGTTATTTAAAGATAGTAATATGAATTCTCTAAGCATCTCAGTCCAGGCTTTGAAAACCCTAAATGTTGCTTTCGGGTCATTTCCTTTTTGGTTGACTTGGCTTGGGTGGATTTAGATATTAAGGTCCATTCTCTTAGCATCTTCCAGTCCGCAGGGAGCCCAGGAGGAAGTTGGTGGTGGGGGAAGCCTCCAAGTTCAATGTACAGGGAAAATTTTCTTACTTTGGCAATCTGGGCTTGAGTCTTAAAGGAAGAAGGGTACACAGCCAAAATCCGCAGCTGAATTTATTTTATTTTTGAAGGACCCAGCACATTTCCTGCTGCTTATAAATCTTGGCTTTTGCTCTCCAGAATGTTTGGGTTTGAGGATACCAAGGAACAGTGTTTGCTGGCATCGTTTCTTCTTGCATTTGTCTCATTGGAGAAATGGTGAAGTCTGCCCCTGGTGCCAGGGAGAATTCTTTCCAAGTGCAGCATCAATTAAAGTAGCAACTAATCCCTGGGGAAGACTTATGGTCTTCATGGATTTGACGGTGAGGCTGCTTGCTCTCTTAAAGGTGTTCCCAAACCCAAGAATTTCTGGTTAAGACCCCCAAGGAAGAGGAGGGAGCCATGCAGGGGAGCATGGTCTTCCTCTCCAGTTTTACAGAGAGAGGCCTCAGAAGGAGACCGGCCAGACTCCTTCTGTTAGTCAGCTCTGCATCCTCATGACCAGAAGACCTGACCAGAACAATATAGAGGAGGAAACATTTATCTGGGGTTCACAGTTTCAGAGGTTCAGTCCACAGTCAGCCAGTTCCACTGCTCTGGGTCCAGGGTGAGGCAGGGCATCATGGTGGAAGGGTGTGGTCAGACAAAACAGCTCAGGTCATTGCCACCGAGAAGCAGGAGGTTCACCAGGGTGTTCACCAGGGACAAAATATGAATCCCAAAGTCATGCCCTCAGTGACCCACCTCTTCCAGCCATACCCCACCTGCCTACATTACCACGCAGTTACTCCAAGTGGATTAATCCAACCATTAGGTTACACCTCTCACAAACTAATCATTTCTCCCCCTGAAAGTTCTTGCATCATCTCACATGTAAGCTTTTAGGGACAACTCACATCTAAGCCATAACACCAGCAGGGCATGGTGGTGCACGCCTGTAATCCAGCAGCTCGGGTGGTGCACGCCTGTAATCCAAAGCCGGCCTCAGCAACTTAGTGAGACCCTGTCTCTAAAGGAAATATAAAAAATGGCTGGGGATGTGGCTCAGAGGTTGAGCACCCCTTTGTTTCAATCCCTGGCACTAAAAAAAAAAAATTTTTTTAAAAGATAAACCATAACACCTTTCATGCCAGAAATCTTTTTACTTACATGACATGCCTGTGTAATTGTTTTAATTCATAACAGATTTACCAACATAGTTGGGAGAAAGACTGCTGTTCTGAAATCTTTTTTAAAAATAAAGAGTTTTATTATGGAAATTAAACTATGTAGGACAGGATTATCTGTGCATTGAAACAGTATATAATTTCACCAAATTGATGTTATCTGTGTACTCTTACAGCTTTTTCTAGCTGTTTCATGAAATTTGAGAGCTTCTTGTTTAAGCAAATAATATTTTCACATACTTTAAACCAAGTTTCTGGTCAAAGAATTATACAAATAGAAATTGCAGTCATGGCTTGGTGTGCATAAAGAGGCATCTTCCTAATGGTCTGACAAATCAAATGAATGAAAACATGAAAGATAAAAAAGTATTCCCATATGAGCTATCCCCTGTCGCTAAAAATTGAGGGATGCAACATCTGAATCCTTCTATGTCCTTTGGAATTTCTCTCTGAGACTCAGAAATTGCTCTCTGCTTTCTAGTAGCTGGTGTCCTGGGGCTCCTGGCAACTGCGCTCTGGCACATGAAATCCAACAGGGCTGTGCTTCAGGTTGCAGCTTTGAGGTCCTGGTTGTTTCAATAGAGCAGAAAACAAAGAATGGGAGGGGTCCGCCTTCTCTGGCTCCTCCCAGAGCTTTCAGCACCTGCTCATTTCACCTGAGCTTGGCTGAAGCTTCCTGCTGTGTTGCCTGGATCCAGTTTTTCCGGCAGGCAGACAATTATGTCCAGCAGGAGCCACGGAGACTGTGGGGAGCTGGGCGGCCCCAGAGCCCTGCAACCCTACCTTCCTGCCTGTGGCGAATGAAAGTCTGGCTTTGTGATCATCCAGAGACACTGATGTGGCCACTCGGGGGCAGAACTGGGTGGCCCCTTTTGTGGCTTCTCCAGGTCATGCTCAGAAGCTACCACAAAACAGCCCTCTGGGTCTGCTTTAGGAAATGAAGTATGTTCATGATTTGAGTGAAGCTTTGAATGCTGGCAGTGTTAAATGCTTATCAGTTTAAATAAAAGAGAAAGTTTTAATCAAAGGAAATCATGGTGCTATGGGTTTCAGAAGATCGCAGTGTTTGTCGTATCAAAGACACTGGTTAAATTTGGATCCAACACAGTGTCTTCCAGAGACAGCTCCCTGGTCACCAGGAGAGCGTGGATGCCCTCGCCCTGTGCTAAGCAGCACACCTGGGGGGTGTACCTTGTGACATGCCAACACTTCTGTTGCATAGAAAGTGGGGACGTCATTGAAAGGTTATGGAAAATAATATTCCTATAAAATAAGTCCCCAAGAAAATGGAGGGGTGGTGTGGCTCAAGAAGCGGGAAAGGAAACTGGTCAACCATTAAACCTCTCCCAGTGCATTCCTGATAACAATGGACCCTGGGGGAAAGGGGCAGATACTGAATGCTGAACCCTAAACCATGGCCTTCCTCCATGGCTAATCAGTCCTAAATGGAAGCACGTCCAACACCAATGGGCAAGATTTGAGTACTCATTCCTGGGATCTGGACTCTTATCTCCCCAGACAACGAATTTCAACCTTTATACAACTGCCTTCCTAAATTAAGGTTTTTACCTGTTCAACTAGCCCCTGACTGTCAAGACTGCTCCCAATGATGACATCATTGTACCCTGTAAAACCAAGGTCTCCTCTGAAACTGATGGCCATTTTTTATCAGGAAAGTGAACCCAAATGACACCCGAGTCTGCGAAGGAATAAAGGCTTCTCTGAATCCATCGAGGTCTGCCTCCCTTTTTCCTTTTTGCGCTTACAGTCGTTAAGGATGTGTTCATGGGGTGAAGTTTACCTACCTGGACTTGAACTCACAGCTCACCGTGAGAAGAACCAACTTAAAGAATCAGCACTCAGGACTGTGGCTGCAGCTCCGCGGTGGAGCACCTGCCCAGAGCCTGCAGTGCCTAGCGTGAGCCCAGCACCACAAACAACAGCAGCCACAGCAAAAGGAACCAGCACTTAGGGAATCAGCTCGGTGTCTCTCATCGTCAGCACTCAGCACGTTTCACTCCTTGTTAATTCACTTAACCATGTTCAACAGTCTGTGCGTGTGCTCTGCCTTTTTCAAGAAATCGAAGGGCCAAAGAAAAATATTTTTCCTTTAATGATATTTCTAGGTCAATATTTTTAGAAATCCTCACAATATTTTGCTCTGTTCCTGGGTTTTTCAGTAGGTGACTTTATGTGTTTAAATTGTGATAACAACAAAATGCCCACATGGAACTTCTGTGGGAGACTGCCACGCCTTGGGGTCCCCAGGGCAGGGCACAGCAGGCTGTGGCGCTGGAACAGAGGGACTGGAGCCCCCGCAGTGGCGGGCTCCAGAGAGTCGGCACCACCCAGGGACCACTCCGCCTTTAAGCCACAGGCAGCCCTGCAATGGGGCTGTCACCAGCTGACAGCACCCGTGCTCCACATTGCTCATGAGAGACCAGGCCTATGTCTGGGAGCCAGTGAGCACTCCTCCCCTCCACCCACTGCCTACCTGTGCCCCATCGAGGTTAGCATGTGCTCTGGCCTCCCTGGGCCCCTTGTCCGTCACAGCAAACCTGTGGCTCCACCTTCAGATCCTATCTGAACTCAGTCTCTCCACCGCCATGGTTCCCACCAGCAGCTACCACCTCTCAACTAGGCCCAGAAGAACTTCCCTGGGAGTCCCCGCCTCCACTCCATTCTTAGCCCATCCTTGGAAAGGACACAGCAGCCGTCCTGTCAAATGGAAGATAAATCATGCCATTTTCCTGGAGAAACATTTCTTTGGATTCCCACTCAATCAGAAGAGAATGCAGGCTCCTGATCTCGACGTGGCTTTGTATGGTCTGGCTGTGTCCTGCCCTCTCCCACCCACACCACGCAGATGGGACCCCTCCTCCTCCTCCTCCTCCCTCCCTAGAGGCCTGCCCCAGCCACCCTTCCAAGTGAGCTTCCAGCTTGTTCCTGGACTGGGCCTGCTTGTCCATGACCATGGCCTGTAGTGCCTTCCCATGCTGCTTGGTTTCCCACTTTTGGCTGGGGTCCCTCAGTGGCCACCAGCTCTAGGAGATGAGGCTCTGCCTGCCTGGTCCTATGTCGTAGTCCAGAATGTGGCGGGACCCTGAGGACCACAGCGTGGTGATGTGGAGGGTGCACAGGGTGGTCTTCGCCGAAAACCAAAGGAGCAGCACAGGGAACGTGCCTGGGCCAGAGCTGCTGCAGAGGCTAGTGGCCCCGGCCCAGGAGTCTCGGAGGAGCCAGAGCGGAGCCAGCACCAACCACGGTGGGCCAATCTGTCCTGTGGGAGCTGCAGAGGAAGGAGCTTATTACGTGAGGGTACGTTCACTTCTTCAGTTCCTTCTCTGAGGTCCTACTGTGCGCTGCCAGGATGGTCTAAACCTAATATCTAATAGCAGTTGGTTTTGGGTTTTGGTGTTGTTTTGCAGTGATTGTGTGATTGTTTGTTTTCTTTCTTCCTTTTTTATTTTTTGCTTTGCTTACCAAGAGCATTTTTCTTCTTTATACCTTAATAATCCCAACGACCAGAAATGATTGGCATCCCGCATTCCTGCAGTCAGATGGCTTAGGACCTGACATTTGCATTTTATTGAGTAAATCTACCTGGCAGCCCTGAGCAATGGCCATGCCCTGGTGGGTTCTCCTTTCCTTCCCGGGAGAGATGCTGCATGGCGGGATGGAGGGCAGGCAGGTAGGCCTTGCTGTGTCCCTGCTCCACTTGACCTGTTGACATCATGTCTCATAGTTGTTTGGGGACTTGTTTGTTTGTATTGCGGTGCTGGGCTGCACCCAGGGCAGACTCTCCCACTGAGCCACAGCCCCAACCCCTGTGACATCTTCACAAGAGAGACTTGTATCTTGGTGCATCAGAGGTGATCCCAGGGGTCCGAGTCTTTCGGGCAGCACTGGCCAGGCTTGGGCCCCTCCAGCTGCCTCTCCTCTCTCCTGAACTCATTTTGTTACAGAGTATGTGGGAATTCCAAACCACCATGCATGTTGAGCCAGATTGAAAGGGAAAAAATGGTCCTTTACTGCACATGTCAGGCAGGCTAGGAGGGGGCTAGCGCCTGGAAGAACTCCCAGCTCCTGAATCTTGGAAGCACAGAGTTATAATGGCAAAACCCAAAAAAAAATACAAGAAGAGTTGAGGCACCTGTAGGTCAGAAAGACCCTGTTGAGACAGAGATGCTGATTACATGAGAGCTGTTTTCAGTATACATTTCAGAGTCACTTTGTTAGACATCAGGGCCATAATCAGGGATGTGGGAAGGTCCTACTCAGTGATGCAGAAAGGTCCTAGTCAGGGACACAGGAAGGTCCCACTGTTCTGTCAACATAGACACAGCCCCAGGAGGCTGAAAGGAAAACATTTTAAGCAAGCACACCATGGAGTCAAGTCAGAGCACAATGGCGTTACCTTGGTTCATTTCCATTTTTAGAGCAAGTACCAGGGTGTGTTCTCTGGAGGAGTCAGGTGTAACTGTTACCTTGGAGAGAAGTGGGTAGCCCAGGGCTTAATGATCGGGAACCAACGACAGGCTGGATTGGTAGACAGAGTGTATGTGACTTGCATGTGTGTGTGTGCGTGTGCATGTGCAAATGCTGATCTGGTTTTATGCTTTTCCGTTAAGTGATTTTCTTTTTAAATCCCAGAGCAAAACCCCTTAACAGTGGACAGTCACTGTGACTTGCCTGGTCTCCTCTGCTGTCCATTCCCTTCTCAAATCATGTTCGGATGTCTCCTAAGGACTGGGGCCATCTCACTGGGTGACCTAACTGGGAAGTTCTCAGACGTTCCCATGCAGGCCAGAACAGGCCCAGGAGAGGTCGCTCTGTGCTGGCACTCCTCTGTGCTGGCACTCCTGGGCCCAGACCTCCTGCCTGGTCCCTGAAGCCCTCTTACCCCCAGGTGGTGGGAACACACATAGTCGCACACTCCCTCTCCAGGTGACCTGGGAGCTCCTTAAACTTCTCTTATGGGTTTGGGAACAATCTTCCCAAAGCCAGTCTAGCAGGGATCAGGTCCTCCACTATCCCTGAACATGAGGCCTGGTGACGTGCATGATGGCCCACACCAATCACCTTCCACTCTGCCTTCTCCTCTAGGGAAACTTGGGGATACCGTTGGTCTCTGCAGCAAGCCACAGCATGTTTTCCGCCTGCCTTGGGCTCTCTGTTAGGATGAAATGTCAACATGTCACGAACAACTGCAGGAACAACTGGTGGCCCTTCAGAGACACTCTCCCTTTCCCCCCGGGAACTTTAGACTCCTGTGCGTGACTTCCATACACCCTGTGGAAGTGTTTCTAACCGAGGGTAGCAGGAACAAGATTCAGCTGCACAAAAAACAAGCAAAAGTCTGGGGTCTGAGCTCGGCTGAAGCCCAGAAGAGGCCCCAGAGAAAAAGGTCCTCAATATGTTTTCCGAGGAAAGGGTTTTGCTGAGACGGCACTCCACAGAACATCTCTGTGCTGTGCCTACCCGGTGGGACCCAGTGCTGAGGCTGCTCCTCAGCGCCAGTGCCCACCAGGTGTGGGTTCTGAGTCGCGACTTCAGAATCACTCATGCCCAGAATTCACCCCCAGAATTTCTGATTCAGTAAGTGCAAGGTAGAGCCTGGAAGCCTGTCCCCCTCATGGTCCCCAGATGGTCCTCAGGGGAGGCATGGTCCCACCAGGTGGCTTCTTATCTCCTCCCTGCAGAACTGATTAGGAGCCACAGCTCCTGGGACTTGGGCTGCTGTGAGTGGCAGCCTCACAGGATGAGAGGGGTCTAGTCCTTGACTTGGTGCACAGAACCGGGTGTCCCCTATGAAGCTGAGGCCACCACACGCAGAGCCTCCTCATGTGTTGCAAGATGCAGCCCTGATGCACATCATCAAAGTCCAAAATCAGGAACTTCTGTCACCTTCGGTTTTCAGTTCTTTGTTTTAAGTTGACAGAGAGTAGTTGCATGTTTATGGTACAAGTGCTGTTTGACTCTTGTAGATAATGCAGAATGACCAATTCAAGTTCATTAGTACCTTTATTACCTCAAATGCCCGCTGCTTCTCTGTGTGGAGAACATTTAGAATCCTCCCTCACCTCCCTTGGAACAGGCCGGCTATTCACCCAATCAGCACCCAGTCAGCACCTGGGCAGCAGGTCCACAGAGCGTCCCTCCTCCTGGACAGCGCCCCTTGCCCATCCTGCTCTTGGGGGTTCAGGCGTCATGGAGTGGGGGGTGGCCTGTCCTCCTGGGCCTGGCTTATTTCACTTTGCCTCAGTTCCCGTAGGCCCTTCCTGACATGTGACAGGATTTCCTGTTGGAATCAGCAATTTTGAAGAGGGAGGTAAAGGACTTAAAAGTCCTCCATGCGGGTTAGGTTTTGAGGTGGATGTGATTCTGTGGGTGCTTGCTTGGCTTGTTGGCTCTGGGCGGCTCACTTGGTCTTCATGCGGGCCGCCTGGGAACCGGGGGCTGGGTGGCTGTTACAGCTGCGGGCTCTCCTAGCACCCAGGCCAGGTTCAGGTCGTGCAGGGAGGGACTTGTACTCAGCGGGCTCAGCAGGCACTGGAGGGAGCCCTGCCCTGCAGGCCTGTTGGGCTTCAGCAGAGGGCCTGAGGGCACAAGGCTGCCTGTTGGGAGCCAGCCCCACCCACAGCCTGGGCAGCACCTCACCCGCTGGCCCTCTCAGCTTAGCAGGTTAAGAGAGCATTTCCAGCTGAGGGCCCCAGTGTTCTGGAACAAAATGTTGAAAGGCCTCTTGCAGCTGAGTGTTTATGGAAGCCCGCGGCCTGCCTGGAGAGGTCAAGGGGAGGCATTTGTGCAAGCTCGCAAAGGCTGCTTGAGCAGGTTTCCATTTGATTTAATCAGCATCCACAGCCGTTCCATAATTGAATAATAAGTCATCTGCTTCAAAGGTCACCAGCATTCTGTGACCCAGGCGGCCCTCGCTGCCACCTCCACACAGAGAAGCAGCAGGCATTTGAAGTGTAAAGGTTTGGCCAAGCTCCTTCCTGTGTGGATATTTTTGTGCCCACTCACTGGGCATGAGGAGGGTAGGCCACAGATGCCTGCCTGTGCCTGGGTCACCTGGGAGCCTCGAGGACTGGGCTGGAGGACCCCCTGGTCTTCTTGCCCCCAGGGAGCCTGTGTAGGCTGACAGGAGGGGCCTGAGGCTGGGCACCTGGGCAAGAAGGAGATCCGTGGGTTCTGGTGCTGCAGGTGGGCCCTGCCTTGGAGCTGAGGCAAAGGGAGGAGGTGCGGGTGGGCAGTGCAGAGGTGATACCCGAGCCCAGGGAAGACCAGCCGCCCTCCACTGAGTCCCAAACAGACCTGGGCAGGCCGTGCTGCCCTGTGCTGCAAGAGGCTGCGGCAGTCCTGCTGGGCCCCTACAGCCAGGGCCCCAGAAGGCTCTGGGTGAATTCCCAGTGCAGGCCGATGCCTCTAAGCATCCAGCCTGCTTCCCGTTCTCGGTCAACAATGAGGACAAGCTTAGGAGCGACCTTTGATTCCTGCTCCCTGCAACCCCCATGCAAAGTCTGGACCTCCAACAAGTGCCAGAGACATACCCTCCAATCTCCCCACCACAGTCATGGCTGCCAGCTGCTGTCTCCTCTGCCTGTTCCCCGGCAGCCGTTGGAACAATCCTGTGAAACCAACCAGATCACACACTGGATAGAGTGGCTGACCACCAAGTGCCATAGGTACACGCAGCAGGATCGAGTGGGGAACTGGAGCAGCGTCTTCTGGAGAATTTCCCTTTGGGAAGCAAACACTGGGTTTCTAAGATTAGGTAGTGAAGCATGCTTGCTTATTCATGGGGTGATCAGGGAGGAATGGTGTGTGTTGTGATGTGGGCTACAGGGTAACAGCTGGGCCCTTCCTCTCCCTGCCATCCTGAGCAGATGGGATCTAATCGAGGGCACTAGAGCACTGGAAGCTTGCGTAGGTAGCTACAGGAGGAGGGCAGAATGTATGCCTTACGGGCAGGGCTCTGGAAAGGCTTTTGATGTGCTTGATGCAGTTTGGTGATCTTCATCCCCCGAGAATGAGAAGACTGAGAGCCTGGTGGTGGTCCTCTAAGGGAGCACAAGGGGCCATGGGCCAGAGCACTTGCCTTCCCTCTGAGCACACCCAGAGCCTTGGACGGGCTCTTCCCTCTGCCAGACTGCTCTTTCCTGGACTTTAACATAGCTTGTGACTCTGTGACATTCGGGTCTTGGCTTAAATGTCACTTCCTCCAAGAGTCTCCTTTGCCCCGGAGCTGGAAAGGCCAGGCTGTGCTTTTTGCACCTTATCTGGAGCTAAGACCAGCTCAGAGTGCCAGCCCAGCTGAGGCTGTGAAGTCTGTGGACCTGGAGACAAATGAAACAGTCGCATAGTCTCAGACAGACTCTGCGAGTCTCAGGATGAGGGCTTGGATGCATGGATCTTTCAGAAAGAATCCTGTTCTTAGGGAAATACTCCAATTCAGAAAGAGAGAGAGGGAGGGAGGGAGGGAGGAAGGGAGAAAGAAAGGAAGGAAGGATCCTATTTCATTTTCAAAAGCAAGACAAACAAGCAAAATGGGTTTGCACCCTCCAGTTGAAAGAACACTTGTGTGTTTTGGAGTATGGTTTCTCCCTGAATCTCCAGTGGTGGTACTGAGGGGCTGAAGTGCCCAGGTTGGAACCAGGGCGTCATTCCCCACAAGGATAAGTCAGGAAGCAACTGTGCATTTAGCCAGGTAGCCCAAGGCCACACGTCCCCCTGAGGTCAGGAAGTCCTGCAACAGTGAAAAGAGGTGCACTTCAGAAAGCAGGGCCTCCTGAGCCCTGGTGGGCGCCCTCTAGGATAAGGCTGTAGAGGGCCGTCCACCCAGGAGCCTTCCAGGGCAAACCAGCTGAGCTCGCACTGGCAGTGCTGTCACCCGAGGGACCCCTGAGCACTGTTTGGCAGGAAAGATCAGAGTGGCACCGGGTCACCACACCTGGGTCAATAACACCTGGGCAAGTAGGTGATGTGCATGTCGCTGAATTGGGGAATGACCCCGCTCACTGACCGGTGAGTGGGAGCCCCAGCCCCCTGGCCGACTGCGGAGGGCCAGAGTGCAGCGTCTTCTGTTGTCATTTCTTTAGGCTGCAGGGGAAAAGGGGGACCCAGAAGAGGCTCTGATTGACGAGGATTTAGACGGTGCAGATGGCGCAGACGGCGAGCCGGAGGAAAGCGCCAAGCTCAGGATGTTCCGCAGGGTGGCCTCCATGGCCTCCAAGCTCAAGGAGTTCATTGGCAACATGATAACTACTGCTGGCAAAGTCGTGGTCACCGTGCTGCTGGGGTCCTCCGGTGAGTGTGTCTCTGCGCGGCCCAGGGCCTGGCAGGAGGGAGCAACCCATCTGCTCTTAGTAACCTTCGCTTGTAAAGCGGTCACACTGCGAGCTGCAGGAGAGCCCTCTCCTCTGCTGGGTTCTGGTCCGAGGCTGTGGAGGGGTCCTGGCAGGGGTCCATTTGCCTTTCCCACATCCGAGGGGCCTCCTTCTCTGGGTGGAGGTCACTCTGAAGGTGACCTGCTGCCACTGATGGTCTGAGGGGACCTGGCACCTGCCCGCATGGCTCCAACGTGGCTCTGCATGGAGACATTGTTGACATTTAATTCCACTCTCAGGATACACTGTGCTTCTCCTGAAGCTAGATGCAACCTTCCCGCAGACTCACTGCCTTCCAGTTTTGGCCAAGATGGCTTATTCCAGGATGGTGTTATTTCCAGCTTTCCCTTCCTTCCATCCCACCGCCACCAGAGGAGGCGTCCCTACCCGCCCAAGCTGTCTAGAGAAAGCGGTGAAAACGAAGTACTTAACTATTTTTAGTAGAGAAAAAATATAAGAGAGAAAAAGTAGAATTTCTCAAGAAATTCCACCCAGCACCCCAGTGAGCCCTTTCCCAATGCCCAGCACGCTGTGTAAACACTCAGAGCAGCTGTCTGGTTTCCACCCCTTCATGCAGCAGACTCCAAATCTTGTCAGCTGGACAAAGTTTTAGTGACACTTTCGCGGCCACCAAGATCAGAGTGTTAGGAATCCTAGTTAACTCAGAAGCAAAGCAAGTACATGGTGTCAGGAGGTGGGAGTGCACAGGCCTGGATCCCCCCAAAATTTGGGAGCAGTAGAAAGAGGGAAGCAGGCAAGTCAACCTGCAAATTCTGTTGGTGTGAAGGAGACGTTCACTTGGCTGAAATGCGGCAAGGAGACCTTCACCATCTGGCCTCTCACTGTTTTAAAAGCTGTCCCCTCAGCAGCAACCTTTCCCTGGTACACACAGCATGGCTCCTGGTTGTATTAATCAGCTGTGATCAACCTTCTGAACCTGCCCTACTAAGGGCAGGTGAGGGCTTGACATGGCCACCTGTGCTCTCCAGCCTGCTCTCCTGACTGCCTTCCTCTCTCCAGGTATGATGCTGCCGTCTTTGACCTCGGCTGTCTATTTCTTTGTGTTCCTGGGCCTGTGCACCTGGTGGTCCTGGTGCCGGACATTCGACCCATTGCTCTTCAGCTGCCTCTGTGTCCTGCTGGCGATTTTCACTGCTGGGCACCTGATTGGACTTTATTTATATCAGTTCCAGTTCTTTCAAGAAGCCGTTCCACCCAACGACTACTATGCAAGGTGAGAGGCATCCCTGGGGCTGCGAGAGAGGGGGCATCCCCTGCCCACCCCAGGTGCCCTGGTGTGTGCCATGAATCCTCAGGGGTTCTTCTGAATGATGCCAACGGATGTGTCAGCAGAAACCAGAGCTTTCATTTTATGGACAATACAGTGCTGGGATGGCAGGTGCTCACAGATGACCTTCCTGGAGGGTTGCTGAATGGCGGGAGCTCACAGGGTGACCTGGAGGGTTGCTGGATGGCAGGTGCTCACAGATGACCTACCTGGAGGGTTGATGGATGACAGGTGCTCACAGGTGACCTGGAGGGCTGCTGGATGGCAGGTGCTCACAGATGACCTACCTGGAGGGGCTGCTGGATGACAGTTGCTCACAGGGTGACTTGGAGGGTTGCTGGATGACAGGTACTCACAGATGACCTGGAGGGTTGCTGGATAGTGGGTGCTCACAGAGTGACCTTGAGGGGCTCTTGGGTGGTGGGTGCTCTCACAATGACCCAGTGGGACATTGTTTCTTGCTTGCTAATTATAAAGGGAAATTAGGATTTATGAATCAGTCAACACACTGCCCCCAATTGATATAAACCAATATCACTGGAAATGAGAGAGCCAGAGTCCTCTGAGCTCTCTGCATGGTACAGTAGGTGGGTCCCCACACCCCAGCTCTGGCCTTCATACCTCCCTCCAGGCATAGGCACATGAAGGAGAGACAGTGTTTTCAATTGCTCCACAAGAAAACCCATTGAAAAACCCAGAGTGTGGGTGCTGCAAGGTCAGGGACCTGGTGTCGTCCACTAGTTAGCATCAGGCAGGAAGGTGTGTGGTGAGAGTAAGGAGAGGGTACAGGAGAGGTAAAGACACGGGCAGATGCAGTGACACTCGTCTTCACCAGACGCCCAGAAGTTAGCCTCAGGGCATCATGGGCTTGATGGGGGATGTTGCCATCCGGTGGGTGTTGGAGGACAGTAAGGAGTTACAACTGATTTCTCAGAGGGGCGATGGCAGGGATGGTGTCCTAGGCACAGAGGACATGCCGTTGCCATGGTAGCCTCAGGGGACTCGGGATGGGGTGTCATGAGCCTGCAGCTTTCTGATGCTTCCGCCAGGAACGCTGGCCTGTGAGAGATGGAGGAGACGAGGCACTGAGCCACAGGCCAGGGTGGGTGGTTCGTCCTCGGGGAGCTTTCTGTGCCCTGGAGAAATCCATGGTCAATGCTGCAGAGGAGAAAAGGAGCAGGAGTGGCAGGAGAGGGTGCTAGGGGGGTGGCTGTCCAGGGCCTCCTGCCTCTGTTCCACCAGGCAGGGGTCAGTGCTTTGGAGAAAGGAGGAGCCTGCATTCTGGAAAGGCGCCATGTGGCCACAGGGCTCTGCGACCTCTCAGGTCTCTACCCTGGTCTTCCTGGGGTGGTGAACACACAGATGCAGTGTGCATGCCTTGGCTGATTCATGTGTAGAATTTGGCCACAGAAATGCTAGTTTGTGGCTGTGTCTGGACAGTGCTGACAGGCACTAGGCAAATCCTAAAGCCACTTAAACGCAGTTAAAAGTAAAGTTGGTGCCCAGCACACACTCACAGACCAGTTCTGAATGGCTCAAGCCATCATAGCCTAAGCTTCTTTAGTTTTTGGTTTGTTGTATACATATAGAAAAAACTGCTCTGCACTGTTGAAAGGGCTGACTTTAGGGGATGACTGCACTGGGAGCCTCTGGAGAGCAACAGGTTTGGAGGTTTTATCCGTTAGTTCAGGATCTCTTCTTCCACCTACAGGCTGAGAGCAGAAGTGCGACCACCTGTGGAAGCTCAGGTCTGTAGGGCCAACTCACCCTGGAAAGGGCTCTCAAGACGGGGTCATGGTACAAAAGCAGCCCAGACAAGATGCAACAGATTCGGGCATGCCGGCACAGGCCCAGAATCCCCACTGAGGGAGGCTGAGGCAGGAGGGTTGCAAGTTAGAGGCCAGCCTCGCAACTTAGTGAGGCCCTAAGTAACTTGATGAGATCCTGACTCAAAATAAAAAAATAAATAGGGCTGGGGGACACAGTTCAGTGGTAGAACACCTGTGGTTTTAATGCCCAAAAGAAAGAAAGGAAGAAAGAAGGAAGATAGGAACGAAGGGAGGGGAGCGTGGGAGGGAAAGAGCAAGCAGGTCTGTGCTCCAGTAAAACTGTGCTTATAAACACTGAAGTTTGAATTTCATATTCTTTGCACATTTCATGAAATGATATATTTCTTTAGATTTTTTCCAGCCATTTAGCTATGTGAAAACCATTTTTAGCTAATAACCTGAACCAAAACTGGCAGGACCACAGATGGCCATATTGGGTGTGGACAATAATAGCTCCCATGGTGTAATAACTCTCCATCGTTTTTCACTTGAATTGTCACAAACTCCAGATTTATTGCATGTATTTTTAGATGATCCTTCTAACAATTTAAGAGGTCAATTACTGTCATCTCTAGAGTAAGTCCTTAGAAATTAGATTACTGCCCAGGATATGGAGACTTGGAGCTGGGCGATGCAGTGTGTAAGCCTCCTCTGTTTACACCCTCCCATCCCACTGACCTGGTTATTGCATTTGATTCTTTTAAATCTTGGAAATCAGCGTTTTTAAAACAATAGATTTTCAGCAAGATGTTAACCCCCTGTCTGAGTTGGAAGAAGACAAAGTGAAGTGGGACAGAAACAGATAAGGTCACCTTCATGGGCACAGTCCCAGCCTCCTGACCAGAGGCCATGTGCCTGTGCTCTTTCTGGTCCAGCCACCTCTGGGATGGCCAGGCAGTCGTCAGCCTTCTCCAAAATCTTTAGGTGGGCACTCTGGTGAGGAAAGTCCTTATTTTTAGGAACATTGAGTTTATTTGTTTTTGCCATTATTATGATGCATGTTTGTTGATGATTGTTTGAAAAATAAAACAGAGAATAAGGGAAACACTTTTTTAAAATGTAGCTCTAACTCCCAGAGATGGTTCCTGTTGACCATTGGTCACTGTTCTACCAGTGTTTCTCCTCAGCACGTTCGCTAGTTAGTGAAACAAGCCTGGAGTCCTGTGCACACTGCCCTCAAACGTGTCCCACTCCTGAAGCTGCACATCCCCCCAGCTGAGGCTATCTTCTCCCATATGCTCCTCGTGTGCCATGCGTGAGGTCCCGCAGCTTCACATACCCTTGGCAGGCCCCAGCTTCCAGTCACTTTTGCTCTAGGGAATGATGCAGTGACGAGCCCACGTTATTTTAAATCTACATAGCACTTCGGACCAGGAGCTGAAGCCAGGCCGTGCTCTCCAGGCCACAAAGCAGCCTGTGCAGGCGCGCCATGGTGGAGGCACCTGAGGTTGCCGTGGTCCTGGGCCAACAGCACGTTAGTGCACCAGGGGGCTGCAATGCCGTCACCATGCTGATGCTCCTTGAGTCCCATGCCTATGCTTGGCACAGATCTGGGTCTCGTTTTTCTAGAGGGTGATCCTGCCTTCACCCAGTGATCCCAGGAGACCATCTGCTTCCCTCCAGCTGTGTCCCCCATCACAGAGAACACAGAGAAGAGGAGCAGGGCCCACGTGTGCTCCAGGTCAACCTGAAAGCGCGACAGGGTGATGGGCCAGGGAGGAGACCAAGGGACGCCCTTCCAGGGTGACCCAGGATGGCACAGCTGTACCAGAACCAGCTTTAGGACTGGGACTGGACTGCAGTGAGTGCCCCTGCAGGAAGGTTCAGACGTTGTGCTGGCCAGTGGGATCATCCTTCCCAGATCTGAAACGCCGTGGTCTCTTACCCACGCAAACACCCTGATCACACTTAGGAAGTTCACCCAGCAAAATAAAGCTTTAAAACGAATCAGCACAACTGAATGTGAGACCCATGCTTACCATTGAAAGCAGCCTGTGTAACAGAGTAGAGCCCTGTTGGAACAGGCATGCTGGCAGTGTCACTAAGGAAATAGGCAGACTGAGCAGTTTGCCTCAGTTCATGCAAAGATCGTTCCCTGCAAAGGTTGTGTCTGCAAGACAGTGAGCACTTTGGATTATGAAAGATGGAGCAGAAGGAGAATTCCAATTGGGAGGCTGGTACTCAAACCCCTCTGTCACCCCTGGGGCTAGAGGGGCTCCCTGCTCCTCCTATAAATGCCTCCGTCACCTCTGGGACTGGAGATGCTCATGCTTGTCAGGCACATCACACTTAGGAGTCTAGGGGCACTGGACAACTTCTGTCCTGGGGCCATGCATGCAGAGGGCATCTGGTGTACTGGTGGGATGGGGACCAAGATGGGAGCCTGGTCTGGGCCGTGTGGCCACGAACGCCCTCTTCAGGAATGAATGCCATGGTTTCTTGACACTGGTGACTTCTGTTGAAAGTCAGTTACAAGCTGGCAGTCAGCCTTTGACTGTGTTTCCTTGTGAGTGAACCAAAGGGAGCTCTGAGGGGACCTTACCTAAGAACAGTCTTGCTTTTCCTGAGATGTCTGGATGTTTCAGTTCTGAAGGAGGTAAGGGCAGTGGGCCCAGCAGGAGGCCAAATCGGTGCCCATCATCCTATGCCCATCATCAGTGTGGACCCTGGACCCCGCACACTGGTTTCTCCATCCCCTGAAATAGGCAGGCGACTTGGATAACTCTTGGGGTTATCTCTTCTACTCCTGACCACTGAACTTTCTCCAGATTGTTCACAAGAGTCACCAGTGGGTGACACTGATTTGTTCAAATTCAGGGGGTCGTTTTGCTCTTTGTTGTTGAAACCTCAGCTGTGAAGTTCTTCCTTCTCCTGAGAGCAGCATTCCTTGGATAAATGTTCATCCAATTGTGCTGTTGCCGTTTTTTATCTGCCGTTTCTATAAATCATGATAGAAAGTGAATCATGCTTAATGAAAGAAAAACTCATGTTTACGTGTGAAAGCAACATAGAACAATAAGGATGATAAACGGCATGACCTGGGAAGCCTGTGTCTGGAGTTCAGATGCTCGATGACAAAGGAGGAGAAGGTGAACAAGCAAAGTCAAGAGTGCGGTGTCCACGCCATTTACACTGCTTCATAAGTAATGAAGTGCATTACACATCCGGGGAGCAAAGGCCTAAGGAAGGCTGCAGCCAGCTGCTTTGGCAGGGCTGAGACGGTGTGAAGGCAGTCAGGCACTCAAGGAAGCACTTCTGCAGTCTCCCCAGGATAGCTGCACAGTCGTCACAAAAGCTCGGCCCTTGTCCCTGATGCCAATCCAGTAATGAGGACACAGGTTTTGAGAAAAAGGGAAAAGAAGTTTTATTGCTTTGCTAGCAAAGGAGAAGCACAGGAGCTCCTGTCCAGAGCTGTGATTTCTCCCCATCAGGAGGTTCGTAAGGAGGTGACTCAGGCTGCATGCCACGTGTGCGCTGTTCGATTAATTCACGTGCTGATTTGGGAGACGGTCATCTCTGAGACCTTGTGGTGCCATCCCCACCATCTGCATGACCTCCTTCCTGTGGTGGGTGTGCATCAGTCAGACAGCTCTGCCTAGGATGGGGAGGAAAGGAGATCCCGTGTCTCCTGAGATGAGGGAGGAGAGAGATCAGGGAGGACGTGAGCGAGGAGGAGACAGGACCATGTCCATTTAAAAAATAAGTTGCGGGGCTGGGGCTGGGCTGGGACTCAGTGGTAGAGCACTCTCCTAGCATGTGTGGGGCACTGGGTTCGATTCTCAGCACCATATATAAATAAATGAATAAAATAAAGGTCTATCAACATCTGAAATTTTTTTTTAAAAAAAAGTGGCAGAGTAGCAAGGGCTAATTCAAAGCATGAAGCAGGCCACTGTTACAGAGTGCCTTTCTCACTGAGAGCCTGGCGTTAGGAAGCAGAAACTCCATGGAAAGGCTAACTTGTTCCTCATGGAGACTCTTTGGCCAGAACTGCACCTGAGGGGCATGGGGGTGGGTGCTGTACAACCTGTCATTTTAAGGTGAAGGCTTGTAACTTAACCCAAGTTAACACCCTCTTCCCCTTATGACAGGTGGCCCTAGAAGTGGTTAATCTACAGCATGGTTTAGTTGGTAAAGTTGGTAGGTGACAGGTTGAGGAGCAAACCATTGGTTTCTTTTTGAAAAGGTTCTTAATGACTAAGTGCTAAACCTAGAGGCTCCCGGACTTCATCTGCACTCATCTGACAGGTGAAGGCTGGAACTGAACAATGGCTGGATGGAGTCTCACAGATACAGAACTCAGACCTGGACCCCTGAGTCCACCTGGACATGGCACTACTGTGATGACGTGGGGCAGATGTGGCACACTGTGGACCCAAAGTCCCAGTACAGTGGGGCATCCTACCCAGCTATGACACCTGGCCTTGGGCACAGAAGAAACTGGGGCTTCTGACTGTGGAGGTTCTTTGCAGGGGGTGTTGATCCAGAACAGCAACTGGTCCCCACCTCACCTTCCAGAACTCAGCTTGGATCCCAGTGTTGGAGATCAGACTTCTTGCCTCCATCTACAAGGCTTCTCAGTGGAAGAGCCTCCCTTCATTTCCAGGGAAATGACCTTGGGTTCTCCATGGGCATCTAGGCTGTCCCTTGGTGGAGCAGAAGACTGTGTGGCTCATTCTGCAGGATCCAGGGCTAGGAGAGCAGCTAACTGCAGACACCTGGCAGCAGGAGAGGGCCGTTCCACCAGCTGCCCTCACTCCTGCCCCCACGGGTCAATGGCTTCCACTCCCATCACAATGGGATTGTAAGAGTGTTACAGGACTGGGACTTCCCAGGAAACTGAGATTGCAAACCCCGATTCTTGCAATCAAGTCACAAAGATGTCAGACATGTTGCTCAGAGTGACAGGAATGAGTTTGTTGAAGAGATAGGAAAAGGGAAAGGGGACACTACCAAGGGAGAGAGTGAGTCCTCTCAGAGAGGAGAGGGACAATGCGCCTCTCCTGCACTCCAGTTTTATTGGGGATCCCAGAGAAGTTTCCAGAGTCCCACTCAGGTCCACCTCTTGACTTTTGACTGACAGTTGAATGACATCAGACTGTCAAGTCCTTACTAGCACAATAACTCTGACACTGGCTCATGCTGACAGGTTTTAATTGGATTATTAACCACAAATTCTTACAGATTTTATTGTTAAGAGGAATTATCCTTATCTCCCTGAGTTCCAAGAGGTGGTCTGTGACAAAAGTCTCCCCGTTCAGGGTAACTTGAGTTGTTCTTTTTTGTTGTTGTTGTTCTTTTTTGTTTCTTTGTTTGTTTGTTTCCTTATTGATTCGTTGAACACAAATGGAGTACAGCTATTGTTTCACTGGTTGTGCACAAAATAGAGTCACACCATCTGTGCGTTCATGCATGTACACAGGGCAATGGTATCTGTCACACATTCTGTTATCATTTTTACCCCCCACCCGCCCCCACCCCTCCCTTCCCTCTATGCTATCTATCCTTCCTCCATTCTTGCCAACCTTCCCCCCCCACACATTATGCATCATCATTCATTTATCAGAGAGACCATTCGGCCTTTGGATTTTTGGGATTGGCTGATCTCACTTAGCATAACAGTCTCCAACATCATCCATTTACCTACAAATGCCATAATTTTATTCTTCTAAGAGTTGTTCTTATTGACATTATTTTGGGCCTGCCTTTCTCTGGCAGATGACAAGCAGTTTGCTGAGGAGGTGACATATCCTGTCCACATAAGCCGGGCAGGGCTGCAGGTAAATTGCTTCTTGGAAAAGAAAGCATGTGGGGTCAGCACAGTGGGTCCACTTTATAGAATTCTTCCCTTGCCCTGTGTTTCCACCACTCATATCTGTCTGTCCCTCTCAGGAGGAGTGTACCTATGCTCCAGAGCTCCTCCTCTGGAATCCTGCAGCTCAGGAATCTCACCTGTCAAATCCTTAATTAAAACACTTTGGGCCTCAGTTTACTTATTTATAAAATTGGAGTGAAAACCATGCCTGGGTGGGAGCAGGGGAGTGGGCGTGCTGTATTGAACAGACCAACATACACTGAACACTTGGTCAACACTAGCGTGAAAATAAAAAGATATCATTCTTCCTATTGAATTCAGCTGGATGTTTCATGTTCAAACTTGATTTTGCAGTTCAAACAGTTCTAACAGCCTCATCAGCCATTGACTGTAGATCCCTGAGCATAAAGCTGTTCCTTCTTTCATGAGAATTGTGCTCTCCTGCTCATACACCTCTCTAGTCTCTACCCTTCCCTCAAAGTCAAGCCCAGGCACTTCCTTCTGGAAACTTCCATGCTCCTCCTGTGAAGAACAGGAGTTACCTTGCAGCAATTGCCCTCTGCACACTTGCTGTACCAGACCATAGTTCACACATGTTGTCTGCCTCTGAGGTTCTGGTGCTCAGGGCTGTGAAGGCCCTTTGGGCTTGGTCCTCTCAGGATTTAGCAAGCTGCCCACATACAGGGCTCCCAGCAATACTTAGTCAAGGTTGTTTTCTCTGTTTCCTAAAACACTTATATTTTAGTTCTTTGAGATGAAAACAATGTAAATACAAGAATAGCTTTGTCCCAGTTATATTCAGAAAGAGAGAGACAGAGGCTCTAGTCAGGCACAAAGTAGGATCAGTCTTCAAAGCAAGAAATGTTTTAGAGTCCATAGCACCAGCAGGATCTGAAGTAAACCTTTAATGTGCCCAGGAAAAGTAAAAAGTGTGGTTGTGTGTGTGTGTATGTGTGTGTGTGTGTGTTGAATTTTATTTTTCCATGTTTATTGGTGCATTATAGTTATACGTAATGCTGGGATTTGTTGTTACATATTTGTAAATGTGCACAATATAGCATATTATTTGACCAATATGACCACCTATTGCTTTTCCCCTTCTTTGTCTCTTCTGATTAATTGTGGTGTGAAATCTGCTTTGTCAGATATGAGAGTAGCTCCTCCTACTTATTTGGAGGCTCCATTCCTAAAGTGTATCAATTTCCATCCTTTAAATTTCAGCCTGTGGCTGTCTTTTTGTGTAAGGTGCATCTCTTGAAAACAACATATAGTTAGGTCTTGTTTTTTAATCCTTTCTGACAGCCTATGTCTTTTAATTGGGTAGTTGAAACCATTTACATTCAATGTTATTATAGAGATGTTTATTAATTCCTGCCATTTTGATTTATTTAACATGTTTAATTTGGTCCTGTTTCTCATTTGCTTAGCTATTCTTCAAATGAGATTTGTTCATTTGTGAGCCCTGGGGTTTATTTCTGATTTCTTCTGTGCATATTTCTTTAAGAAAGTTCCATAGTGCCAGCTTAGTAGTCATGATTCTTATAGTTTCTGCTTATTTTGGAAGATTTTATTTCATCTGAAATTTTGAAATATAGCTTTTCTGGAGATAGTACTTATTTTCCAATTATTTTCTTTCAGGACCTGGAACACATTATTACAACCCCTCCTGGTTTTTAGAGATTGTACTGAGAAATTGGAAGTGAATCTGATTGGCTTGACTCTAAATATGACCTGACCTTTTTCTCTTGAGGCTTTAAAAATTCAGTCATTGTTTTGTATGTTAGGCATTTGATGTGTCATGGGAAAGTTCTTTTTCTATCTCATCTGTTTGGGGTTCTGAATGCCTCCTGAATTTGAATGTCCATCTCATTCTCAGGATTTGAAACATTTTCTTTTATTATTTCCCTGAAATGGCTATTCATTCCATTACCCTGTTTAATTTCAATGATTAATAAGTTTGGCCTCTCAGTATCCAGAGTTCTTGTATATTCTGATCATCTTTACTTATTTTCTTTTCTTTACTTCTGTCTGGATGTTAAGGCCAGTCACTGGGTCTTCCAGCTCTGAGATTGTCTTCAGCATGGTCTACTCTATTAGAAATATTTTCAACTGAACTTATTTGATTTATTGTGTTTTTCATTTTCAATATTTCTGTTCAGTTCTTTTTCTATCTCCCTTTTAAATTTATCATTCATATCATGTACTTACTTCCTGAATTCATTCAGTTATTTTTGTGTATTCTCTTGAAATTCTTTGACCACTTTTATAATCTTTCTTTTGCATTCTTTATCTGGCATTTCATTCACTTCAGTATCTTTGGGGTCATTTACTGGTGAATTAGAAACTTTAGGGGATATCATGTTACCTTGTTTTTTCAAGTTTCTTATATTCCTGTGTTGGGTTTTATGCATCACTTGGGAGGAATTTCTCTGCCACTCTTAAGTGTTGGCATTTTAATGGTTACAGCCTTCTCTCGCCAAAGTGTCCTAGAGTGATCTAGACTGAGACCCCTGGTAGGTGTGGCATTCACACCCTTTGTGTTAGTTCTTTCTGTTTTTGCTGTAGTAGGGATGTCCAGGTGTGGGACCTGAGGCCCACCCCTAGCCATTCCTGCTTGGGGCCTATCGCAGTTTGGTTTTTTGTCTCTTTTGGTCTTTGTATTAAAATGAGGTTGAAGTTTGAGTGGCATCCATTTGTGTGTGAGCAAGGTGTGCTGTCATCTGGCTGAGTTTAGTTCAGTCATGGAGTCTGTGCCCTGTGAGCTTGTAGGTTCCCAGCATGGCATCAGAGGTTCAGTCCATGCTAGGTCAATGCTCTGCACCCACCATGACATAGAACATTGTGTGGAGGAAAGCAACTCAGGATATGGCATCAGAAAGTAGCAAAAGGTCTTCTTTTAAGGTTCTTGGGGGGGCGGGTGTTACCCCACAGGGAAATGACCTCACATTGATTGGCATTAAGAAATTAAACTGTGCATTCAGCAGTGTGGGCTGAGGCAAGTATTGGGAGGGTCTACCTTTGGCTGGAAGGAGAGACTCTCACAGAACAATTGGCCTGGTTAATATGTGACATTTGGTACATGACATCCCCCAGGGCTTAAAATAGGAAGAATTAAAGTAATTAGATTTCAACTTTGAAGAAATTAGAAATTTCAGTTCATATTCACTATGCTGTTCAGAGACTTGTTCTTAGTATTAAGACACTTTGGTAACATCTGTTAGTTTGGGGCCTGGTTTTTTTGGGGGGTGGATATCAGGGATTGAGCTCAGGAGCACCTGACCACTGAGCCACATCCCCAGCCCTATTTTGCATTCTATTTAGGAACAGGGTCTCACTGAGTTGCTTAGTGCCTCACTTTTGCTGAGGCTGGCTGAACTCACGATCCTCCTGCCTCAGCCCCTGAGCTGCTAGGATTACAGGCATGCACCATCGTGCCCAGCCTGTGGGCTGGCCTGCTATAGTGTGTGGAGGGTGAATATTCAGTGCTCAAGGGTCAGACAGTGCTAGTAGTTAGAAGGCAGTCAAGAAATATTAGCTCCATTTCTCTCCTACCATTTCTTTCTTTTTAGTGCATATTTACAATATAAACAATGTGATTTTTAAAAAATTAAATAAATGTTTAGATGTGAGAATTAGTAAATAATATGGACTGATTTCCAATTTATGTGGCAGCTAGTAGTTTAGTAAAATCTGACACAACAAAATAACTAGCTTTATTTTCTGTTAAAAATCTCAATACTGTCATTGTCCTACTGATAACATCAGTCCTGCCTCTGGAGAAGATTACACTGCTTAATTTCTTTCCCTGGTATTCTTCCAATGAAACAAAACATATTCCTTAGACAAAATTAAGCTGCAGTTATAACTGCACACACATAAATGGGGATGAGTATAATAACAGTACCTTTTCCATAAGTTGAATATCAATATTAAATGGTTAATATTTGCAAAAGAGAACTGCAAAGAGGCTGTTTGCCAAATAAACTTTAAACTGATTAAATAAATCATCCTAACTGTTAATTAGGTTTTCAGCATTTGATTAGTACTTGAATTACAATATGTAAGAATAGTCTATCCCTTATCTTCTGCTTTAACTCTGAGTTCAAATGTGAATTTTGGTTTTTGGGAACCTGATTTTAGATGTTGTTACCTGAATGAGAAGTTCCTTCCATCAGTCACTTTAGCTGAGGCATTTTGCTGGCACGTTTTACTTCTTATCTTATTAAACTCTTGAAATTCTATGAGGGAGGTGCTGTTGCTGTTCAAGCCCAAACTTCAAAGGCAAACTGAAACTTAGGAAGGTCAGGTAGCATGTTTATTGAATGATGGAAATAAGCCCAAATCTGGTTCCACACCATGGGCCTTTGCCAGGGCATGTTGTGTGGAGCAAACTGCTTTCCTGACACAGCGTGCCCACGTGCCAGTTTGCCTCCATGTCTTCCTAGAATATGCAGAAGGCCTCCTCACACCACCCAGTTCCGAGAGACTTCAAGGAATCAGGCCTTTGCTTTGTCCAACATGGAGGTGTGGAGTTCAGTATTTGGAGCCCAGATGAATGACAGCGTTGGGAGGCCACCTGTGGGTCAGGCCTATTGCATGTGCGCAAACTAGTCTTTTTCGATGGGGATCTGGCACCTCCCACTGCTGGAAAACTAGCTTCCAAATGTGAAAAGGCTGCGGGTCCCCGAGCTGCTGTAATGGAGGTGCTCTGGACGGGGCTGGGTGATTGAGCAACAAGGGTTCTTCCTCCCACTCTTGAGGCTGCAGGATGAAGGTGCCCACAGAAGCTGTGTCTGCACAGGTCTCACCTTAGATTCATGGACAGCCATCTTGCTGTGTCCTCACGTGGTGGAAGGCCAAGGGTCTCTCTGGGCTTCTTTCATGAGGGCACTAGGATCTGCCTGGTGGGCAGGTCCCCTCTGAAGGCCCCACCTCCAGACCCTCACATGGGAGACAAGGCCTCATATGAAATTGGGGAGAGACATGTGGAGCTCACAGAGCCCATGACGGGTGCTTACAGGTGCCAGTGTTGGAGGGTGGGGCAGGGCTTCTGGGTGCTCTTCGCTCAAGTGAGAAGCACAGACCCATCAAGGTAGAGTCTGCCTTAGGCCCTTCCAGGGCCTCTGCTTTTCCCAGCAGCCCAGCTGCACAGAAAGGGCCTTGCTGTGGCACCTTTGGTTATCTACAGTCTTGGGGTTTGGGCTTCTCATCCTGTAGTTGTTTCAACATGTTGATTAGTCCCCAGTCAGTGAGGTACTAAAGCAGGTGTGCCTATGAAGTGCCTGACCCGGTGGGGACTTCGTCTGCTGACTCCAGGAGCAGTTGTGAAGGAAGACCAAGCACCCGCTTTCCCACAGCATAGAAGGCAATGGACTCTGTAAACAAGCAGGAGAACCAGGGTCAGAGCGTTCTGTGAGCAGGGCAGGGTGTGCTCACAGGCAGACCATGGCATCAGGGAAAAGCAGCTTGGGAAACTAAGGAAGAAAGAACACTCAATCCAAAGCTGAAGGGCAAGAAGGAAGTATGTGCCCAAGATCTGCAAAGCTGGAAGGGCTTGGGTTAAGCCTGAGGGTGGAGGTAAATTGAGACAGGGCTCCTTCTTGTACAAGCTGGTGGTGGAGTCCCTCATCCAGGTAGTGACCATGGTCACAGACAGGTGACTCAACTCTGAAATAAGAATCCACCAGGAGCTTTGTCATGTTCTGCCTCCTTCAGTCCCAGCCCCAGGAGGTGCCAGCAGGTCCCAGCAGGTCTGAGGCACTCCCTGGAAGTGGCTCCTTGGACATCTCCCCAGAGGGGTTGCTGCAGGATCCACCATGGGTTTGGACGTAGTGGAAGAGAAGAGAACGCAGAAGAAATAAGTGAATCCCCAAGCCCAGAACCATGCTTCATCTTGTGCTGCCACCCCCTCCATCACCCCAGACCACAGTTGCCCACACCTCTGCCATTGACCAGGCACCTCCTGAGCCAAGAGTCAGGTCCTTATGCCACTGCTTCCGTGGGCACAGCGCAATCACCTAGTTGGGGCCAAAATGTCTCTGGGAGGCAGGTCCACCAACCTCTGCCTGCAGACCCCTTCTAGAGGATGCAAGCCACATCACTCAGGGTCTCCAGGACAAGGACAGTGCCAAGGGATCATGAAAAGGCCTCCTGGGGAGACAACGTACCTGTCCACCCAGAGGGTGGAGGAAGCACAGATCATCCAACCTGGGACTCAGCCATCAGCATTTTTAAGTTGCAGGAATTACTGATGGGGCCCATTTTAAAATGCCCACCCGGGGCCCACCTAACATAGGAATCCAAGATTGCCAGGGCTACTGCTGAAAACTGGTGTTTTCACACATTCTCAGGGTATGAGACGCCACAGAGGGGGCACTGCACCTCACACTGCCCTGGGCAGGCCAGACCACCCTTGGCTCCATGTGGAGGGCACTTATGGCTTTCTGAGTTTCAAGTGGTTCTCTTCTTTTTTCGACTGATATATGTCAAGAAGCACGTTAAGCTTAGCTCGTTTCCTAGGTGTAAGTAGGACTGGAGTTTTCATAGGGAAGCAAAAAGACAGGGGTAGGGATGGTGGTCTTGTTCAGGGTCAGAGCTGGTTATCATAACTGCTGGAAGATCCATGTGGAAATGGCTGGCAGGTGATGCTAGTTCTCCTGCCCTTCCATGAGGATTGAGGCAATCTCCTTCGGGCAGTTCTTAGAGCGGTTCTTCAAAGGAGCTGTCTTTGTAAGCCTCGCATATTGCTGGTTGGCTGCCAAATGCCAGGGGAGCTTCAGAGAGGGGCTGAGACAAAAGGGGAAGAGGAGGAAAGGCAGAAAGAGAGGGAAAGAAGCAAACATTGGCCTCAGCAGGGAAAACTAGAGTTGGTTTTCATTTAAAAAAATAATTAAGGCTGGGCATGGTGGCCCACGCCTGTAATCCCTGTGGCTCCGGAGGCTGAGGCAGGAGGATTGTACATTCAAAGCCAGTTTCAGCAATGTAATGAGGACCTAAACAACTCAGCCAAACCCCATCCAAAATTAAAAAATAAAAATTGGCTGGGGATGTTGGTCAGTGATTAAAGACTCCTAGGTTCAATTCCTGGTACCAAAAAAATAGGCAAAGTGTGTCATGACAAAAGAAATGCTAGATCTGTTCTGTATGTGCTGTGAAAGTTTTTCATAAACAGCCTTTGCATCTACTATAGAAATTAAGATCTAGGGGATAATCAAGGAGATGAACAAAGAAGTAGAACAATGCAGGCAGAAAATGGTATTTTTGTAAAATAATCCTTAAAATTTTAATGATAATGCATGCTCAAAAAAAAAAAAAGCCTAAGTCATTAGGAGGGAAAAAAGAAAGCAAAACTGAACATTTCCTCTTCTCAGAGGAATATGCATGCATATGTCAGAGAGAGGTCAGAGCCTTTACCCAAATGCACACTCCTGTGTGAACAACCAGGCAGCCGGCTGTTTGACATACGGCAGGAGGCAAGGCTACAGTGACCCTAAACAGCAGAGGCTGCCAGAGCTTGGGGAGGGTGGTACTTAGAAACCATAAATACATATGGAGAATCTATATATACATTATATACAATATATATGTCAATACATATCTACATACAGATATAGAAAAAGTTCCTTGGCATATTTTAAATTTCAGGGCATATTTTACAGATACATAAACTTCCAAGGCATATCTTCTGGATAAAAATATATATACCAATAGATTAGTAGAGTCCTTTATTATCTTAGCAACTTTGTCATATTCCATAACATACGAGGGTGTGTCATGGCTCATGTATAGACATTGCCCCATCTTGTCATTTTAAAATGTCTGGTCTCTATATTACTATCATCCATGCCGCATAAACATCCTTATGTACACATCTGTGTGCATATGCAATAATGTTTATCCAAATGAAACAGAAAATGCAGGAAAGTTTTGAAATTTTCCTGTAGAGGAGGCTGGAGATGAGAAGTGAGGCTCTGAAAATGCTGAATTCTTCGAAGCCATCATGTCCTCTTTATGTTGCCATTATTAAAAATTTCCTACCAATTAATGACATATGTATTTTCTATTCTTATAAATTATTCCCTGATTCTAGATTCCTATTGTAGTCTGTGGTTTATTTATGCAATGAAATACTACCCCAGAATTGAAATGGACTATATTATATATGTGCATAGAACATACACAAATATGACCGTGTCTGTATACAAGGTTAAATTCATATAGTATCTCTGAAGACACAATAAATACAGATGTAATTATTATGTAATGATACATATGTAACAAAATTAGTTACATATTGATGGAAATGATACAAACTAACCTCAGGATAAGGTTCACAGAACAAAGGAATAAATGGATAAGGCTGTAGCCTCGGGAATTTCTCCATACTTGTGGGTAGATGTGCATCTGACATACGTATCTCCATCTCTCTCTCTCTCTCTCTCTCTCTCTCTCTCTCTCTCTCTCTCTCTCTCAATATGTATTTTGTTAGATTTATGGACATTAGGTGGGGAAAGAGGGCAGGGGCAGAGGAGGAAGTTTTGAAGTTGGTGGGGTTTTTATGGTGTTTGATGAGTTTCTCGTGGGGTAGTTCTGCACCTCTTCAGAGCCCATGTTTGCCTAATAGATCAAATGCCCAGGGGCCGTCAGTGGGGGCTGCAGGCAGTGCTGGCTGTGCCCTGCAGACATGGTGAAACACCAAGGCTGTGCACTGTAGCACAGCAGGCTCCTTCCTTGCTGAGTGCAGAGCCCACAGACACAACCAGGAGTGACAGTTGAGAAAGGGTTGCTCCTTCCAGATGGTTCTCAAGACAGTGTCTCTGAGGAGGGAGCAGGGGCCTGACAGTGGGGGCCCATGCCTATCATCCGGAGGAGGACTGCTCACAGGTCCTGAGCATGACCTCAGATGAAGGTCATGCTTCTTCACACACTATAGGTTCCAGGATGAAGGGAGACTATAGTATGATAAGAGCAACGGCACTCTGAGTCACCAAAAAGGGCTGGGAATGACTGGACCATTTTGGCAGCTTCCTTGTAAGCGCCTCGGCCGTGCCTGAAACAGACACACAAAATAACCTTGAGAGCAAGGTGACCATCATGTAGCGGGACAGCCACTCTCCACCCTGTAAGTGTGGGTGACTCACTACAGGACCTTCCTAGAGAAGGCTAACTAACGTTTACCCTAAACAGGGACTTGCTTACAGGGTGGGTGTCTCTTCTTCCTCCTTGCAGCGGCTGCTTCTGGCCTCTGAGGACCAGGCCAGGCAATGGTGTGGGTCACTGGTCAGTGGTAATGGCCCCGATTCACTGGGCTGTTCTGTCTCATGACTTCAGAAGTCTAGCATGGGAATTTCTCCTGGGAACCTTGGCACCCCTGGGACCTGTCACCAAACCCCTCTCCAGGGAAACTGGCATGAAAACAGCCAAGACTATGTGCCAGAGGTCTGAGAGTGCAGGGGTTCCCTCCCTGCTCAGCCCAGCCCAGTGTCGCAGGGCTCCGGAGGGTCCCTGCTCTCCAACACTGCCTCCCTGCCACTTATTCCTCTAGTAGGTCACTGTCAATGCCAAGTAAAAGATTGGAGGTTAAAATAGGGAGATTTTGAAAAGATGTTTTCTTTGGAGAATAATTTGTTGCCAAATAATGATCCTAGCCTAGTTAAAAGGACCATACTTCCTGGCTTCATAAGATTCATCACTTGCCCTGGACTTTAACCTAGCTGTATCCTCACCCATTCTAGTTATTACTCACTTTATTAAAGAAACTGCCTCCCAGGGAGAGGTGGCGATTGTGAAGAGCCCTGAGCTCTTAAGAAGCCAAGGCTTAATGAAAAATGGAGGGTCTCCCTTCACCCCCATCAGTTTCAGTTTTGCAACATAGTAAATCCCACCAAACCGTGTGCTTAAAGGTGGTTGCAATGGTCAGTTTTAACTTATGTGTATTTTATCAGAGTTCACTTGTTTTCAACGTGTGGTGTCAGATTCAGTATTACATATTTCTGCTTACGTCTGGGTTCCAGTGTTATGAGAGCCCAGCAGACGAGGTCTGGGTGAACTGAGCACAGGTGCAGGATGTGTAAATCAGCCAACGGTGTGAGTAGCACGAATGCCCACAGTTCAGTCACCGTGTCGCGCCAGGTGCCATGTGTGCTCAGAGGCAGAGGAAAATGGGCAAAGCTCCGTGGGGTGCAAACTCCTGGAAAGAGGCCATGGGGGTCCTGTGGCTCTGGGAGAGTTCAGTACCCAAGTGATGGGGGAGAGACTTCCTGTTGCTGGAGACCACAGAATGGCTTTTATACCCAGTGGCCCCATGAAGCACCACGGTGGGATCAGGAAGGAACCATGCAAGCTGCCCCACATTCCATTCCTTCTGGAATCTTGTATAGATTTCTACTTACACACCTGGTGTAGTAGTCAGCATTTCATCACTGTAGAAAGTATCTGAAGCCTGCTAACTTTATGAAGAAAAGAGGATTGTTTAGCTCACAGTTCTCAAGAGTCCTGGGCATGGCATCAGCAACAGCATCAGTAACAGCCCAGCAACAGTGAGCCACTCCTGGGGCATGTCAGAGTGCTCTCGCAGAGAAGCCACACCAGCTAACACGAAAACAGCGGGACTGGGGTTCCCCACTTGGTTCCAAGGTCACACCCCAACAGACCTGAGGGCCTCATTAGAGCCTGCCTTTTAAAGGCCTCGCCTCCCGGCATCACCACACTGAGGCCCAAGCCTCCAACATGGAAACTGCAGGGCACAAACCACATCCAAACTGTAGGCCTGGATTCTCAGCACACCTGCAACCCCAGCTACTCAGGCTGAGGCAGGAGGATGGCAAGTTCAAGGTCAGCCTGGGCAATGGGGTGTAGCTCAGTGGTAGAGTAGTATTTAATCATACTTTAAATAACGAAAAATGATACCCCAGATAGTCCCATGTAGCTCAGGTTTACATCTGGGGAAAAGAGGAGACCTGAGTGCTGGGGACTCGGGGGTGACTCTCCAGGCCACGGAGGGGAAGGCTCAGGAGGAGGAAGCCAGCGCAGAGACCCAGAGCCTGTGCAGGGACTCGGGCATGGTCACGTGGGGCTGGGGGAAACCCGAGGCTGGGAGAGTGTCTTTGGCTCGGGGTTGTTCAAGAAGAGAAGCGTGGCCCTTTCCTTGGAAAGGAATGCCAGTGTCAGGAGACAGCAGAGCCAGACAGGCACCCAAGTGAGGCCTGCCCCAAACAGCAGGACTGGGGTTCTGCTCCCGTCTGTCCCCGGGAAACGAGTGTTTCCCTCAGCCACTGTGGCGAAGGGAGAGTGGGCAGAGCTTCAGTGCTCGGCATAACATCCTCTCAAAAAGTCTGATTCTTACACCCTGCATCCTCGGTCCTGTTAGATTTCATTAACAGGCAAGTCACTGAGCAAAGTTTCCCCTAAACACAGCCAGGCTTGGGAGCAAAGGTGAGCGAGAGATCCCCAAGTGGACAGAAAAGCTTTCTGCTTCCAAATAAGCTGCTGTTGGGGATCTGCCATCTTGTAGCTTTGCCATCTTTTCTCAGGCAAAGAGACATCTATACAGAGATTGGAGATCGTCATTTTTAAGTGCTTTTAGTGGCGGACAAATTTTATAGATACAGTTATCCCTTAGTGCCATGAGGAATTGGTTCTAGGACCCCCGCCCCCCTGGATACCCAAACCCATGCATGCTCATCCCTTATTTTAAATGGCTTATACCATCTCTGCATTACTAGCAGTGTCTAACACAAAGTGAAGGCTGTGTGGGTAATTGCTACACTGTATTCTTTAGGGAATAAGGACAATAAAAAATGTTGGCATGCGTGCAGTGCAGATGAAGTGTTTTTTCCAATGTTTTTGATGCATGTTTGGTTGAATCCATGGATGCAGAAAACACTATGGAAGGGCTGACTACTTTCATTCTGTTGATTTGAATGCCAGCCCAGGATGCTGTGAAGACCCCAGCAGTTATGTGGGTAGCGTCAGGTAGAATGGAGCTGATGACATCCAGTGACACTTCAGCAGGAACACGGTCTGTTTGTTTGTTTGTTTGTTTGGGTTTTTGTTTGTTTGTTTTTGTTTTTGTCTTTTGAACCAGGGATTGAACTCAGGGGCACTCGGCCACTGAGCCACATCCCCAGCCCTATTTTTTGTACTTTATTTAGAGACAGGGTCTCACCAAGTTGCTTAGGGCCTTGCTAAGTTGCTGAGGCTGGCTTTGAACTCACGATCCTCCTGCCTCAGCCTCTGGAGTCGCTGGGATTACAGGCATGCGCCACCACACCCAGCTGGACGGTCTTTGATCTCACCAGGTTCTGTCTCCCATTCTCTCCCTAGCCCAGCCCAAGTACCTGCAAAATCTCTCCAAGGCTTCAGGATTTCTTTCTCCTCTCCTCATCTAACCATTTTGGACCAACTGCCCCCATTCTGCATTCTTCTAGACTGCTTTTCCCAATGCCTGTCCCCAACACCACAGGGGAGGCTCCGGCTCCCTGACATGGGCCAGAGGAGCTGCCCGTGCATCCTTGTAGTGAGAAGGCCCGTCTGTCTCCAGGACAGGTGCTGGGGACCATATTTCTTTGTGCTGTCAGCATCCAGATGCAATCCTGGAAACCAAAAGGCTTAGCAAATTCAACAAAAGTTGGAACTGCAGAAGATTCTAGAATTGCAATGCCAGAAGGGTGTGCAGATTTCCCATCTGGTGTAGGAATCCTTTCTACACTATCCAGTGTCTTTTCAAGAGGAAAGAGAAGCCCCAGGCCTCACAGTGTTCACAGTCTGTTTGGAAGCAGATTCCTCGTAGGAGTCAACAGTGGCCACGTGCAGCTTCTGCTCTGCTGAGGGCCATACCTGGTAGCACAAACGTGAGCCGGCTTTGTGGGGTGTGTGTGGAAAGGTGCAGGAAGTGGCGAGATCACTGCATTGTTTGGGTGTGAGATGTTAATGTGACATGAGAATTCATTTGCCCGAGGCTTTGGAAAGTTGCTATTAAATTTCGAATGGGGCAAAACAGGTATTTTTAAGCTAAGATTGAATGAGGTTGTTTCTGGTTGATGTGCCAGGAGTGGGGATTTGGGAGCTAAAACCTACCACTTAAAATAACCCGAAGGACTATCCAGCTGCTCAGGTTTAATGTCAAGAACTTTCCTTCCTGAGTACTTTATACAAAAAATTTACATGAATATAGGGCTGGAAAATATTTTTGGAAGTTCCAGTCTTCTACATGAACACAAGTAATTTCCCTTTTTCAACATGTATTTTATTTTGCTTCTGAACATGTATTTATTTTGCACATAAATGAAGTTTGGAGTAATATTTCAATACATTTTTTTTCTTTCAAATGCTAACTACGTAAAGTCTTCTTGGATTTCAGAAAAAAGACCTATGATAAAACCAAATTCTAGTGCAATTTATTTTTCTCTGATAAAACTGAGGAAAGTTAAATTTCCGCTTATCTTACTTTAAATTTCGTATTCAACAAAGCAGTAGGAAACAGATACAGCACTGAGAGGTTTTAAAGGGGAAGAACAGTTAGTCTTTGAAAATCTTGTAACTGAACACTGAAAGCAAGATTAAAATTAAAGGAGATTTACTTAGAAAGATGCAAACAATGGAAAGGTAGGGAATACATTTATCATGTGAAAGTTTTGTTTTTAGTAACATCTCTTCCCAGAAAAACTGTACATCAAAATTAATTTCTAAATAAATTATATTCTACACATTTTCTCATTATATAACCAGAGACATCTTGATTACCTAGTAGAAATCTGCATTAAAAAATAAACCATTTGAGGGCTGGGGATATAGCTCAGTTGGTAGAGTGCCTGCCTCACAAGCACAAGGCCCTGGGTTCAATCCCCAGCACCGCAAATAAATAAATAAGTAAATAAACCATTTGAAGTCAGGCACGGTAGTGCACGCCTGTAATCCCAGCAACTCAGGAGACTGAGGCAGGAGGATAACAAGTTTGAAGCCAGCCTGGGCAACTTAGCAAGACCCTGTCTCTAAATAAAAAAGAGAGAAGGCTGAGGATGTAGCTCAGTGGTAGAGCACCCTGGGTTCAGTCCCCAGTGCTGCAAAAATAAACAAATCAACCATTTCAAAATTTAATAAGCCACATAAAGTCATCTTTCAAAAATAAAATGATTAATTACAAGCTTTGAAAAACTTCAAATAACCCATAAATGAAATCTGACAGAAATATATCTCCCAGAGATCCTACTACATGACATTTGGCTTTTATTGCTGAACTGTGGGACCGTGTCCAGTTTCAATATTTGCCCCATAATATCAACACTAGTCAAAGAGCTAATGCTAAATGCAGCCAGAAACAAGCTATTTGCTCATTTAGTTGGACTTAGTGACATCTTACCACATGCTTGGCCTTTCAATAATGCCAGGTTTTAATAGGACTGGCTGGCCATTAAAAGACGTGTGAGGATTCAGTAATAGCTGGATTCTGAACCAACGTGAAGATGGCCGGCTGCCCTGGCGCCGGGTCTGTTCACACCCAGGCAGGGTTTCGGGAGGCGCATCAAGAGTGCCCATCAGACACCTAGCGGCAGTGGCACAGATGTGCACCCAGACCAGGGGGGTGACCTGTGTTGAGGACACAGTTTCCTGCCGCTCTCAAGTGACTTTCTTTGTCTTTCAACAGGTTGTTTGGTATCAAGTCAGTAATCCAGACAGACTGCTCCAGTACCTGGAAGATCATAGTAAACCCAAATCTGTCCTGGTACCACCACGCCAACCCCATCCTGCTGCTGGTGATGTACTACACGCTGGCCACACTGATCCGAATCTGGCTGCAAGAACCCCTTGTAAGGACCAAAGGTTTCCCTCCTTTGTCTGCTTAGTGACCTGGAGCCTCCAGGTCAAATGGCTCATTCCTGCTATTCCCCAGCTGATGAGTACGGTGTCCCAACATGGGGCCAGTGTTGCAGTCACAGTGATTAATTCTGCAAAGAGCATTAAGCACATAAGAATACCATCAGAATGGAGATTGGGCTTCTGCAGCTGTGGGGAGGCCCACAGCTGCGCGCGTCGTGTGTGTGAGGTGATATGCTGGCTGTGTGCACACCTTAGCTCGCTGGGCCCACCACCTTCCGACCATCTCACAGCCGAGGAAGGTGAGGCTAGAAAGGTCAATCTTTCTGAAATCACACACTTAATGGTGCAAATCCAATTCCAGCCCCTCAACCAAGCTAAGGTCTTCAAGACCACAGGCCCCTGTGCTCACAGTGGTTGGAGTTCCCTTCTGCTCCAGTGCTCTTGGCCTCTGAGGGTGCTGTGGAAGTGGCTAGCTGTGGTGCCCCAGGCCTGCCCCGGAGTCAGGGGTTCAGAACATCACCTTTCTGCAGAACTAAGGACTAGCTTATGTCCTGTGGGAAGGCCAACAGGACTGGTGATTTCCAGGGGAGGACTGTGGGCCTTCCTCCTTTTTTCAGTGGTGGAAAGTTCCTGTCCTCCTTTCTTTCCCTGAGAGACTGTGAGAGGCTCCTGTATCGTGGCCTGTTGGCTCCCGCAGCAAACCTGCCCTGGAGGGAGGGTGTCTCACCCTCTCCCTACCCACCTGCAGGGGGCACACTCAAGCCATAGCCTGGCCAACCTGATAGAGCAGAGGTCCCCATCCAGTCTGGCCTTCTGGATCACTTCTGGCCTGGGGCCTGAGCAGTTTTCTGCTCTCCTGTCCCCTGTCTTCATACCCACGGACTGGGAGGTTGGCACATTCATCCCGTCTGTCAGTCACCAAGTCCTTCCTTCTGTGTCCCACATAGAGTGAGAGCCAGCAGGCAAAGGCCATGAGGGCTGACCATGCTCACAAGAACCCTGCACACTTCCAGTAAACAGGTGCAGAGAGAAGGGATCTGAACCAGATAGGACCACAGCCCTGGGTGAGATGCATATCTCTGGACATGGGATCTGTCTGCCCTCCTGTGTGGTGCCTCTTCCCCACATGTGGACAGAGATGGGTTGTGGGGGAACCATGGGCAGGATCAGCGTCACAGAGACCATCCTTGTCAGCAAGGTTCTCATGGATCGTCTTCCCTTTGGGGACCAATGACAGACACATAGCAAGAAAATGCTTGTAGGGTCAGAGAGAATCAGGATCATCTTATGTTACAGTTTCTCCAATTCTCTTCTAAAATCTGTGCCAATCAAACCCTTTAGAATAGTATGTTCACTTCTCCACAAACACACATATGGATCTGTACATATGTCCATCCAGAACCAGGAATATATACATAAGAAATCAAAATGTAAGATGGGAACTTACATCACCCATGGGAATTCCTACACACTATGGAAATGAGGGTGTCTGTGTTATTCTGAGCCCGAGTGCCTGCAGCTTTCTGTGAGGTCATGCAGTCTCTGGAGGGAGGTGGTAGCAGGAGAAGGGCTAGCTGTTCTTGCCGTGTTCTGGTGTTGCTGCTCTGGGCTGCCTGAGGAGAGAAGCACGATGTGGTGCACAGGCAGTAGCAGTAACCAAGCCTCTGGTGTGGAGGGTCCAGAGCTGAGGGCTTGAGGCCAGCATTGCATTCCAGGCAGTCAGTGTGCTCAATGGCTGGGAAAGGACTTTCCCACTGAGGCAGTGTCAAGGACAGGATCTGAGAGTATCAGATTCTGGATGACCTGGCACACTTGGTGCAAAATGGCAACCACCGAGAGTGCATGCTGAGACAAAGGTCTGTCAAACATATCTGGGCAGGCGGGAGTGGAGAGAGGCGGGAGGTGGGCGTCAAGAGGCACATGTCTGGTGCTCCCCAGGAGCCCTCAGGAGCCAACTGAGGTGCCATGGGACAGAGACGCTGTAGGACGAGGGCCACTGAGCACCCTGTGGGCCAGGCCTCCTGCAAATACACTGGGACCCATATGTCAGCCTAGCGTTGGACAAAACCACCTGCTGCCACAAAGCCCATTTGACAGTAGTGCCGACTACCACCTGCCATCTGCGGAAACTGTCCCACAACGAGAACAGAGGGCTGTTAGGTGCCCGCTGTCCACCTAAGGCTCCAGTACGTGGTAAAGCACCCTTCGTGCTGAGTGCCACTGGGAAGCCCTGAGCTGGGCAGCAGAGCCATCCTAAGTCAGGGACTGCCTGCAGGAGGCCCCGCCAGGCAGGGGAGCTTGGGGCACTTTGCCCGGCACACTGGAACCCAGCATCCGTCAGTGAAGCTAAGTCCATGCCCTCCACTCCAGGGTTGGTGATAGGCTAGGGTCCCTTCTATGGGGACACTTTTGTTGGGAAAATATAGCAAAGCACCCGGCACTTTCTGTGCCTCACACTGGCTCTGTTTTGCCTGTTCACCGTCAACTGGCAGATCCTGCACACTTCTCAGCAAGGCAACGCTTCTACGCACGGGATAGGCTCTGGCTTGGTACCACCTGTGAGCTCCAGACAAAGCTGCTTTTAATCCACACCCTCTTGGTTAGAGGTGCCGGTGCTGGCCTGCCTGAAGGCCCAGCCACCAGCCCCTTGAGCAGGGTTGTCTAGTGCAAATGGAAGGCACCCTGAGAAGCCGTGGCGCTCAGCTGTAGAGCATATCGTGCACATATGGGGCGTCATGGGAATCAGGACCATTTCATTTTGATGTTTTGTCAAGTACAGGATGGCATTTTTGTAATTTCTAAGAGTATGTTGATTAAATCCTGTAGAGAGTACACACTAACTTAGAAAAGTCACATGAGGCAAAGATAGAGAGGGGCCACCCAGATCTTCTTTGGAGGCTGTTTTAGGCAGTTTTTTTGCTGCTGTGACTAAAAGATCCGAGCAGAACAATTTTAGGGGAGGAAACATTTATTTGGCGGGCTCACAGGTTCAAAGGTCTCAATCTATAGACAGGCTCCATTCCTCGGGGCTCAAGGTGAGGTAGAACATCATGGAAGAAAAGTGTGGTGGAGGGAAGCAGCTCACATAGTGATCAGGATGCAGAGAGAGAAAGACTCCACTCTCCAGACACAAGTACACCCCCAACGCCACGCCCCAATTCCCTCCTCCTCCAGCCATACCCACCACTTCCGTTACCACCCCAATTAGTTAATCCCATCAGGGGATCAATCCACGGATTGGGTTAAGACTCTCACAACCCGATCCTTCCCTCGCTGAACCTCTTGCAGTTCACACATGAGCTTTTGGGGGACACTGCACATCCACACCATAACAGAGGAGAGCTGTCCCTGTGACCGTTGCAGGTGCAGGAGGAGAGGACCAAGGAGGACAGAGCCCTGGTTTGCAGCGCCGACCAGAAGACTGCAGAGAGGAGGCGGAGCCTGTGGTATGCAGCCCAGTTCCCCACAGATGAGAGGAAGGTAAGACCCCCTTGGCACTTTGCTGCTGAGCACGGGCCTCCAACATCAGTGTCCGCTCAGGTAGCTCCTGGTTTCTAGAAACAGCCTGATTCAGAGGGCTTCGTGTGAGGCCTGCATTCAAAGGAACCAGCGCCACACCTGGGTCCAGCCAGACACCCCATCTCTGTGACTGCTTCAATCCTGCTAAAAAAGAATGCCCTTCATTTCTAAATTCTATATTTAAAGCAAACAAAAGGAGGGAAATCTTGGCGTTGGAGAGTCAAAGTTCCAATGCTGAAACAGGTTACTGCAGATGATCTCACTCCACAAGTGGTGGCTGCAGCGGGGACTCAGGAACTGCCTAGAGACCAGCGCTCCCAGGAGTGTTGAGCACTCTCCCTTCCTGAGGCAGCCTCATGTAGGGATAAGGGAAAGCAGGTCCTGGCACCCCCAGGACTCCCGCAGCAGGTGCTGCACGTGAAGCGTGCTGCAGACGCGTGGCCATTCACTGACCGTCAGACCCCTCTCTGTCAGTGCTGTGTCCACTTGCTAAAGTGGCCTTTGTAATGTTGAGAAGACAGGTACTGAGCTTTCCTGGATGGGTCAGCATTCACTTCCAGGCATGTTAGAGAACCACGGAGCAGGTCTCTGATTATTTGGTGGCAGGTGGGTGTCCCTAAGACCTGGGCCCTGCTCTCGGCACAACTGTCCTGTGCTGAGAGGGTGGGGAGGTGAGGAGGCGCCATGGGCAGGGACGGCTTGTCTGGGGCTTTCAGGGGCTCCGTTCTCTCGTTGGGCCAGATCATCTTGCCCATTTCACTAAGCAATGACAGTGACCTGGGACAGCCCACCTCCTCCTGAATGAGGTCTGGACCTCTGGGCATGCTGAGCCCTGGGCAGGAGACCTCACCGGCACACTGTTCTGTGCTCCACACATGGTGAGACTGCCTGCCAGGGTGCAAGTCAGGGCCTGCACAGATGTGGCCACACAGTGGTGGCCATCCATCTGGCCCCACACAGCCAACCACGCATGGAAAGCAAGACAAGAAGGCTGGTGATCTCACTGGAACGTCCTGGATGAACCAGAATGAGTTCCAGCCTCGTGCGGCTTCATGATGTCACTGGCATTGAAGGTCCATGAACAGGACTGTGGTCCCGGGAGAGTTGATGACCACGTGCCCCTCCCCTTGCGATGTAGCAGTGGGCCAGGGTCCCAGCCACTGGCCATGCTGACATGGACAAGCACACCTGTAAGGCTAGTTCAGAGTGGCCTCCCTGTGTGGGCTTGTCCTGCCCAGGCGAGTGACCATGGTATCCCCGCTGTGAACACACGGTCCCAGCATCTGGTTTGACATGAACCCTCACGTGCTCACCTGGCCACACCACAGGTTGCCCACAGTATAGTCTCAGGACGTGCCTGTCATTAGGCAACCACTGACCATATAATTCTGTCGAATTTCAAACTTGAAGTACACGTCTCTCTCTTGTGACAGCGTGGGTCTTCTGCATGACATGCCGGGAGGCGAGAGCTCGGGTGCCTGACAGCAGTCCACGCACATATGGCTCACTGTGCAGAGCAGCGTGGATGAGAGCTGCCTGTTCAGACCTGCGTGTGTGGCAGATAATTATTTGCAAGTAGATGAAGCAAGCCCGTCACTTCAAGGCAGATAACTTCTATCCACCAATGAGACCTTGAAAACTCTGTATTTAAGGACTTTTGGGAAGAGTACTGTTTTTTTGTTTTGTTTTTTTGGGGGGGTACCAAGGATTGAATTCAGGGACACTCGACCACTGGGCCACATCCCCAGCCCTATTTTGTATTTTATTTAGAGACAGTCTCACTGAGTTGCTTAGCACCTCACTATTGCTGAGACTGGCTTTGAACTCACGATCCTCCTGCCTCATCCTCCTCAGCCACTGGGATTTCAGGCACAGCCACTGCATGCGGCCCGAAGAGTCCATTTTAAAATGGCTTTTTAATAAATGTGCTTTTTGAAATGTTACACAATATCGCCATCTAATACCTAATGTGCCTTTGAAGGCCACTGCACTGTGCCTGTGCTTAGTGGAGCTATGGCGTCCCTGCAGCCAGCAGCACACAGGAGCAGGAGGCCCCTCCGGGGGCCCTCACAGGCAGGGCGCTCTACTGTCTTCCAGCCCACACCGTGAGGACCCTCAGGGAACCACCACGGGCAGAGTCCAGTGGCACCCACAAGGACTCCTCTGCATTATCTGCAGTGACTATTCAGACGCTCCTTTCTTCCCCAAGCACCTGCCCCTGTGAGGCCAGATTGCCTTGACCTCCTCAGTTAAGCAGCAATCACAGGACAAAAGCAGAAACCCAGGAAACCCTGCTGCCCTCTTCTAAGGCAGACGTCGAAAAGATGCGTGGAAGTATAAAATAGTGACCGTCTTTTCAGTATGTGGGCTTCTAAAATAAAAATAGCTTCTCAAAGCTATTTGAGCAATTTTCTTAACATATAATGGGGTTTTCAGTTTTTGATCCATTAATGAATAAACAGTTTTGCACATGCCTCAGCCTGACAGTCTAGCACGGTAGACACTGGCAGACTCCACATAAGTACAGCTCCCTGTCCCCAAGCTTCTTAAGATTGTGAATGAGTCCTGACTCCAGAATGTAACCACAGCGTCTGCTGTGCTGATTGTTATTTGCAGAAGCCCAAATCACCCGGCACTAATGCAGTTACAGAGGTCAGTCTTATCATAATTATTTTGTTGTGGACAATTTACAAACCCTAAAGTAATCTCAAACCTCAGTAAAATATCATTGTCATGTGGTGAGCATCTTGTGTTTCTTGGAAAGCAAACGCTTTCAGGCCTCTGCAAGTGCCTCAGGGGTTCCAGGAGCAGTGAGTTTGATCAGAGTAGCTTCCCAAAGTGTGTGGTTCACGGCTGGTTGGTTGTGTCAGGGTCACAAGCAGACATCAGATGCCGTTCATGCTGGTACCAAGCAATGTCCAGCACACACAGGTCCCTGGGTACTTTACTGATTAACACTGGCACTCGGCGGGTAGGGAGCAGGTATAGGAGCCTGTGGGCAGGTAAGCCTTCCGCTCGCCTGTTAACATGCTGTCCTGCTTTGCTTTTGCAGCTGCTATCAATGACCCAAGACGACTGCAAGCCATCTGATGTTAGTATATCTTTAGAATTACCATTTGTGTGTGTGAGTGACCTAAAAGTGACAAATGGAATTACCTCCTTTGAGTATATTTTAAAGATCCATGAAAAATTCTGTATGCTTTTGATTTTTTTCTTGCAGAAATTATCTGATTTGTTTCTTTAAAACATTGACTCATGGTATGAGATTGAATACATTAATACAAAATTTTAGACTCTTTTTAAAGCCTTGCCTGTGGGTTGTGTTTTAAGCATTTTGCTTTGTAGCATGCTAATTATTACATGATCTAAAAGGAAGTCTCACTTGTCCATAGATATACACACACATGTGCATCTATGTTTTTCCCCAAAATCATAATGCCCAGGCGTCTGCATTTGGTGAGTTTCAGTGTCTCGCCAGGGCCCAGAAGGATTTCTGTGGCTGCCCCCTGCAGAGCTGTGTGGGCATGGGCAGGGCAGAAAGGTCTGGAGGACCATGCAGCCAGGGGTGGCTGAGAAGTGGGCAGTGGTAAGAGCTGAGGCTGGAGGTCAGCCCAGCCCAGGAAGGCCCTGTGAGCTCCTGGCCTGAGGGCAGGCATGCACCACAAGGGCCACAGCAGTGCACGAGGCACGTGTGCGTTTATTCCCATCACTGAGACCAGCTCTGGAGGGATGGTACCTGCTCATCCTGCTGAAATACGAGTGTCGCTGACTGCGACACCAGCTTTCAGCCACGTGTCCCTGAGGTTATGTGTGGAGGGCAGGTTGGGGAGCAGGTCTGCCCTGCAGCCCACCTCTGTGCTCACAAGCATCCTTCCCATGCTCCCCGCAGGGCCTGCTCGTGACGGTGAACGGCAACCCCGTGGATTACCACACCATGCACCCCAGCCTTCCCCTGGAGAACGGCCCCGCCAAGCCCGAGCTGTACTCCACCCCCCAGTACCGGTGGGAGCCCTCCGAGGAGGTGTCAGGTAGCCAGTCAGCAGGGGTCCCATTTAAACCACAACCACAGGAAGGACATTTTGCTTCATGACTTTCAGCAGTCAGTGATGCAGCTTCTCTGGGTCAGGGTCCTAGTGGGATAGGGTGGGTTCCTCCACCTAGGTTGCTCCTGAACCTGCAGCAAACTGCCAGCTGGGGCTGCCAAAGGCTCACCTGGGGGAGTCTGTGTCCAAACCCACCACCTCCATCACCCCCATCCCCGTATAGCTACTGGCTGACTTAGGCTGCTGACTTCTGGCCAGCTGGAGACCTCAGGTGCTGCCACACGGGGCTCTCCAGGGGTCCTTACACCCACAGCTGCCTTCTCTCAGAACCAGAGAGGGGAATCCATCCCCCTTTCAATCTAGGAGAAAAGCATCCAAGTCTTCAGGAGTGGCCTGTTTGTTAGAAACCTGTCACATGCAGAGAAGGGCATCCTCCAGGGTCGTGTGAGGGATTGTCCTCGCCCCCACTGGAGAGGGTCTTCCCAACATTTCTGAGTGCTGGGTGCCTTGGCTCACTCAGGATCCTGTGAAAATTCTAGGGCTTAATTAGTTGGAAAAAATCCCTCAAGTCTGATCCAGAGGCTACGTCAAAACCACAGGTTGTGCTGCCCTGCTGGGGACACTCACAGGTGCTGGGCATTGGCATCCATAGTTACATGGAGTGTTTGTTCGTCTAGAGAAGAAAGAGGAAGAAGAGGACGAGAAAGAATTTGAAGAGGAAAGGAGCCAGGAGGAGAAAAGGAGCGTCAAAGTCCACGCCATGGTCTCCGTGTTCCAGTTCATCATGAAGCAAAGTTACATCTGCGCCCTCATCGCTATGATGGTGGGTATGAGCAGGGCCGCGGGGGCTGCCGACTGCTGCTCTCCCAGGGCCTAGGGTTTCATCTTCCCGGTGCCCTGGCCGCAGTGGGATTTCTATACCATAGACTGCAAAACAGTTTCCTCTTCGACTCTCTTGACCTCTGCTTAATGTCAGTGCACTCTCTCCAATTAGAGGCATCCCTCCTTAGCCGGGGCTTCCTCCATCTGAGCTGCAGTCACCACGGGACCCCAGAGCTTCTCCAGTTGCCAGGTCTCCTGATGTCTGTCTGCTCGCCTGTCTCCAGCGTCATAGCTGCAGGAATAGTACCTTGGCCGACAGAGGACACAGGGAGTGCTGAGCTCTCCCTTTCCTAAAAGCAGACTTCCTGGAAAATTTGGTTTAGTTTTGAGACACCAAATGCTCTTATTTAAGATGCAGCTCTTACAGATTCTGTGGTCAGTAGGGAGACCGCATGAACCCCTTCAGGGACAGAAATGAAGTATTTGATAGCTCTGGGGAAAACCGAAGCTGGACCCAGTCTGCCAGGCAGTCCAGATGCTTCCTGAGTGAACCCGTATATCCCTCAGCTCCAGCTTCCGTATGGACCCTCCTCCAGGTAGGAGGCCAGGGACCACAGAAGCCCTCTGGGCAGTCCCAGCACTGGTTTTTTTGTACTGGGGATTGAACCACTGAGCTACATCCCCACCGAACTGCGTCCCCACCCCTTTCTAAATCTTATGTTGAGACTTGGTCTTGCTAAGTTGTCCAGGCTGGTCTAGAACTGCAGCCTCCTGCCTCAGCCTCCCCAGTAGCTGGGATGCCAGGCGGACGGCCTTCTGTCCAGCTTCACCCTTGATGTAGACCTCTGTGCTCTTTGACTGATGTCTGGCATTTTATGTATATCTGCCTCTTAACTGCAGCAAATTTCTGATCACTAAACATCAAATAATCAAGTATTATAATAAATACAGTTTACAATTCTGAACTCAAGAAGGTATACATTTATTTATTTTTCTCTCTAAGCTAGGTTAGTGTGGTTTTTTTCTCAAAAATATACCAAAAACAAAAGCAGCTTTGAATACATTTTGTTACTTAATAGGAAAAACATCTGCTGTAAGCAGCATGGTGGATCCTCAAGACTCCCTTGCCTGGGCTTGTGTGGCTGAGGCCTGAGGAGCCAATAGGATGAGTCACGTGCCTACGAACACCTACAAAGTGGGCCGTGCTGAGCTGCCTGACAGGTCAGGTTTACTGACCTGGTAAACAGCACGAGGTGGGTTCTTCTTCCTCACTACCCAATCCAGAAGTAGACAAGCCTGAGCATTAAAAGACCAGGACTTTTTTTTTTTTTTTTTTTTGGTCCCAGCAATTTAATCCAGGGGCTTTTTACCTCTTTACCTCATCCCCAGCACTTTTTATTCCTTATTTGAGACCAGATCTCACAAAGTAGCTTATGGCCTCGCCAAATTGCTGAGGCTGGCCTAGAATTTGTGATGCTCATATCTCAGTCTCCCAAGCCACTGGGATTACAGGTGTGTGCAATTGCCCGTCCAGGACATCTTTTAATGACCCTCATAACTCGTTTATCTCCCTCATCCTCTCAAACAAGAAAAATCTGCTGCAGTTACAATATCTTGAAGATGACCTTCCTGGATCACACAAAAAATGGCAACATATCTGCGTACCACACTGGGGTGAATACATCAAACACACTATTTAATACAAATCCAGTGGATCCAGTGCAGAGTACAGATCATTAGCTATTACCTAAGCTTTGTGAACACTATTGTGAAGGAATAATACTTCCAGGAAAATAATTCCGACCCTTGTAGTCATCAGTGACTAACTTAATTCTTATGTAATTTAATTTTAATCATGTACTTAACCAACAACTTTCAATAGCTCATTACAGTTGTTTTTAACACTGCAAAGTAGGTGAAAATGAACAGATCTGGAGCAGGAAGGCACCTGGCTCGACCCTGTGCCTGTGACTGTGCCATAGGGAGGGTCACAGGCAGGGTCCCTCAACAGCACCCTGGCTTCCTACCCCGTGCCTGTGCCCAGGCCAGGCCTTTCCATTCCTCCTTTGCAGCTCTCTGCTCCATCAGTTCCAGCCACCGGCTCACTCCAGGAAGCCTGTTCTCACCGAGGGGACTGTCCAGGTGCTGACACTGTGCCTTCCCTCACCAGGCCTGGAGTATCACCTACCACAGCTGGCTGACCTTCGTGCTACTCATCTGGTCCTGCACCCTGTGGATGATCCGCAACAGGAGGAAGTACGCCATGATCAGTTCACCCTTCATGGTTGTCTACGGGAACCTGCTGCTGGTGCTGCAGTACATCTGGAGCTTTGAACTTCCGGAAATCAAAAAGGTCCCAGGATTCCTAGAAAAGAAGGATCCAGGAGAGCTGGCTTCAAAGGTAAGTGAATAGAAAGTCAAGAAAACAGAACGGAACTAAGCACAATCATTATATGAGACAAACCTTATAAAACTGGGCTCCAAACACTCTCTCCTCTGCAGAAAACAGCAGACAGGGGCCTGTGAGCAGCAGTGTGCATTGCTTAGGTTTCTGTGATTTCACACACAGCACACCATGCTTCCATCTAGCTTACGGCCAGCCAGCTTTCTACTCAAGGAAAGAGTGGAGCATAAACTAGAATACAGTGTGAACATCATAGTATAAACTAATGACATGACAATGATTGGCCATACTGTTGTGACAGTAATCAGGTATGGGAATAGGAACATACAATGGGAAATAGAAAACTACAATGTAAAATACCTCAAGGGGTTAGAGGGCTACCAATTTGTGGAACAGTCTTATTAGCACGTTGCTATTACAGATAAGCATTTATTATTGACAACATCTTTCCTCCAGTCCTGTCCTAAAACACACTTATTTTTTAGCAGCAAACATTAAATATGATACTTGCTTTTTTTTTCTTTTTCTTTTACTGATTTGCCTTCATCTGTGTTTAGAACATTAATCTCTCCCTGGCTTATTTTCATGGACCATGTTAATAGTTTTTATTTCATAAGGTTGGAAGCCCCACTTCCTACCCATCCTGTTAACAAAATGGTAGGCACCACACACACCTCTATGTCAACGAGGTGTTGTGAGACAGTGAAAGCGATTGGGCAGGAACATCCATGAGCTCGAGGGACTTTCTCCACCATGAACTTCGCCTTCTGCAGGAGCAACCGTGTGAGGGTCACCAGACACCCATCTCCAAGGCAGTGGGCTGTACTCAGTGCTGAACTGCACAAAGACTGATCCTGTAACATTTTTTGATGAAGGGCAACTATGTAAAAGAAGAACTTCCTAATAGGCGAATGCCCAGGGCAGTGGCGAGATGGTCTCCTGGTTTGTGGCCGCCCTGCTGCGTCCCCACTGGTCCTGGCAGAGCCTCCCACCACTCCTACCAGCAACTTTACCTTGGCCTCCCTTCCCCCTCCTCCCTGCCACTCCGTCACCCACAGGCACAGCTCCCACCACTGGTAATTTAGTTGTTTTAAATTAAGTTTCTCCAAGATCCTGAACTTAGAAATTCAGGATCCTGAAGAAATTCAAACTCCTGTCCTTCTGATGTGTGAACTCATCACAACCCGATTTAGACTATCAAAGACCATGAACAGTGCCAACTCCCTAGCTGAGCACCCTCTTGGCTAATCAGAAGTAACAATTCTTTGGAAGGTAAATGTTATTTGAGGAATAAATTTGTTAATAATAGGGAAAAAACTGATTCTGGGAAACTAGGGTCTGTATTGATATTTTAATACACCTGGGAGTTTTTTAAAAAAGCAAGATTTTGTCAAAATCATTAGTGACACAGCTCCAGGCTCATGACTCTCCAACACAATGACATCTTCAGAAACACTCTACTATGTGCACTTTAGAGTGCTGCATGTGTCCTTGTGCTGGTGATGGAGAGAAGCATCAGGCTCCATTCTGGGGGCTCTGCCAGTCCCCAGCCAGCCAGACCACGTGGTCTGCAGCATCCCTAGGCCTCTGTCTCTTCCTGGCCCCCAGAGGCTGTGGGCTCCACTTTTAAAGCCTGCCTGTGACTCATCTTCCCCACACAGGGGCCCCTTCTGCCCCTCCTTGCTGCTGATCTCTCCAAACACACGTGGGGGAAACAGATTCCTCTCCCTGTTCACTGCTAGGGTTCAACTTGGCCCTGTCCAGAATTTTCATGCCAGGTTTTCAGAAGTGCCGGCAGTCTGGCTCTCAATTTCCAGGGTCCTGGACATGCTTACCAGGACTTACGGCTGCTGGTTCATGATGAAGTAAATGACTCACGGATAGTTAAATGGTCAATCACCCTAAGTGAGAGTCCATCTCCTGCGTCCAAAAAAAAGAGTACACAATTGAGTGGGTTTAATGCATTCACAAAGCTGTGACTCATTCATTTGCCTCTGTAGTTTTTTTAATACCTTTGGCAAGTACTTGTTAAAAGCCTATGATGAGAGATGCCACTTCCCAGCCACTAGGAAGGCTGTAATAAAAACAGAGAGATAACACGAGTGACTGAGGATGTGGAGAAACGGCACGTCACTCAGCTAGGGGGAGGGTAGGTGGTGCAGCATTGGGAAAATGTTAAGCAGTCGTCTTCCTTAGAAGTTGAGCACCGAGCAGCAGTTCAAGTTCCAGGTCTTCACAGAGTGAGACTGGCAGGCACAGGTCCACAGAAATGCACGCTAGGAGTGGAGGCAGCCCTCGCCATGGCAGCAGTCAGTCAGTCAGGCGCTCCAGGGCGGTCAGCCCCGTGCGCACATGCAGGGCGTGCATTGGGCATGCAGCAGTGCTGAGTGAGAGGAAGGGACAAGGCCGACCTGCCACCACAGGAGTGCACCTCGACATACTGCCCAGAGTGGAGTCACCATAGTACATAAGTCCTTTGACAGAATGTCCACACAACGAACAGGAAACCTGGGGTTGGCTAGAGCTACAGGAAGAAGAGGAGGTCCCTCTTCTGGTGCTTCCTTTGGAGGAGACTGAACAGTTTGGGGGCTGGAGGGATGGCTCAGTGGTAGGCGCTTGTCTAGCATGGGTGACTTACTGGATTTGATCCCCAGTGCCAACATATATGTGTATATATATGTGTATGTGTGTGTGTGTGTGTGTAATTAAATTGATCACAGTGACAGTCACACAAGCCTCTGACTATACCCAAAACCCTACATGACGGTGAGCCACCCCAGTTCTTGAATGATGTACTTTAAAGGGGCGGATGGTGAGGTATGTGGATGATGACTCAGTAGAGCTATTACCAAAACAAACCCTCCTAGGAGCCAAGTTCCAGATTCCCTAAAGAACACAGCCCACCTCCCCTTCCCCCAGTCCTGAGGAAAGTGCGGATGGGTAGTGTGGGCATGTGGCTTCCTCTTGTGCCAGCATCAGGGATGAGTGGGAATAACAGGGGCTTCCCTTCTGGGCTGGACTCCCTTTTCCCCATCTGCAGTATTCCTAAGGACCCTGCAGAGTCAAAGTGTGTCACGGGAGAAGTGGGTCTCCCCCATGTGCAGTGCCCTCACAGTTGGAGCAAGCATCGGGAGGGACCCAGGTGCCCACACTGCTGCCCTGCCAGGTGGCCATGCCCTGGATGGCGGGTTCTCTCCCAGGGCCCACACAGTGATGACGGTCCTGCTGGCCCCAGACACACAGCCCAAGCTTCCCCCGCTGAAGAGTCAGTAAGCTCAGTGGCACTCTGACTGTCTCACCCGTGGCGGTTACTTGTTGTGTTTCCACTGAGTGGGGAGAGCGTTGTGTGTGTGGAAGTGGGTTTGTGCTGCCAGCACATGTTAACCTCTTGCTCTGCTCCTTCTGATTCCAGATTCTCTTCACTATCACCTTTTGGCTGCTGCTGAGGCAGCACCTCACGGAGCAGAAAGCTCTTCAGGAAAAGGAAGCTCTGCTCTCTGAAGTCAAAATTGGAAGTCAGGAAAATGAAGAGAAAGGTAAATTCCTGTGGAGAGGGTATGGCCACAGCTTCTGGAGCTCAGCAAAATTATAAAAAGCCCCAAATATGTTGGAAACCTCTGCACTTCCAATTAATGGGAGCCAGACTTGAACTTGAATCAATAAATACAACATCTTAATGTGTAACTTTTAAAGAACACACAAGAGACCACAAAGGTCTTTTAAAAACTGATTATTTGATTGTCTCAAAAGTGTTTCCCAACAGAAGAGACTGAGGGTCCCAGAATTTGCACAGTGTCTCCAGGGACTCACTCATCTTTCATGAATATGGAACCAAGAAACTGACTCACATCCTATAAATTCAAATCTTCCCCTTTTCTGAAAATAATACACTAGGAACTATTGAAAAGAAGGAGGGAGGAGGACAGTGCCATCAGCATCCCTGCAGCCTTGGACCTGCTGCGGAGCCAGAGGAGAGGGACTTCCCCCAGAGCCCTGGGCCACCTGGCTGAGCACTCCCAGGAGCTGGGCTGCAGCCCTAATCCAGTCTCCACCAGAAAATTGGCACCCAGTGTTTTTATGTAGTTCTTATTTAGACCTGAGCACTGAGTTGTTTTTCAGCAATAAATCTGTCTATATGGCTTAAATCTTGCTATACAAGTTTGAATGCATAATCAGCACAATGATCAACCTGTTAATTTTGGTAATGGCTCATTTGAAATCAACCATGGGTTTGACTATACTCTCTTAGTTGCTGGTTGACTAAATGACTCAAATCTAGTTATTCTTGCTCACACAGAGATGAATCTTGTATATCAGCATATTTTAAAGCAAGATAAAGCATTCTTAATTCCAATGCACAAAATTGCTTTAGACTCACACCATTATTGTTCTGTAAATCTAATTTAAATCAGTTATGTTAGCTTTAACCCTTAAACCATAGTTATTAAATGCATGGGTTTTGGTGTCAGAGTAGTCTAAATCACCCAAATCAGACAGTAACTCAAATGGCCTGCTTCCATGTCCCTGTGTGTCACACAGCCAAAGCCAGGTGCCAGTCGGATAGTCAGGGAATGATGGCACACAGCTCTCTGTCTTTTAGGTGAGGAGCTTGAGGACATCCAGGTGGAAGGAGAGCCCAAAGAGAAGGAGGAGAAGGAGGAAGCACCGGAGGAGAAGCAGGAGCGGAGGGAGGAGCAGGAGGAGGAGGATGAGGACCAGGACATCATGAAGGTGCTGGGCAACCTGGTGGTGGCCTTGTTCATCAAGTACTGGATCTACGTGTGTGGCGGCATGTTCTTCTTCGTTAGCTTCGAGGGCAAAATCGTCATGTACAAGATCATCTACATGGTGCTGTTCCTGTTCTGTGTGGCCTTGTACCAGGTGGGTGGATGGCTTCCCATGCCCATCCCGGGCAGAGATGAGCCTCCTTGCAGAGGCCGTGATTGCTGTGACCCCACGAGCAGGTCACACAAGTGACAGCTGAAACTCGACCCTGCATCCCGAGACTCCTGAGTGGGGACGGGCTATCGCCAGCTGGCTTCCTTTTAAAATTTTAGATTCTTAAAAAGTCAGAAAAGTGTTTTTAAGTTTTTCAAAAATTCTTGATGTAAAAAAAAGTCTGAATATTTAAAAATATAAGAGCAGTGTCTGGACAATTTTAAATAGTGGAGGATTCCCCAGTTTGCTTCCGTCTCAGGCTTGGTTTTAAGGAAGCTCTACGTGCACGTTGGTGTGTGAATGTGTGAGTACACATGATTCTCCCAGCAATGATTTTGTGTTTCTGAAACATTTACCAAGGATTACACTGAGAGAGCTAACCTCTCCACAAACCTAGCTTTCACGGGGGTCAGAAGGGAATCCAATGAGAGAACCAAGTGTAAAGTCTTCTTTTAGGCCACCAGCAAAAACAAACCAAAACAGTAATCAAGAGTGTATCCCACATGGAAATGCAAAGATCTCACCTGAAACTAACGAACTTTTTTAAAAATATTTTTTAGTAGTCAATGGACCTTTATTTTACTTATTTATATATGTAGTGCTGAGAATCAAACCCAGTGCCTCACACGTGCCAGGCAGGAGCTCTTCCATGGAGCCACACCTTTTACACACTTTTGACAGCACACTACAGATGTCTTCCAAGGCGACCCACAGCTTAGGGAGCTGTGTCCTCCCGGTGGCTGTGACACCTATGCTCACATCTCACTGAGCAGCAGTGGCCACAGGCCATGCTCCTGGTGGTGCCCCCTAGGGACGGGACTTGCTGATGGAACCTTAGGAGCTTTATCCACTCCATCCCCACAACTGCCTGTGAAGTGGACTTAGGGAGGAGGAAGCTGAGGCCCACTCAGGTCCAGACTCTCACCCCAAGACAGCATGGCTTCTAACCCATTCAGATCCACCCAACCGAATAAGAAGCAGGACGTAAAAGAACTAAAAATGAACGGACTTTATTTTCAGACTTTTTTTGTCTATGATCACTTGTCTTGAAACCAAATGCCTTTGTAATTTTCCTCTGACTACTTTTGTCTCCTTTGCTCTTGATGTTTGATGCCCAGGTGCACTATGAATGGTGGAGGAAAATTCTGAAATATTTTTGGATGTCCGTGGTTATTTACACTATGCTCGTGCTTATCTTTATATACACGTATCAATTTGAAAACTTCCCAGGCCTGTGGCAGAATATGACTGGATTGAAAAGAGAAAAGTAAGCAATGTGGGTGACAGTGGGATGTGGAATGACCTGCAGGGTGGTTGTGTGGGTGCATGCTGTTCAAAAAATCCTTTGGGTGAGGTTTTGGTAAAATGTGATGCTGCCACTGTGTCCCAAAGTGGCAGGGGGAGGCCTAAAAGGGAAGAATCATGCAGGAGTGAACCCAGGCAAGCTCGGGTTTACTCACCAAGGCCAGCATGGCCCCGGACCTGGAGATGCAGCAGGGAACCAGAGAGACAGGCACAGACCTGTGCAGCCTCTGTTCCAGCAGAGATCAGCAGAGACCGTAGTGGATGTCAGTTCATCAGGAGCTGAAGGAAGCAGCAGGCCCAGGGGAATGAGGGGCCGAGGTGCAGTGGCCCCCAGGTGGCTGCACTGAGAGTTACTCAAACCCATGCAGGATCAGAGTCAGCTTTTCTCAGGAAGAGCCTGTGAGCCGGGGCTGGGGTGGAAGAGCACTCCAGGTAGAGAGAAGGCACATGCAGAGGCCCTGAGCAGGGGAGGAGGGTGGCCCTGCCTTTGTGGAGTGGAAGGAAAGTCCCCTGCTGGGAGCCAGAAGAGCTGGAGAGGGAGGCAGAGGGATGCTGGGTAGTGGTGGCTGGCCTTATTCTTATTGAAAGATCCTTAGTGACAGAAAGTGTGATACAAATAGAAATAGAACCAGTTAGCAGGCAAGAGCAGTGTCCTAGGAGAAGTGACCTTGGCTCCACCTCACATCTAGGGTGGCAAAGGCAGATGACAGAGAAGGTGGACTCCAGTACAGAGGAGGCCGCAGCAGATGCCAAGGACTGGGAGTGGATGGAAGAATCAGGGGCTTCCTGGCTGCTGAATCTTGTGCAGTGTAGACAGTTAGGCTGCTTACTGGTCCAAGGAAGTCCAGGGATGGGGGTCAGGGAGGTGGAGAACAGCTTTGAAAGAAGAGGGAAACAATCCTGTTCTGAAAAATCAGACATGAAAAACCATGAAGCAGCAGAGTGGCAGTAGAGATTGAGACAGGAGAGGCCCCAGGAGAAGGCCCTGCTGTGGGTAGACACTGGAGTCCTGGGCGTGCCGCTGGTGCACAAGTCCAAGGGATGAGGTGAGATCACCAGGGGAGAGCACAGGTAGAGAAGGGACCCCAAACTGAGTCAAACTGAGTGCTGGAGATGCTTCAGCCAGTCCAGGCACTGAAGGATCCATTCAGGAGGGACCGAGGCATCCAACAAAGATGGCCTCTTTCAGGTTGTTGTGGACACTGATGCTGGCTGGTTGGACTGGGGAATGTGCGGGAGGGAGGGATGCAGCCAGTGGCCTGGCTAGTGAGAGAGAGACAGGGTGGCTGCAGAGACCCTGGCCTTGCTGCTAGGAAGGGTCCTTGCTCTGCCTGCCTTCCAGGCTGGAGGACCTGGGCCTGAAGCAGTTCACCGTGGCGGAGCTATTCACACGCATCTTTATCCCAACGTCCTTCCTGCTGGTGTGCATTCTGCACCTCCACTACTTCCACGATCGCTTCCTGGAACTCACAGACCTCAAGTCCATTCCCAGCAAGGAAGATAACACCATCTACAGGTGAGCCAGCCAGAGAGGCGCTCCCGTCCCCAGGCAGCCCTGGGCCCTACCTGGGCTGCTGTTTTCCCTTCACAAGGGTAGATGGGGCATGCTCACCAAGCTCTGTGGAACCACCGTGGGTCATTGCAGGGAAATGACAAGCATCCTCCTGATGAATGCAAACAGCTGTTTTCCTTAGAGGCTCAGGTGGGGTCTGTGATTCAGTTCCCCAAAAAACACTTGCTGAGTGCCAAGAGAGCAAAGTTCTGTTTTAAGAGGAATGCACAGAGCCCTGGGCAGTGGTGCACGCCTATAATCCCAGCAGCTCAGGAGGCTAAGGCAGGAGGATCGCAGGAGATTGAATCTAGCCTCAGTATCTCAGTGAGGCCCTAAGCAACTCAGTGAGACCCTGTCTCTAAATTAAAAAATAAAAATAAAAGCACTGGGGTTGTGGCTCAGTGGTCAAGTGTCCCTGGGTTCAAAAAAAAACATGAAAAGCATATGCAGGCCCCAGCCTCATATAAATCCCCTTTACTTCTTTGAGTTCAAGGGGAGAATGAGCATGTCAGTAGCAGATGAAGCAAGATTTTCATCCTATGCTTCTTAGGAAATTCTAAACTTCCAACGCTCTTTCTAGCAGGAACTGAATAAATCTGAAACACTTTCGTAAAATGATGAAAATATAATGTAATACTATGATCAAAAGATCTGGTTTCCTAATTTGCTTATTTAAACTAAGATTGATTCAGTTTCATTCTGAGGGTGACCCAGGCCACCATCAGCCTGTCAATCACTACCAACCAGGAAGGCCAGGAGGTCCCGGTTACCCATGTTCCCTGCACCATCTCCCCACCTCAGGGTCGGAGGCTCAGAGTCTTCGTGTGCTGTGTCCTTACTTCCCTTAGTGATGATCAAACACCAGGAAAAATGAAGCTGTTATTAGATGTCTGGGGACCCCAGAGGCAGACTTGCTGGCAGGAAAAGTCACACTAAGCTGTAGAGTTTACAAGTCCTCAAGTAGAAAAGCAGGAGCCGTCAGCAACAAGATAGGTGATGTCTTGGCAGTTTTGACATCAATGTGGTGATGGTGAGTGAAACTAGCATTTGACATTCAACTGCAGCTGGGTCTGGCTTTATTCAACTCTGAGACCATTTTTTTCCAAAAGTCATTTTCAATAATTAAGAAATACCTTTCAGCAGATCTGCATGTTTGTGAAAGGGATGTCGTCCTTGGTTTTTGCTAACGACACCTTTGGATTTCTTCCTCTCCATGCCCTTCTGTCCCTCCCAGGAGTGCTCTCCTCGCACTGACTCCCCTCCAGTCTGGGGACTCTTTCTTGCTTACCATTGTCATGTGCCTCTGTCTTCTATTGCACAGTCACATGGAGACGGGCACCCTTTGTCCAGATTTCCAGCAGCATGATTTGCAAAGGATAATATGGTTCAACAAAGCAGCGCTGGTCTCCCAGGAGAGTGGAGCCAGATGGCAGGGGTGGCCCAAGGGCAACAGGGTCTTCAGTCTTCCTCCTGTGCGTCTGGCCAAGAGGCCAGGAGAGGCTGCTGCTCTGCCTAACGTCTGTCTCTCTCTCTCTCCTGCTTCCTGTGCTTCCACCTGTCCTGCCACCATAGTCACGCCAAAGTCAATGGCCGCGTGTATCTAATCATCAATAGGTGGGTACCCTGTGTTTCCTGTCTTTCCGACTTCCTGGCTGTGTTGAACTCTTCACCGCTTTGTAAATGGAAAGCGCTGTGTTCAGGTGCTGGTCGGGCACCTGGTAAGCTCGAGCCAGCCGGCAGTGCTCCTTCCTGAGGGCAATGCCCCGCCTGTGGGGTCATGGGGTCTTCAGCTGGCGCTCAGCATCTCATCCCAGCTCCAACCCAGTCCATTGATTTTGCTCTTGGTAGATTGTTCAAGGCTGAGAGTTATCTCTTTCCTGGGCATAGATGGAGAGCGCCGCTGAAGAGAGGCCTCCTCCACACCCCTGCTGTCCATGCCACACCTGCGGACAGCCCTGCCCTTCCTCCCAGGCCAGTGCTGCTCTCCTGGCCTTGCTCCACCCCCGCCTGCTTGCCCTCCCTCCCTGGCTAGAGGCACGAGCTCCTCCGCACGACACCCTGACCATTCAGCAGCGATGCCCTGTGTCCCCAACTCTAGGCCCTTCCATCAGCTGATGTTCCTAGATCTTTCCTGAAAGAAGTGCAAACACCCAGAACAACGCGTGGTTTTGAAAAATACCAACTTTAAAAGATCAGGACAGTCCTGAAGAGGGTTCCACTGTATGTCCACATCTGGGACAGTGCAGAGATGGCCCTGGGGCATGGCCCACATAAGACGCCCCCCACCCTGCCTGGGAGGTAAAGCAGGCAGTGGGCACAGGACAAGAGCACTTTGTCCTCACAGTGGTCGACCAGCACAGGGAGCGCCGTGGGGTCCAACTGGTCAGAACCTTCTAACTTTGTTCTGACTTTGTTAATTGAGTTGTTCCCTCTCGAAGTATCGTGCCATCAGTAGTAGAGCCAGTAACCTTGTGGATGGAAACGTGCATTTTACAATCAGCCCAGTTAACACAAGGTCACTCTCCAAAACCTCGTTAGTTTCATATTCCTTCCACTTTTCTCCAACCAAAGAGCAGGGCATTCGAGGGTATGTCCAGAGGCAGGAGGATGTTGAGGGTCCCTGTGCAGGCAGGGAAGGGGGCTGGCATGTGCCTCTAGGTCAGCCTCAGGTACAGGCTGCAGTTAGAAATCTCCAGCAGCTCATCACCCCCGCCCTCCACACAAAGGGTCACCTCCCCTCCTGTCCATGGTTCTCCTAAAGCACATGGTATTGGCCTTTTGGAGAGATGGCATATTTACTTTCTGGGCCAAAGGTGCGTTGGCTGCGTGAGGAGAGACCAAAGGTTGCTCTGACGTCTTCTGGGCAGCGGCTGAGGCGGCTCTGACCCCACTGGTCGGCCAGCCCACATCCCAAGGCCAGGGAATTCACTTTGGCCTTGCAGAAGTGTCAAGGTTCAGAGGCACCCGAGATAGTTCGAGCCACGCCCCAGGAAACATCGTCAGCCAAGCCTGCTCCCATACACCCCCATGCTCCCGCTGGTGTGTGCAAGTGTGCCCACCTTCAACAGCCTCCTCCCCCGCAGAACAACAGGGTGAGCCTGGCTTCCTAGCATAATTTATTTCTTTATGCTTAAGGTTGTTCTACAAAGAGAAAGTGTGCTTATCAATGTTGACTCTGAATTTAAAGAGGAGGTTCACCTATAATTCAATTAATAGGCAATTAAAATTTACAGGTCACCTTACAGGAGGTAAGGTGGAAGAGGGTGTCGAGAACAGAAGTTCATAGTGATGAGATTTTAATAACACAGTTTAATTGTGGGGAAATTCTGATTGATTTAGTAAACAGTATGAGTTAGTATATTTTAACAGGTATAACGTCCATTGCACTTGTGTTACAGAAGTTGAGACTGTTATATCCAGTTTTTCTTAGTTGATTTTTTTTTTGGAGGAAAACTACCACACATGTTTGATATGTGATATTAAATTCACAAGTCCACTGCTTTTCTGTAAACACAATCTTCTAAAAGTGATTGTGAGTTCTAGAAAATACTTTATCCTGAACAGTATATTCTACTTTAAATATAACAGGCATCATAAACACAATAAATTTGCAAGATATTTCTTTTTTTGTAATTGCCTAATGGAGTGGGTGATTGCAGTTTACACATCACATATTCCAAATTAGAATAATTGAAAAAATGAATGAAATTTTGAATATGGACATTTTACAATGGCAGAATTTCCATTTTTCTTAATGAAAGCTGGCTTTATATGTAGTTCTTCAAAGTCAAGAACTAAATGTCTTCACCACTCTGTGTTACATAATTTGTTTCTTCTGTTTCAAAGAGAACATGTCTCTAGTGTGTAAATGTCTTCCCCCAGCATTGAAAGAGTCCTACTGTGCACCAAGCTCAGGGACTACATTTTGCAAAGGAGTGGACAGAGCAGGACTGGATTTCTAGCTCCAAGGGGAGAGTGCCCAGAACACACACTCAGGAAGAAATGTCGCAGGTGTAAATGAGAAGGTGCACCCACTGAGGATGTAAAGGAAAGCGTGCATGAATAAATGAACAGACAGTCCATCTGCTTTCTTGGAACACAAAAGCAGAGAACCACAGATAGTGAGAGGGTTAGAGCTCAGAGCCTGAATCATGATAAAAGCAAAGAAACAAAGATGTCTGTAAAAAGAAACTTTAAGGAGATAGAATGAACTCCCTGTATGGAAGAAACACAAAGTGTCTGATTTAAGGAGGCAGAGGAGGGAGCTTCTCTGAGAACACTGTGAGCTTTCACTGTGTTTCTTTGGAGTCCCAAGGAAAAATCCTTCATCTGATCACTAAATAATTTGCACAAGATAATCAGTTTAAAAAAATCACAAGTATTGTATGTTCTGGGGCATAAAGTTCAGGGAGTGTTTTCAGAAGAGTGTGCCTTTTAATATAGTTTTTGAAAAAGTCAAGATCTTTTATTTGCTAGAGGAAAAAACAACTGATTTATGGCACACAGGCTTTCAGGAGAGTGAGGACAGCCTTTGGTCCTAGCATACTTCAGCTGATTATGTCTCTGAAGTGGCGTTTCTGCAGCTCCCCTCCCACTCACTGCATGCACACTGAAGCTGGAGCCGGAGCAGAGTGCACAAGACCCAATGACTGCTTGGAGACAGGTCCACAGGGAGAAGTACCAGCTGTTTTTCTTCTGAATGGCCTTTTTGGAATATTCAAGTTCTGTGAAAGAATGAGCCAGCGACAAAACTCCGGTCCACATGCGCACCTGTCCTGGGTGCTGAGGTTCGGCAAGGGCGTACTTGAAATTCTGCCTTTTCTTCGGGCAAACTTATGATACAGATTATGAAACCTAATATATGAAAATCTGTCCTTCAAAGATGATTCCTTGTTAAAATCCTTCCTGTGTGTGTAAGCAGTGTGTTCAGCACTTATGGAAACTGCTTTAATTTTCCACGTATTTTCTGAAACAGACACAGTTATGTCCACTGTAGAGACCAGCAGACCAAGACACGAAGACAGGCTAAGTCGTGCAGTCTCACCTGGCTAGTAAGTCATCAGGTTGAGGCTTGAACCCACGCCTTACTGATTGTAAAACTCACACTTTCAACATTTTTCTCTGTTGCCTCCAAAAAAAAAAAATGTTATGATAAAGATGAAGGGAAAAAAGAAAGAATAATGGGAGGATTTGCGGAAGCTTATTTTTACATAGCATGCTCCCCTCGTGCGTGTGAAACACTTTTGCCCACACGGGTCCGTGCCTGCAGACTCACCACCGTCTGGGCTGGCTGGCAGCTGACACATGCCACCCCTCTGCTGTTTTGCCAGCCACTGTGAGCCCAGGCGGCTAGGCTGCCTGGGGAAGGGGCCGAGGTGTCACACTCCCCGTTTCCTCATAAGGGTCAGGTCGCCCCAGGTCTCCCCTGTCCCTAGCTCTGACCAGTCCCAGATCTTAGGCAGAGTCCCACCAGTTTCCAGAAGCAGGTCTAGTAGATTATGGTGTCTCCTGGGGCTGCTCCCACAGGCTGGCCCCAGAGTCTCCCTCGACTCCGTCACTCAACCATCTGCCCTCAGTGCTCCCTGCCTGTGGCTTGTAATCCAGGGACATTGCTGCTTGAGGACGTTTGGCTGTGTAGCCACAGCAGCAGCTGTAGGAAGGCCTGTGGCCAGGGGCTCACCTTGGGGGTTAGAAAGTCATCTACTCATCAGCTCATAGTGGTTGCAGGCATCTGGCCAACCCCGGCCTGGTCACAGGTCCACTAACCACCACCAAGGTCCTTGTTGTAGGGAGAGGTGTCCTCCCAGTGCAAGAGAGAGCAAGCACCTGGGGACCCACCCGTACAGCCACTGCGCCACACCCAGGCACATCTGAAATCCAGAGCTGTGGAGCCAAGGCCCAGTGTGCACCCAGACATGCTATGTGCTGCAGGTTCAAAGAAAGGGAGCTGCAGGTTCAGAGTGGTAGACTTTCCAGCAGTCGGAAGGGTCAGTTAGTGGCTGATGAAGGTATGGGAACTGCAAGGGGGCCAAGCTCCTCCCACACACTGAGCCCTCCCCCTCGTGAACTGCTTGCTGACCACCTTGACCCCACGGTGAAGGGGGTGCTTTTTGAGTGACAACTATATGAAAGACTGAGGACAATATGGATTCATTACAAGTAGCCCCCCAAGGTAACAGGCCTGTTTTCAAATATGAAATCCATGACTCAAAAATAGCTTAGACGTCACCCAGCTGAAGTGGTTCATTTTTATAGAAAATAAATTGAATTTCAGAAAGGTTAAATAATTTTCTCAGAATCCACAATTGTTTTTAAATTGTCTGTTCTCTTAAGACCAGGTTGAAGTTCTTGCATTAATTATGCAAATGAAGATCGTTATGACTTCCCTAAGCTTTTTTCTAGTAGGGGCTGTATTGTCCAGAAGGGTTGGGTTCTTGAAAACATCAAGTTGAAAATTAATAAAAGTTACCCTTTTTTAAGAAATGTAGGAAGCCAGGCACATGGCCCAGGCCTGTAATCCCAGCTACTCAGGGAGCTGAGGCAAGAGGATCACTTGAATGCAGGAGTTCAGGGCCAGCCTGGGCAACAAAAGGCTCTGTCTCAAGCATAAAGGACACGGGGCAGGAGTGTCCACTGGAATCAGCCACAGCCCTGGTGGCTGGCAGCTCTCTGCCTTGCTCCCCCTGCCCAGCTGCCAGTGCACAGCCTGGGCCTGTGAGCCGCGGGTTGAGCAACTGACAGCGGCTCCTAAGAGCATTCGTTCTGCGGCACGGGTGTCCGGGCTGGTTGAGTGGGTAGACTGAGCGGGCATATCCGTGGAGTGGAGAGAGCTTAGTTAACCTGCCAACGACTTGGTTCCTGCAAGGTGGTTGGTTGGGTTACTCAGAGCAGGATGCACTGTGCCTTGGGGGCCTCCACGTCCTCTCCTTTGCAAGTCCATCCCCTCTTGAGTCGTTGCCACACCCAGGGCCCATAGGAGAGCTCGCTGCCCTGCGGCCCTGAATGTACCTGGCCTCCGGCAGCTGCTGCCCGGCGTGCAGGAATGCGTGTGGGTGACGTAGCATGATGCGTGAGCGCTGACGGTCCGTGTAACCCTCTCTTCTCATCTCCTCTTTTTTCCTTTCTATTTCAATTACTTTGAGCAGCATCAAGAAAAAATTACCAATCCACCAAAATGAGTAAGTGCCCCGCGAGGCCATGAAATGCTCGCTCCAGTGACGCCATTTCATGCTTCTTGTCCCAAACCCTGGCCGCTGCTCCTCTGGGGACAATGTCAAGGTTAGGTGTCGATAGCTCTCAAGCCTGACCAACCGCTGGAACCTGATAAGAAGGGCCCACCAGGCCAGCTACCAGCGAGACGCGGGCACCCACGTTGCCGGCCGCTGCTCATGCACCGGCTCCCCGTGGCCTTCCTCTGACCGCCCCTCGCTCTCGCCCCCGCACCCTTTCCTCTCCCAACGCAGCTGCTCTCTGCCCACAGGTTGGCCCACCCTGAGGGAAGCCTCCCGGACCTCGCCATGATGCACCTGACCGCCAGCCTGGAGAGGCCCGAGGGCAGGACGCTGACTGAGCCGGGGGACGAGAAGCCGGAGGTCAGCCCTGGGAAGGTCGAACAGGGCGAGCCTGGGGACAGCAGCGAGGAGCCAGAGGAGGGAGAGGACGAGGGCGAGGAGTCAGAGGAGGAAGAGGAGACATCAGGTAATCCGCCACCGCTGCTCCCACCAGGGCCAGCCCCGAACCACAGATGCTTGTGACCCACTTGGAATCAGAACTGAAGATTCCATTCTGGGGGTGGCTGTGGTGATGACAGCCTGTTCTAATGTTCCAGTAGTTTCTTTTTAATCTCACTGACTTGAAGAATGAAGAGGGCCAGCTTTGGATGCCTGAGCCAGGGGGGCCAGGGTGTGTCCTGCCTCTGCTCAGAGCGTTTGGGGCAGAACCTCTGGGAGTTCCAGACATGCCTGCACGGACCTCCAGGCAGTCGTTCTGAGTGTTTCCATTAAGGATGCACTTGCAGTTCTGCCCTCAGCTCATGGACAGGAGGGCAGAGGAGATGGGAAGCACAGGCCTCCTTGCACCAGCTCCTAGACACGCTTTGTCTCCCTCGCTGCTCTGGAGTTCTCCCTCGTTCCCTGCTTTTCTTCCCAGATGTGAAACGCTATTTCAACAGGGGATGGTGAGAATCAAATGGCCATGGGCTCAGAAAATGTTTTCCCGCAGAAAACCCAAGGCAGAGAACTCTGCCATTCCTGTAGAGCACAGCAGAGCTGAGAGCAGAGCCCTGGGGTGCTGTGCTGTGCTGGACACTGAGAGGCCGCTCGTGTCCTTGCTGGTCATTTCCACTTTACAAAAGTAGAAAACCTAAAACTGGAACAAGGGACAGGCACAGTGGCATACACCTGTGATCTCAGCAAGTCAGGAGGCTGAGGCAGGAGGATGCAAGGTCAAGGCCAGCCTCAGCAACTTAGTGAGACTATCTCTAAATAAAAATTAAAAAGAGCTGGGAATGTAACTCAGTAGTGGAGCACCCCCCAGGCTCAATCCCTGGTACCATAACAAATGAATAAATAGCATGAGAAGGAAGATCCCTCTCAAAAGCAAATGCCCCCATAGCTGGCCCCCTCATCAGAGGAGACTCACAGAAAGGACCCAGAGGTGCCCTGTCCTTTCCTGAGTCACATGCACTCTTAGTGTAAAGGGATAGCCCAGCTCCTCCAAAACAGGGGCTGAGGACCCAGCTTTATTGTGATGCTCCAAGCTGGGATTTGAGCATTACCAATGGGCCTCACCCAAACTTGCATGTGCTTTGTCCCCCACACCCTCACGTCCCTGCTGTCTGCCCCTCCAGTCATGTCCATTTCCTACCCCGACCTTCCTACTGACCACTGTCTGAGTCACTCTGTACATAAGCATGTTCCACAGTGATGAAACCTCACTTCACTGTCCGAGGACAGACACTGTCCCAACTTCCAGTGTCAGGTGAGGAGGCTGCTTATGCTGAGGTCCTGTCCTCTGCTTGGACTGTGGCCTTTGTTCAAACATGACGACGTAATGCATAACATACACATGACAATACAAGACAGTTCTGTGATGGCCTTCAGTCCAGTCCTCCACACAGAAGCAGGACCCCTGCGTTGCACACAGGCAGCAGGAACACAGTGACTGATTCAGTTAACCACAGCAAGGACCAGCCATGGAACTGGGAGTGGCTGGTCCTGACCCATGAGGTTTGCTTTCTCCTCTGGTGAGGAGCGACTGGTACTGCTGGGGCAGACTCTGACCTGCTCTTCTATGGAGAATGGACATTTTATCTGTTCATTCATTATTCACTTATGGAAGTACCATTCTGACAAGAAAATGTAACTTACAGGGAGCTCAGGCCACCTCAGATCCTTGGCTTACATCTTAACCTTAAGAATAAATAAGGTTGCCAGGCATGATGGCACATGCATGTAATCCCAGCGACTCTGGAGGCTGAGGCAGGAGGATCATGAGTTTAAGGCCAGCCTCAGCAACTCAGTGAGACCCTATGCAACTTAGTGAGACCCTGTCTCAAAATAAAACTAAAAAAAGCTGGGGATGTGGCTCAGTGGTAAAGCAATCCTGGGCTCAATCCCCAGAACTACAAGGAAAAAACAGAGGGGGTGGGGAGAGTAAATAAGGTCAAAATTCTTCTCTAGACCAACTAAGTACAAGGTGGGTACAAGCACTGTCCATAGGGTCCTAGGGTAAGGCATCCTTCTCCAGACTCGAGTCGAGTGCTCTTAGAACTCATCCCTGTGACTCGTCTCATCTGCAAGTCGCAGCACACGTGATTGCTAACATGCAGTCTTGCTCTCGGTGCTTGCTGTCCTGCAGACCTGCGGAACAAGTGGCACCTGGTGATTGACCGCCTCACGGTGCTCTTCTTGAAATTCCTGGAGTACTTCCACAAGCTGCAGGTGTTCATGTGGTGGATCCTGGAGCTGCACATCATCAAAATCGTCTCATCCTACATCATCTGGGTTTCTGTGAAAGAGGCAAGTGAACCTTTGCTGGAGGGCAATGTCAAATGGAGTCACAGGGGTCTGGTCTTCCCTTCCAGCTGTCCACCATGTTTCTACCTGATGCCCACTACACTAAGGATCCACTCTGAGATGGGTGCCTAACCTTCAGAACACCCATGCTCAGTGACACTGCTGCAGGGGGCAGCCACAGAGGAGCAGGGGCCTGGGCTCTGTGTCCAGTCGCCTGGCCAGAGTCCAAGGCTGCTACTTTCACCTGCTCTGTGCTAAAGGGTATGAGAGTGGGTGGCTCTTCTGCCTGTGGACTCAGTGTCCCTCAGTTCTCTCTGAGGACAACATGGCACCTTGGTCTGTCGCACGGGTTCTGAAGTCCAGTGGGTCTCCAGTACAGCTCACTGGGTTACTGATGGACTTTTGGAGACAAGTTGGGAAGCTTCCAGCTGCACACATGCCTGCCCCTCTGTCCCGTGTCTGTGAAGAAGAGAGTTGCCCCTCCACCAACAGCAACCTCATGTTTACTGTGGAGCAGTTGACTCTCCCTTGATTTATTCAGCAAATACTCTTTGCATACCTCTAATTTCCCTGGACTGTTTTTGAGTTGGTTAGAATTCAAACAGTGTTTCCCTCTAAAAATTAAGTCAGAGGCCACCATCTTCAATCCTTGAAAAGCTAAACAACAGCAAAAGATTATGAGCACAACACCATACGCAGGTAACCAGGGCACGAGGCTTGGTCTGAGCTCTCAAGTCTGACCCAGAACTTTCCGTGGGCTCGAGGGCCCACTGCCATCTGCCAAGTACAATCCTCCAGTCTGTGTCTGCAGCTCAGTGCTCTCCCTGGACACCAGGCTCTGGTGCCCACAGGGCCGCTGGATGCCACTCACCTCTTGTGCCCCCGAAGCCCCTTCCATGAATGTCCCTGGCTCCGAGCTCACTTCTGCACATCACCATGCCCTCAGCTTCCAGTGTCCCCCTCGCCTTCTCTCCATGCAGTGTGCCTCCCATCCTGCAGCCAGGATAATCTTTCCAGATGTCCTGTGTCAGACCTGGGCACAGCTCAGTCCCCTCTTCACCGTCTCCAGGTCAAGCCCCTCACCATCTGACCTGGTCTACTTCAGCATTGCCATTCCTGGTGCTCCAGGGTCCCTGGGGTTTTAACGTCCCCTGGAAGGCCTCAGGTCTCACCTCTGTGGCAGAGAACCAGGTGCTCCTTCAGGGTCATGGGAGCTGCTCTCCCCTCTGCCCATGAGGCATGCACCTGCCTCCCTCTGCCTACTCCTGCTAGGCTTCCCCTGCAGGCCTGACCTCTCCCAGACCCAGCTGTCTTCCCATCCTGCCTATGTCAGCCAGCAGCCCAAGCAGGGCCTGGTCACACAGCACAGCTGCAGCTCCACAGGGACTTTTTGCTGCTTTGTATACTTCTTAAGGGCAGGGAACCTTCATGGGATGTGTTACCTGGAACCTAGGTAGGATTGAACAAAATCCTCTCTCCTCTTTACCAGTCATCAAATATCAAAAGTCCTCTGTAAATCATTTGTTCTCTTTTATCCTCAAAGCCTCTAATGCATATTCAAAGAAACAACAAAGAGATTTAATTACCCAGTATTTTTAATGGGATTGCTTTTAACATCCAAATTGATGTGGCCCTTGCTGACTGACCATTAGGGAGAGGGGTCCATCATCTAATCAGAACATTTTGATGAGATGTCATATTCAGTACGCTTATAGGCACTTCATGCTTTATAGTGTACTTCCATAGGCAAGGCAGCCCTTCCTAGTGCAGTTCTTCAGCTCTGAATGCTGAGAGGACCCTGGCCTTAGACAGTGGAGACAGTTAAGTAGAAGAGCAGCCGGTGACAAACTGCAGAATCGTCTGTTCCGTTAGGCAGTCTCCATGCTCCACTTCACAGTTTTGTAGGCCAGATAGGTAAACTTGGAGCTCCTGGCTTGTGGAGCTCTGCACTTGGCCTGTGTTCAGCTCCATCAGGGAGTACATGCTCTTATTTGCACCTGATAATATTGAACATTCCTGCTTATTATTTCAATGGCATTTAGAATAGATGAGATGGCCCATGACTGAATGGGATGGCGACTCTGTTCTGCTGGTCCATGAGCTCAGCGATGGAGAACTGCGAACACAGGGACTGTGCCTGAGGGACAACACACACCATCCCAAGACTTGGTGTCCTGGGGACCATGGCTCACTCACCTGGTGCCCCAGCACAGAGGGCAGGGCCTTGCATGTGCTCTGACCTCAACCCCCCTTGCAGGATGGAGATCAGGTCACCATGGTTGTGGATGTCCCTTCATGCTGTATTTCTGTCTCCATTTCTGATTCCATGTCTTCAGGTGTCTCTGTTCAACTATGTGTTTTTGATCTCTTGGGCTTTTGCTCTGCCATATTCCAAGCTCCGCCGTGTGGCTTCCAGCATTTGCACTGTGTGGACCTGCGTGATCATCGTCTGCAAGATGCTGTACCAGCTGCAAACCATCAAGCCCGAGAGCTTCTCTGTTAACTGCTCCTTGGTGAGCAGGAAAGGGGGCCCACTGCCCTTCAGGGGAGCAAGGAGGGCGTTTGAGGGTCCAGCCTCTGAGTCACCCCATCCAGAGGAGTGTGTCCTGCCTGCCTCCCTGACCTTGCCCTCCGGCTAGCATCTCCCTGCACACCACACTTTCCCTCCCACCCTATCCTGTCCCTTTGTCAAAGCTGAGGGAGGACAGCCTGCACTCTCCCAGTCTGGAGAGCATTTTTCACTCCATGTTTCTTCTTTCAGCCCAATGAAAATCAAACCAACATTCCCCTCCACGAGCTGAACAAGTCTCTGCTCTACAGTGCTCCCATTGACCCGACTGAGTGGGTTGGCCTGAGGAAGTCTTCTCCCCTGCTTGTCTACCTGAGGGTAATGGCGTTTTTGTCCTTAGGCAGACCTAGCACAGTTTGGAATCCTTCCCCTTGAGACTGTGAGTGTTCCAGCAGATAGTGACTTCGTCTTCTTCTGTGGCATTTGGACTCAATCTTGCAACAGATGACTCAATGTCACAGATCATTACTGCATCGCACCAAAGAGCAATGGGCCAGCAGTCCGAGCTGGCCTGAGCGCCATGCCAAGTGCCTGGGCCAAACCCCTTGCAGGCAGTGTGGGAGCAGAGTCACGGGGTGCACAGCACTGAAATGTGTCCAGGACACATCCACAACTCTGAAAAAGCAAATTTATAAACAATGCACCAGGAAAAGTGTATCAAATTGTCAATAGTGATTGTTTCTGAGAAGGAGGTGTTGCTTTACAAGACACTTCTGCTGTCTAAATTGTTTCCCTTTATATAATAATAATATGTAATGATGTTGATGATGATGATGATGTACCAGGGGTTGAACCTAATGTGCTTAACCCCTGAGCCATATCCCCAGGCCCGTTTTATTTTGAGGCTGGGTGCCACTCAGTTGCTGGGGCTGACCTTGAACTTGCAATCCTCCTGCCTCCTGAACCACTGGGATTATAGGTGTGTGCCACCACCCCGTCTGTTTCCCTATAATTTTTAATAAAGAGCGCTTATTCCATTTAGAAGGAATAAGCCATTACATTTGCAAAACAGAGCTGCACCTGCAGATAGATGGAAACAGTACACCTTGTACATCCCGTGTTTCACTTTGGTGGATACACTAAGCACCCTGACCACACTGTGCAGACTGTGCACTTGGAAATGACCCTTCGTGCTGAGGCCTGGGGTCTCCAATGGCCAGGCGCCACCTTCCATGAGCAGTTGCTAGTGCTCCTCACAGGGTGGGTACCTGGGCATGGTTTGGCCCTTGGCAGCTGAGAGAAGGACAGAACCAGTGGATGCTTGGAAAGGCAGGTAGGACGGAGTGGCCAGCTCACCTGCTGCGTTCCATCCTGAGCATGCTCAATGACTGCCTGCTCCGACAGACGTCAGCGCTGGTGAAGGTGTCCCTGTGGCTGGCAGGCCCCTCCTGCAGCTTAGTGTGTTTCCCAGGACCTGTCTGCACTGGGGGCCCCTCTGGTCGCCAGCAACCCCACCCCAGGCCTGGCAGCAGCTCCCTGATGTAGAAAACTTCTCCAGAGTAGGAAGGCACGGCCACAGTCTCACATCCTGAGATTCTGGGTCCTGTTGCCAAGGAGATTAGCCCAGTTCCCACAGTGGAGTCCACTCCACAGTAAATAAGACAGAATGGGCCTTGAGCATGACAAGATACTGTAAAGGTGGAATTTTATAAAACACTGTCCTTTTGGACATTGAGAATTAAAGGCAAGGCAGTTATAGGAATTGCTTAAGCTAAAACTCACAAGGCACTTGGCAAGCACAGTTGTATTTTCTTGCTTATTCTTTGTAGAATAATCTCCTGATGTTGGCCATCCTGGCCTTTGAAGTGACCATTTACCGCCATCAGGAGTACTATCGGGGCCGCAATAACCTGACTGCTCCAGTGTCTAAGACCATCTTCCATGACATCACAAGAATGCATCTGGATGACGGGCTTGTTAACTGTGCCAAGTATTTCATAAACTACTTCTTCTACAAGTTTGGCCTGGAGGTGAGTTCTCTGGCCAGCGTGTGTTATTTCTCTTTACTTGAGCATGTCAATAGCTACCTCAGGCCAGTTGGCCACTGGGACTTCACTACAGCTCCAGCCTCTGCAGACTGACTCCTCGGGTCAGCAGAGTGCTGCTACTGATGTGTTGGCCTGGCTGCACTGGGCCTTTTCCAAGCCCAGGTACCAGTACTCCCTACACTGTAACCAGATCCTTGACTTTCTGGAGCTCAAGAGCCATCCAAGTGCATGAACATCCATTACCTTATTAGTTCTCCCACCCCTGTGTACCGGGGGAAGGAACCCAGGCCCTGTGCATGCTAGGCAAGTGCTCTACCACTGAGTCACTGCCCGGCCCTCCCTCAGTACTGGTGAAAAATAAAATACATTAACCTTCTTTGCTTTTGTGCATTCAGAAGTACAACCTGCAACCCAGATGAGCTGTTCCAACCTGAAATCACAGTGGTGGTCCCTGCCCCTTAGTAGGCTGAGTGTGCAGTGGTGCAGTACCCTGAGGCCATTACAGCAGCCTGCCTGCTCTCCAGTTTGAAGTGGTCTCATGACAATGATGCAGTCAGTTGTTCCCTGCGTTTCTGTCTTCAGGCCAAAATGCATTCAGAAGAGTGCACCCACCGTGGGGACCGTGGGGACAGTGTGGCTCCTGATGCCCTCTTCCCTGCAAACCCTGTGTTTTTGCCTCTTGTCACCCTTACGCAGACCTGTTTCCTAATGTCAGTGAATGTGATCGGCCAGCGAATGGACTTCTATGCCATGATCCACGCATGCTGGCTCATCGCCGTCTTGTACCGACGCAGAAGGAAAGCCATCGCCGAGGTCTGGCCCAAGTACTGCTGCTTCCTGGCCTGCATCATCGCCTTCCAGTACTTCATCTGCATCGGCATCCCACCCGCGCCCTGCCGCGGTGAGGGTGCTCCCAGGCTGCTCTCCCTGAGCTGCGCCTATGGGTACCAGCTGGGAGAAACTGATCCTGCTCTCTCACCCTGCAGATTACCCCTGGAGGTTCAAGGGTGCCGACTTCAACGACAACATCATCAAGTGGCTGTACTTCCCGGACTTCATCGTGAGGCCCAACCCCGTGTTTCTCGTCTGTGAGTGCTCCCCTCCCCCAGCACCATGGGCCACTGGTTGTTGGGCTCATGTTTGCTTCCTCATCTTCACAGGGTGCCCCAGGGCCTTTGGTCTTCCACTGGGCCTTCTGATCCTATCACAAGACATTAATGGCTCTTCCTTGCTCTGTTGCATTTGTAAGATTAACAAATCAACATTGGAAATTCATGTTCCCTGGCACCCTTTCGCCTCTGAGGTGCCCCTCACACATACCTGCACACCTTCCTATTACCAGACAGATCAGAGAGGGAGGCCTGTGGCTGGGAGGGTTTCCAGCTGCCACAGAAGACAGACCAAAACAAGGCAGGACACCCCCTCCTGGACTTGTGCTCCCCAGAGGCCACGTCAGAGCCTTCTGTTGCGGCTGGAGAAGCCGCGCCACCCGGGGTGTGTAGGAGTGCCTGCTGCCCCAGAAAACTCCAGAGTGACTGCCTGCCCCAGCACGCTAGGGTTCACTTCAAGTGAGGAGCCCCACCAGCGCTGCAGGCTCAGAGCCAGGCCGGCCTGTCTGGGCCCTGGCTCACACTCCTCCACCCTCCAAACTTCCATCTCCCACCTGCTCTCTGCTGCCTTCCAGTGGCCTGGCTCCCAGCGGCCTGTGGTTACCAATGCAAAGGGAGATGGCAGGGTCAAAGAAAGCAGACATGTCCTCATCCACCAGCTCCCGCGCTGCCTGGAAACAGGCCGGCCATCTGCAAAGGCAGGTCAGGCCTATCAGGACACCCCCAGCCTCATGCCTGCACTGACCAGGGTGCAGATGAAATCCAGATTCCTGGGGGAGACCCGAGGTCTGAGGTCACCTGACTCCCAGCACTGCCAATGCCCTTGGCCTGGCCTTGGGGTCCAGGACGGCCTTTCCTGTGCGCTTAGGGCATGCTCACAGGGTGTGGGTGGGGGGGTGACCATGCTGCAGAGGGAGCGGAAAGGGCAGGAGCCAGTGACACCCTTCCTTCCAGATGACTTCATGCTGCTGCTGTGCGCCTCCCTGCAGCGGCAGATCTTCGAGGACGAGAACAAGGCGGCCGTGCGGATCATGGCCGGGGACAACGTGGAGATCTGCATGAACCTCGACGCGGCCTCCTTCAGCCAGCACAACCCTGTGCCTGACTTCATCCACTGCAGGTAACAGTGCCCCACACCCCGCGGCTTTGCCCCATGCTGGGGAGGAGGTTGCTGAGCCGTGGACACTGAGGCCATGAGCCCAGCCTCTATGCTGAAGTTGCAGTCAGTGCTTACCTCCACCTGTGGCCTCCGCCCTCCTCCTGTCATAAGAAGCTGACTCATGCCAATCATGTCCTGTTTCAGCTCTCCAGGAAGACCTCCCACCTCCGGACCCTCACCCCAGCCCACCAGCGTCCTGTCACCCCTCCTCCTCCCCAGCCCACCTCTTCGTCCCTCCTTCCTCCCCGTCCTCCCTTCTCCTCCCCCATGCCCCCTCCTCATTCCTTCTCCTTCCTTCCTCCTCCTCCCTCCTCCCTCCTCCTCCTCACTCCCATCCTCCCTTCTTATCCCTCCTCCTCCCTCCTCCCTCCTTGTCCTCCCTCCCCCCTGCCCCCTCCTCATCCCTCATCCCTCCTTCCTCCTCATCCCTCATCCCTTCCCACCCTCCCTCCTCCTCATCCCCCATCCTCCCTCCTTCCTGTGGCCCATCACTCATCCTCATCCCTTGTCCTTCATCCTCATGCCTCTCATTCTCCTTCCCTCCCCTTTACCCCACTACCTCCTCCTCATCCTCCTGTCTTATCACCCATCAACTTTGCCCCATCCTCCTCTTTGTTCCCTGTCCCTCCTTATCAACTTTTCTCCTGCTTCCTTCCCCTCCATCCTCCCCCTCACCCATCCCTCCTCCTCCTCCATCCTCCCCCTCACCCGTCCCTCCTCCTCCTCCATCTTCCCCCTCACCTGTCCCTCCTCCTCCTCCTCCATCCTCCCGCTCACCCGTCCCTCCTCCTCCTCACCTCCTGCATGTGCAGGACACTGAGGAGTGCGGGTCCCAGAGCCACCCTGTGTGGCGCTGTCTATGTGCTGTCCTGGTGTCTCTGATGGGCTCCTGTTAGGGCATTCTTTAACACCTGAGTATTTAGTGCGTGATAGGTAGATGTGGCAGGGTTCATTTGACATACTGGTAGATGCAGTATCCTTCCTCTCAGTCCCGAGTGCATCCCGCTCCTCCCCCTCACTCCCCGTCCCCTTCCTCTACTCCACAGCCTCTTTTCTGACCTCCACCATCTTACCCAGTCAAGACCTCTGGTCTTGATGGCTTGACTGAGTTGGCTGCTCAGCTCCTCCCTGGGTCCTTTGTGCCCTCTCTGGGCTTCCTGCTTGGTTCTGTCCCTGGACCTCCCTTCTCCCTAGGCCGCCCACTCTGCCTCTGCTCTCAGCTCTTTCTGTCCTTGACAGACTCAGTCTACACTCCACAGCAGTCCAAGGCAGCAGGCGCGCTTGGTTCTGCCTGCTCACCAGCCCAGAGGCTATGGACCAACTTCTTGGCCTTGGGGTCTCAGTGTAGCAGCTGGCTCCTACCACTAAGAGGACAGTGGGAGCGGCCAGCAGGGGCCTGTTTGAACAGTGTGACGACCCCTAACCCAGCATTGTCCTTCCAGGAGCCTGTCCTGCCCCTTGCCCTGCTTACCTGCTTGCTCTTGTCCCTTCTATGCTGTGACTTTGGCCCCATGAGGCACTCGGTCACTCTGAGAGTCACCTCATCTTTCAAAGAGCCAGGCTCTGCTCCAGGTGCTTCATGTATGTCCAACATGCATCCCAAAGGCCGCCTGTGGGCATGTGTCTCCCCACTGGCAAAAGACAAGACCCCAGGTAGAGATGAGGCGCAGGGGCCTGCAGCACTCTAATCCTGCCCGGGTCCGTCCAGCCGCCACCCAATCCCAGTGTGCCTGGCACAGATAATCCATGAGCATATTTGCCTGAAGATGGTTTTCCTGAATGACGTGCCATATAAACACCCATCTCAGGCAGGGTCTCCATTCTGACCTCTTCTCTGCAGTGTTGAGAGAAAAAACACCCCAGCATAAGCTCTTCCCAACCACCCAGGGGAAAGCCCTTCACAGCACAGCCAAGCCAGGCCTAAAGACCAACCCAATCGGACCCTTCTACATGCCCTGATTTTTAAGGCTGAATCTTTTCTTTTGAAAATTAAATTACTTCAAGTCTTTAGATCTGTTATCAATTAGGGAGAGCAGAAAGACACAAGCATGTGCCCCTACAGTGGAAGGGGGTCATGTAAGGGACCCCATAGCAGGGACCCCATGGGAGGCCTGAGTAGGAGGTGACATGGGGCATGGCCCTCCCAGGACCCCTCTTAGGTCTGGGAAGTCGACACTCCCCTGTCTGGGCTCTGACAGGGAACTCTCGACCATGCCACCTGTCACCTGGACTCAATCAGTTCTCGAGGACCTGGAGGCTCTGACATCAACCCTGTCTCCTGGTGCTTTCCTACTTCCCCACTGTGGCCTCTGAATCAGGAGGAATGCTGGGGAGTTGCCAGGGCTCCTCCTGGCAAGGGGACACCCTCCGCAGGCACACCCAGAGTGCCGGCAGCCAGGTCCAGGGCGTTCAGACAGGCCTGGGAGCCCCAGCACATCACTGATGCACTTTCAGAGTCCTGGCTTACTGTGAAATGCTGGCGTGTTATTTACTCCTGTTTGCTTAGAAAGTCAAGGATGGGTGAAATATATTTTAGGTAAAAAAAAAAAAAATCACAAAAACATTTTAGGTGTTTTAACTCTTAAAAAATGAGAAATTACAGTCCATTTATGTATGAGCTATTAAAATATATATATGCATTCTACTGTCATGTAGGACTAATTAGAACGAATCAAAAATTTAAAAAAAGGTTCACATACCTGAAAATGCTTCTTCCTGTCATGCTGAACTGCAAGCATAGTGTGAATTTTACTAAGAGATGAGTTATTGATTCCCTGAAAACTGACAACCTGCCAATCAAAGAACTAGTCCAGAACTGGTTCTACTACATTTCTCCCCAAATCTGGGTAGAGAAACATCCAAAGCAAAACCACTCATGACCAATTGTGATCAGGCAAATGCCAGTGGCCTTGACCTTCAGGAAGGTGTCCCATCACTGCAACTCAACAGCAGCTATTTTACAGGAAGACGAGGCATGAATCCTGTGTCCCCTTCCATCAAGAAGGCCATCATGGAGGGATGGGCCCCAAAAGGGAGCCCTGACTCAGCCCAGGACTTCCAAAGACAGTGTTAGGAAGAGCCCAGAGTCCCCTCTGGCAGTCTTATGTGGTCAGAATCAGTTCCCATCTCCACAGAGAGATTTTCTTTTCTGTTAAAATATTTGTATGTTTATAGGTTTATTTCTATAAGTTAATTTCTAGCTCAGCAAAGGGAATGCATTGTTAATTTGTTTATTGCCCACCAGGAGATTCTAGCAAGAAATGCTGATTTAGAACTGATTTTGTGTCTACATCTTACAATATCGATTGCCATACCATGATCCATCCTTCCCATGAAGAGACAGGAAGTTTGAGCCCCCAAGTGACAGGCTCAAACTGTGAAAATGTGGCTGTGAGAAGCTTGCCCCAAAGGCCATGGTGTCAGGGGTACACTTACAGTGTCCCAGCTAGCTGCCACGCTGACGGCATGAGGTTCCTATGCATTTGGCACATGGAAGGAGGGGAATCCAGAGCTGCTGGTGGCCTCTGAACACTGCCTCCATGGACCGGCCCCTGAGGAGTAGCACCCCCTTCCTTCTCCAAGCAGAAGCTCCCGCTTCTGGGCTTCTGTCTGCTCTCCTGTTGCCCCGGTGTCCTTTGGCTTCTTTTCCAGATCCTACCTGGACATGTCCAAGGTGATCATCTTCAGCTACCTCTTCTGGTTCGTGCTGACGATCATCTTCATCACCGGAACAACCAGGATCAGCATATTCTGCATGGGTTACTTGGTGGCCTGTTTTTACTTCCTGCTCTTTGGAGGTGATTTGCTACTGAAGCCCATCAAGAGCATCCTGCGCTACTGGGACTGGCTGATCGCATACAACGTTTTTGTGATCACCATGAAAAACATATTGTCGGTAAGCGACTCCCGCCGTGTCTTCCGTCAGGGTGAATAATCCACTCAGAGGCCATTAAAGGCCCGTGCCTCTCCCATGGCACTTTGCAAAGCCCTGAACTAGACACTGCCAATTCAGAATCAAAGGACCATTCATCACTCTGCTTTGCCAAATCCAGCAGAATCCTCTTTGCTCATTTGCAGTTTCAAAGTCTCATGGTGAAAGGGTGTGTAGTCACTGGAGGAATTCTAGAATATGTTTTACTAACTGAAGTCCCTTCCCTTCCAAAGGACTGTCTCGTCACTCGTGGCCTCATCCCAAAGCAGTGAGTTGGTCTTGCTGTTTGCAGTACTGGGGATGGAACCCAGGGGTGCTCCCCTCCCACTGAGCTCCGTGCCCAGCCCAGCCCAGCCCTTTCTTTCTTCTTCTTTCTTCTTTTTTTTATTTTTATTTATTTATTTATTTATTGTGTGTGTGTGTGTGTGTGTGTGTGTGTGTGTGTATGAGACAGGTTTTCATTAAGTTGCTTAGGGCCCCACTAAATTGCAGAGGCTGACCTCAAGCTTGGAATCCTTCTGCCTCAGCCTCCTGAGTTGCTGGGATTCCAGGTGTGGGCCACCATGCCCACTTCATGGAATGTTTTCAGTCATATCATATTCACAAAAATATAGCTCTTTTACCTGGAAAGGACCATAGAAGTATAAAATGAAATGAAATGAGCATAGTTCTCGAGAGCACTGTGGGGTGGGAAGGGACTGAATGCAAGAGTCCTGTGGGCCCAGAGATGGGGTGACCCAGGAGAGAGCTCAGCCTCACGGTGAGCGTCGGCATCCCGACGCATGCTCAGCTGACACCGCGTAGCAGAGGAGCAGCACAGGTGCTTGCTCTGTGGCTCTGCTGCTACGTTGCTATGTTCTGGGCCTAACTCTCCCTTGAACGTGACAGATCGCTCACACTGCCCACCAGTGATCCCAGCATTCCAAGACACACTTAAGTTACTCAGTGCTGCAGGAAGTCAAGCAGCAAGCCCTCGTTACGGTCAACACCTCTCCCCTGGCTTCAGCTCGCGGCTCTGCCGGCTCCTCCAGGCTGTGGCTGGGGAGCAGGGGAGTGCACTGTGGAGTGACCCACTCTTCTACTCTGCCGAGCTACTTAGGGCTGAGCTCACCACACCATGGGTCTGTGAAGGCTATTGGATTATGTGTGTGTGTGTGTGTGTGTGTGTGTGCGCGTGCGCGCATGTGAGCTTGGAAAGCCTGGTCTGTGTAGTAATGAATATTGGAATAATCCATTTTGCCTGCCATCCATTGAAAGATTAATCTTCTAGTTGATGGCAAAAGTGACTTTAATTCAGCACTTCTCCCACTGACGTGGACTTACATTTGGGGTTGTCCCGGGGTTGTCCTGCAGTGTATAAATAGGACTGGGAAAGGCCCTTCCATTCTAAAGCCAGTCTCATGGCGAGGGATCTGCTACTGGAGTCTGATCTTACAGCTGTGCCTGGAAAATGTTCGGGTACAAAGTCTGGCCCTCCACCCACCCATCTGTCCCACTAACTGTCCATGCCTCTGCTCGTCTGTCCATCCATCTATCTGTCCTGTCCATGCCTCTGCTCGTCCGTCCAGCCATCTATCCATTGGTTCTTCTTCATTGCGTGACCCTCTATTGTGGGGCCATTGTCATGACTGGGCACTATTTTACATCCTGCAGAACTGAAGATAGTAGTGCTCAGGGTCGGCCCTCCAGGAGCTCACATTCTAGAAGGGACCACAGCCCTGCAAGTAATAAGACAGTGGTTAGCCTGGTGTCACGGCCTTGCAGGAACCATGCAAGAACTAAAGGAAGCCCAGCGTCATGCCTGGATAGTCGGAGGAGGCTCCTTGGAGGCAATGCTGTTTCAACCCGTGGGACTCAAAATGGATTGAGGGGCCTCCAAGGAGACCAAAGGGAGGGCACTCCCCACCTGAGGTGGGCAGCCCAGATGGGAAGATGGCTGGGCAGTGGCTCCCAGGGCTGAGAATGGCATGCTTTGTGCAAATTCCAGTACTCTCCTGCTCACATGTCCCCAGGACACATATGGCTCGGCCACACCTTGTGTTGGCACACAACAGCCAGTGTTGGTTGGAACTCCCCACCCTCCTCAGAGTGACCAGGACACACCTCTATAAGAAAGCCATTGTTATGAGACAACCATGTCCCAACAATTAACAAAAAGGTTTCTTCACCCAGAGAATTGGCCAACGTCTCAGAATACACACTGTCGTCCCTTGGCCCCCCTAGGGATTGGGTCAGAACCACCTGTGGGTACGGAAGTCCCCAGCGGTTCAGGTTCCTTCTACAAAATGGTGCATGTGTCCACACGGCCTCTTCTCTTCCCAAGCCCAGCCCTCCTGGGTCAGTGGTGACACCTCAGTGTGACACTGCCTGGATGCTGATGGCCTGCCCCTGTTGGGAGTGCTCCTCCCACAGCTGTGTCTGGGATGACTCCTGGGAACAGTGTGGATTCATATGTAAGAAAATAACTACCACAATCAAAACCTGGGGTCCTGTGTGCACCCATTCACAGAGCAGGGCCTATTCCCAGGACACTCAGGCTTCCTCCTTCTCCTTGCCAAGAGGGGCTTCCCCGTGCAGAAGCACTGCCAGAAGACCCTGCTGGATGCAAGGTCTGATTTTCCTGGGGGACAGTGCTCTGGAAAAAGCCAGTGCATGGCCATGTGGTGTCTGAGGGTGGGGACCACGCACCGCGTCTGGATCCCTGGCACCAGGTCCTTGTGAGTTCTTGTACCTGTTGGGATCACAAGACCCCAGACCTCTTTTCAGGGTGCAGTTTCAGACTCTGCCATCCGCCTTTGTGTTTCAGATAGGGGCGTGCGGATACATTGGAACACTGGTGAAGAAGAGCTGCTGGTTGATTCAGGCCTTCAGCTTGGCCTGCACCGTCAAAGGCTACACCATGCGTAAGCACAGAGGTGGACTTGGTGGTGGAGGGCAGAAAGCAGGGCAGTGGACGCAGGATGGTCTGATTTGGAAACTGGGCCAAGCACACAAGGAGATCAAAGTGCTGGGCATCTTTGTGTCCAGACAGAGGCAACAGAAAGGCAGCATGCTGAGGATTCCTGGGCCGGAGCGTGAGAGGCCCCCCTCCAGGCACCTCGAATCATTTTCTAGAAGCTTCCCCCCAGAGGTCTGGAGCTTGGTGCAGTGGACTCCCTGGACCTCTGGTTATAATGGGGAAGGACTCCCTGGACCTCTGGTTATGATGGGGAAGGACTCCAGGGGCCCACTCAGCTGGAGTCGCTCTGGTTGGACTCAGGGATCATCAAAGGTGATGGACTTCCAGGGCCTTCTCTCCTCTGGAGGCCCACTGGGAGGGCCTTGGGGTTTCTGGAGCTAGACCTGCACAAAGACTAAGGGACATACTGTCCCCAGCACCTGCCTCTTGCAGCAGAGCCCAGACTGTGTCACACGGGCCAGGATGGGACTGCTTTCACCCATGGCTCTCCCTGCCATGACTGCTGGTCAGGCTGCTCTTGGCAGATGAGCATCACTACAAGTGGCCTTTGCCTGGGAATCAGGTGTGCTGCTCACCGGCCGCCTCTGTAGACCCTCCTGTGTCCATTATCCTGAGACACCGGCAGGGCCCACCCTGGGGCAGCTGTGTGTTTTTGAACAGAGTGCTGCCTCTGTCACTGGCACACACTGTCCCACGCCCTCACTGGGGGTCCCCCAAGAAAGACATGCTCAGGGGCCTCCCTGCTGGAGGGGAGGGGCCAGCCGTGCCTGAGAGTCAAGAGATCACGAGTGTGATCGGCCCCACAAATCCATACTGAGGCTAGATTTGAAGTGTGAGGCCTCGTTTGTACATGAATCACCTCATAAATAGCACATCTTACGCCCGTGTGATCCCAGCACCCAGGCGGATGGTGGGGTGACTGTGGGAGAGAAGTTGGCTTTGACAGGCTTCCCTGCTCTGCCACACAGCCGAGGACGATTCCTCCTGCAGACTGCCCAGTGGGGAGGCGGGCATCATCTGGGACAGCATCTGCTTCGCCTTCCTCCTGCTGCAGAGACGCGTGTTCATGAGCTACTACTTCCTGCACGTCGTGGCCGACATCAAGGCTTCCCAGATCCTGGCTTCCAGGTGGGTCAGGCATGGAGTCGGGGGCTGATCTCCTAGGAAACCTGCTGAGAGTAGTGCACACTCTGCCTTCTGCCTGAGCCTGCTCAGAGAAACCGCAAGTTAAGAAATCCCTTCCAGGAAAACAGGGAAAGTCTGCACCAGGCCTTTAAGACCCTCATAGAAACAGGAGCCTGATGCCAAGGGACACTTCCCAAGGTCTGGGACACTGTGGAAGGTCAGAGGCACGTGGGCGCACGGAAACATGCGACCCACACCCTCACTGGGGTGGTGAAAACAGCCACCCGGCCAGTGCTGGTTCTGTGCTATCCCCCGTCCCTGCCTCTGCTTGAAGGAGAACTCCTGAAAACAGAACACTACGAGTCTCACCTGTCATTCAGCAGATCTCTAATGGGACAGTGCACTCCTCCAGCCTCCTTCCACACTCACAAAGCTTAACAGCAAAAAAACCACCAGTCACAAAATGGGCAACCCATCTGACAGGCATTTCTCTAAAAAAAATACACAGACAGGGCTGGGTGTAGTACAGCTGCATGGTGCTGCCTGTGCCCCAGGGTGAACCCAGCCTTAAAACAGAGAAAAGAAAGAATACCAGTGTGCACACATGCGTGAAGCCCTGCTCAGCAAGGTGCCTCAGGGACGCAGGTCCAAGCCCCTGTGCAACTGGTCGCCCAGCTGCGCCCAGAGTAGCTCTCCTCAAAACAAAAGCAAACACCAGGGCAGGCGGGTGAGAGGGTCCAAGGTCCTGTGGGTCAACATGGCCATCATGGAGAAGAATGTGGATTCCCTCTGAAACCGGGAGTAGAACAGCACAGCCGGCCCTAGTCTCATGTTGCCTACAGGGTAGAAAAGACTCAGGTGACCAAGCAGCTGCTAGCACAGGTGCCTGGCTTTGTCACAGTCTGGGCCACCATAGCACAAGGACCATAACTGAGGGGGCTGACGAAGAATCTGATCCTGTTTCTCACTTTTCTGGAGGCTGGGACATTAAGACTGAGGTGCCAGCAGATTCAGAGCCTGGGGAGGGCCTGTTCCACATGGACGGTCCCCTCCTCACTGTGTCCTCCCTGGTTGGAAGGACAAGAGACCTCTGGGCCTCTTCTCCAGAGCCTTCATGCCACCCATAACCTAGGCCCTTCCCAAAGGCCCCACTTCCAACACCACAGCCTGGGCATTTGGGTTTCAGCGTGGGTTTGGAAAAGACACAGACTTTGAACCACTGGCCAGTGTGACAGCAGGAGTGGCCGGGGAGCCAAGAGAGCACATCTGCAGTGTGGCCACATGCAGTGCCTGCTATGCCGCCTTCCACTCCACGCTGTGGGTGGGAGTGAGCAGGAGCTGGAAAGATGGTGCAGGGGCAGCCCCAGGAGGCTCCCAAGGGAAGTTCCCCTTCTCCCACAGGGAGGGTCATGTGAGTGTGCACAGTGAGGCCTGGGGTGACCAGGGGTTCTTCTTCATGTTTAAGACTATTGAGCCTTGACCTCGCTTGCATGCTGGTGAAGGGCAGGGATGGAGAGAGCCCAAGTGCAGGAGGGGACGGGGTGGCCCTCAGGCCAAGGCCGAGGAGCCCAAGCACAGGGCAGGCCACAGGCAGGAGATGACATGGCACTGCTTCTGCTGTCATACGGGAAAGGGAGGGCTGGCCTGAAGCCGAGCTACGTGATGCCACCTCATGGATGGTCTCTCTAGGAAGTAGGCAGCTAGGTCGTCACTAGCAGTGAAAGCCCACTTGGCAGAACTCGGATTTGAGCTGTAACAGTGGTGTGGAGGAGCAGGGACCGAGGAGTCTGCCTGGGGGCTGTGTGTAGCAGCTGAGGGCTGCCCCTCCCAGCACATCAGGTATGCTGCTGGCTGCCCCTCAATTCAGGGTTTCCCAAGTAGGTGACACCAGTCAGAGCTGGGATATTGAGAGAGGCTGAGATTTACAGGGACGCTTCAGCTGGCTGGGGAAGGGGGAATACATGAGAGGCAGAAGGATGAGGGGAGGCAATGAGAGGCCCGAGGCTGGGAGCCCCACTGGTGGAGAAGGACCTCTGCTCCCTGCGTGCGCTCCCTGCTCTCTCCCTCCTGGAAAACCCAGCTGGCCTTGCAAACGCCTCCCTCTGGCCAGCTCCGCCAAGGCCAGGTAGGGAATGCTCCCATGGCATCAGCCTGGGCATGCCAGGTCTTTTGCCCGTCAGCCCCATGCCCAGGGATACTAAACAGCCGAGTCCACTTGTCCCTCCTGTCAGCCCCACTCCCTGGGGTGCTAAATTGCCGTGTCCACTTGTCCCTCAGGGGTGCTGAACTTTTCCAGGCCACGATCGTGAAGGCTGTGAAGGCAAGAATTGAGGAGGAGAAAAAGTCCATGGACCAGCTGAAGAGACAGTAAGATGGGTCTGCCCCACTCCTTCCTTCCTTCTGCTGTGCACCCACTCAGCTCTCAGCCCTGGGCTGCAGACCCTTGGTCTCTCGTGCCACAGCTCACAGCCCCCTCCTGTCTGCCCTGAGGCTGAGCTGTCTCAGGCCTCTGGCACAGAAGGGGAGAGTTCCAGAATGATAGGCAGGGGTGGAAGACGCAGGCAGTTCCTAGCTCAGTGCTTCCCAGAGAAGCTAGAGACCCACTCCAGGCCTCTGAACCTTGGCTTCCTGCTCCTACACTGGATCCTGGACTTTTGTGGAGATCAAAGTAGCTCACAAGTGAGGCAGTAAATGCTCATTGCATTGGGGTCAAGGGCATAACCATAGGGTCAGCTCTAGAAGCATCTCAAAACCATATACTCCAGTCTCTGGGAAGGAGTGAGAAACTCTGGTATCTAGTGACAAGAGTCCGGCCCAAGCCCAGGCAGCCCTGGATGTGTGGTCATCCTGCTCTTGTTCAGTTCAGAACTCTTCCCACCATGCCTCCCAGGCTGGGTAGAGGCACAGACTGACGCCTTGGGGAGATCGGGAGTTATGGAAAAGCATGTTCCAAGTGCAGTTCCTGCCAGGAATGACCTGGCAGTGTTAGGGATGAGGTCACAGCTGATGGCAGTGGAGGTAGAGGGCAGGAATAGACTTCAAGGGCTGAGGTTCCCAAGGGCTGACACTCTGCCCAGAGAAGGGAGACACTCTCAGTCCACCAGGAGAATCCCTGAGCTTTCAGGAGCAGTTTCATTCCCTCCGACCTCATTCCCAGCAGAAGTGCTTCCTGTTGTGAATTAGAATGGTCCCTGCCATGGCCACTTCACAGACATAGCTGTATGTAAAACCCCAGTGCCTGTGCACTTTGTCACAACCATGGTATCACAGCTTCTAGCCACCAGTGCAGTCCAGAGGAACAATTTGGACCCATATTGAGGATGTTTCTCATTTCCCATGAGTCCTGGCTTGTGATCACTGCTGCATTTTTCTATTTAAGAATACAAAACTTGACCAGGCACAGTGGCACATGCCTGTCATCCCAGTGGATCAGGAGGCTGAGGTAGGAGGATCACAAGTTCAAGGACAGCCTCAGCAACTTAGCAAGCTCCTGAGAGATCAGAGAGAGAGAGACCCTGTCTCAAAATCAAACATAAGAAAAAGGTCTGGGATGTGGTTCAGTGGTTAAGTGCCCCTGGGTTCAATCCCTGCTACCAAAAAAAAAAAAAAAAAAAAAAAAAAAGCATCAGCAGCAGCAACAGAAGAATGCAAACCTTGGGGGAATAAAGGACCCACATTTTATAACGTGTGACCTTCAGACCAGCCGTAATGTAACCTGTGAGTGCATGTTGCCAACTGCATTCCAAATCCAAGCTGGCGACTGCTGGTCACATTCTGAAGTCCAGCAGCCACAGAGTGCAGAGGACATGAGCTGTTATAGAGAGCAGGGAGAGGCTTGTTTCCCCACTAAGTATTCCAAAGTCGGTTGGCCACGCTGTCGTGATTCAGAGCTCTGCACACAACCCTGCACTCCTGCTGCCCATCTGTTTCCTAGGATGGACCGCATCAAGGCCAGACAGCAGAAGTACAAAAAGGGTAAGGAGAGGATGCTGAGCCTGACAGCGGAGGCCGGGGACGGCCAGGACACCCAGAATGCCCCAGAAGAGGACGATGAAAGTACGTTGGCGGGCCCCCCATGAGAGGTGCTGCGGGAGCTTGGTGTGGGGCGGGGCTGTTCGCTGGCCTTGCTGCTCACCCCGCCATGTCCAGGTCCCCGCCTGAGAGTGGGTGCACATGTCTATGCTCAAGCCACATTTAATGAATGGGTGGGTTCACTGGGGCAGATGCCCTTAGAGAGCACATAGCCCAGCTCTGCCTCACAGACGTGGCTTCAGGAAGCGGGTGTGAGTTAGATGGATCTGTTCCTGTAGGGAAGATAGTTCAAATATGCTGCCTTTTGTTTTTATTAGTTTTATATGAATATTAAACATGCCTGCCTATGATTTTTTATGGCACCTGGATATTGGTAGTTAAAATACCACTACCTATTTCAATGAAACTTAGTGTGAAATGTATATTTGTTATACCTGATCATAGATTTGTTGTAGCCAATTAAAGTTGTAAGGACATGCTTAGGGGAGCTTGCATGCTTTTCTATTTGATGGGAATAGAGAAATAACATAGCACATAGGGTCTATTCATCACCAGTAAATTTATATTTTCTATTGATTACATTAAATTAATCAAAAAAAAAAATTTTGGTTACTGTGATTTATCTGTTTTAAGAAACTATTTGCCTCTCAATGGTTCTATAAAATCTTAGTGAGGCTTCATTTCTATTGATTTAATGAAAACCTCAGTGCATTTTTGACAGATAATCCCTTCTTTTTTTCTAATTTCTGCCAATGCACTCAGTTATTAGGAAGCCGTGAAAACGTAGCCCAGGGTGACAGACGCTAGTCCCCTGAGGGATGGACCATTAGGACACGTCTATTTGGCAGACTCAGTGTAGCCCCTTTCCTGAACCCTTTGCAGTCTATCTAGCTCTCCATTGAGTTGTTAAAGTGTGGTTTTCAAATGTGCTTGCTCACTTTCTAAGAATTAATATTTGGACATATTTTATTTTAGGAGAAGCAGACAAACAGAAAGCCAAGGGCAAAAAAAAGCAGTGGTGGCGGCCTTGGGTCGATCATGCTTCCAGTAGGTTTCTCGATCCTCTTCCAGTCTCACTGAGTCTAACCCTTATATCCTTGACCAGAATTCAGGCTCCCCGTGACCTGTGTGTCCCTTGCACGGTTTACCCTTGTGACTTGATAGGGGTCGGCATGGGAAAACTGCGTGTCCATGGGCCTGGGCCTGCAGCCGGCCCCTCTGGACCAGCTCCCAGCCTTGTGGCTGTAGGAGCTGAGCAGGCGGCCGACGGGCTCACAAGTGAGCTCAGGGAAGAACCGTCGGCTATGTGGTCCACTCTGAGGCCAGAGCTCTGCTGGTGTTCGCCTCTGACTGGAGTCCCTGGTTAAAGTGAGTGTGGGCTCCTCCCGGGTTTCTGGCCTGGGCTGCACGGCTCTGGGGCCTTCATGGTAAGGCCCGTGGCGTGGATGCCATGGAGCCCCTGCCGTGGATGCCATGGAGCCCCTGCCTTTCCCAGAGCTTGGATTTCATTTGCATTTAAGCTTGTTTGGCAATAGTTAAACATCAAGGCATTGAGGCATGACTTACAATGCGTTTGCTGTCTCACTCTGCCTCCTCCCCAATCTCCAAATGGCTCTAAAGCTGCCTGTGGTCCCCATGCCCTCATGTGGCACAGTGGACAGCAAGCTGCCCAGTAATGACCAGTTGACAGCGAACATCAGAAAACCAGAGCGTGGTGGCCTTTTGGAGTGCACTGCCCTGCCCTGCTGGCCATGAGAGTGAAGGAGCAGCTGTGGGACCCATGGGCTTCCATGCCCCCAAGGAAACTGTCACGCTTGGTAAATGTCATTGTCATGTATCTGGCCTCCTCTGAGTGTCAGAATGTTAAAGATTATTATTCTGAAAATTAGTCTTGATGCCTTCCCCTTGTATTGCTTATGGAGACACATCTCCAGAGCTGTCAGTCAAGGAGAGTCACCAGAGCTCAAAGGCCTCACAGAGTGGGAGGAACCTGGCAAGAGGCATGTTCAGAATTGGTAGAAAACCAAGTCCCCAGACATAGTGCCTTGCATCACAATGATCTGATGTTGGCCTCTCTCACTCCAGAGGTGATTCTCCAAAAATCAGAGGACTAATTGAATGAAATTGGCTCAGTATTTCTGGATGCAATCAAATTTTATTCCCAATATTGAATTTCAGCATTTGGACAAAGAATGAGTTATAACGAGTTTCATTCAATTCTCTGCCCAAGTCAAATGACAAATGTTCAAGCGAAAGTCCAGTGTGACTCTTCTGCTGACTGTCCTTTGGCACGTGAGTCCTGCCAGGGACCTGGCAATGCTGTGTGGGTCGCCTACTCCTGTCAAGTCACAAGTAAACCGTGCTGACCTCTCCGTCCTCGGGGCCTTTGCTGGTGCAGAGACCTGACCTTTTCAAGTCCATGTCGTGTTGACTGCCCAGCCCCCACTGGGACCTGTTCCCAGTGCATCCACTGGGGTTGTCTTTCCTTTCCCATCTCAATGTCGCACTTTCAAAGGAATTGGATACGGTCTTTGATGATTGTCTTACAAGTTGTCAATGCTGCGAAGGACTTCCTGTGAAGGTCACTGAAGTTAGACTTTTCTGATCCATTTCACCCTCATTATACCACATTCTTAACACTGGTATTCAGTAAATGTGCCTGGTTACAAAACCTCACGGCGCAATAATGCAGGACTGTGTGTCGCTCATGGTGTGGACTCGGATTCTGAAAGTGGTGTTGAATTTTTTCTGCGAAACCTCCTTTTCTTCACAAGCCTGAGAGGTGTGCAAGGAAGAGCTTGTGCAGTTTACCTGTAGGCTCTGGTGAGTTTCAGAACATGCCACTCAATCTGGGAGAATTGTATTGATGCCTTTATTCTCATGTGTCGAGCATCTGGGCTCTCAGAGAGCTTTCCTAGCAATGCTGAGGAGAAGCGTGTGTGGAGCAGACACCACAAGTGAACCGTGACACATAACGTGGCCTTCCTCTCGTGCCACGTCGGCAAAGGCTCTTGGTGTGGACAAAGGCACCACCTCTCCTGGGTCCATGCCACGTGCACACTCATGGCTGCATTATTGCTGTTCAATGATACCTTCCCGGGGTGTTGCTATGCACCCCACCACAGCACTGCCAGAGCAAAGGCCCAGCCTGGCCTCACAGATGAATACCACCCCTCGAGGACCATGGGTCTGACCACACAGAGGCAGGATTAGAAGGCCGGTTCACACTAGCTCAGCACAACATGAACACCCATGCGCCTGGGTGGACAGGGTGGAGCCGGGTCTCCCACGCGCCCAGAGCTTGCCTTCTGTGATCAGCAGGCAGCATTGGAGAAAGAGGCGCTTGTTACTTTCATAGCTTTGATTCAATCATGGGTTACAAAGGCTTCAAAAGCATTTCCTTGTTTTTAATGTGCTAATTCCACTCACTCACATACAAGTTCGTGACATTTCCAATGATAAAATCAAAGCTATGGTGCTTGAGATAATAATTGTTGGGCACCCTGTGCATGAAGGTTACCGAAGGTATGATTGAACACGACTTCAGCTACTGTTGATTTGGAGCCTATAATGAGGGTGAAATGTCTGTCTTGTGAGACTGTGTTTTCCCAAATGACCGTGCAATGCAGTCCCTGTGACTTTCAGGCGACTCTGGGCTTCTATAAGTGCATTTCTTCAGGTCCTCCTCACTGTCCAACGTAATGCTGTAACTTTGGTTTGTTCTTGCTTATTCTCACCTTGTGTTGTACTGCATTTATTCCCTCAGGCCTGGACCCAGTACTCTGGGCCTGGTTTTTTTCTTCAAAATAAAATCAACAAATCAGTGCTTCTGTTCAAGGATATAAGGCCCAATTTGTTCACTCTGCGTCTTCATGAATGGAGGCTTCAGATTCGTCTGAAATCATGGGCAAAATTACTTGACTTTTGACCACACTGAGTGATATTCAAGCAACTGATTTGAAAACAAGCCAAGGTTTTCCATTACCTTACAATGCATAAGTGCAAAAGAAAACTCAGACATCACAACCTTACCAAAAAGAGGCCCCGCATCTACAAACCCCAGCAGCTGTGTTTTCCTGCCACGATGGTCCAGTTCTTGTAGCATCACAAATGAGGATGCTGGGCCTCTTTTCTGCAATCCACTTCAAACTTATCAAAATGATAAGAGATTGAATTTCTTAAATTCCCTTAAACCTCTGGACATTCCTAGATTCTCTGCTCCCAACTCTTCACCCAGGTGTTCTGTCTTGCAGGGAAAGTACAAGACAGGGCAGAGGTGATCCACGAGTGCTCTGTGCCTCCTGGTCCCCAGCCGTCCCTGAGTCTCATTAAGTCCTGGAAGCCACTGGGGAACCGAGGTGGCGGGATAAACCGTGCAGACCTGGGCTGCAGCCCAGGCAGTGTGGCTGCTGTTGCTGCCGCTGTCCTATGTCCCCCCTGTGTTGTCCTTGTGGCCCGTGTGTTTTGACTCTCAACGTCTCGTCCTGTGTGTTGTCTCGTGTCATGTGGAAAGCCGGGTCTGCACGGTGTGAGTGAAGCGGCAGGCGGCATGTGGCTCTGGGTCCTGAGCCGCCCCAGGCTTCCCTGAGCAGCCCAGCCCACCTCCGCCTCACTCTGACCTTGTCCCAGCCCCCAGCACCAATGAGTGGCCAAGCAGCAGTCCCAGTCATTTCAGTGACAACATGGGTTGCTGCAGGGCTGATCTGGTTTAACCGTGTAGGTTTTACAATCGAGAGGGAGAAAACACGGGATCAGCCCTGCGTGGCCAGCTCCCTGGGTGGCGTGGACAAGGCCTCATGCTCTGGGGTCGAGCCAACACCACACAGCGGTAGGCCAAGCGTCTTCGTCTGGTGTCCTTCTCTGCCGACCTCTCGCTGTGGTCCTTTCATGGACCGTTTGTGTGTTTGTAGGGGCATTTCATTAAGAAGCCCCCCATGAGCCCACACCTCTGTTAGAAAGTAAGTGAATATTTTGTTTTGCTTAGTGGTCAGGAGTGGAGATTATTATTTGTTTGAAACGGATAGTGAAGAGGAGGAAGAGGAGGAGCTGAAGAAGGAAGAGGAGGGGCCCCCCCGGAAGTCAGCGTTCCAGGTAAGGAGCCTGGGACGGTCGTGTCCTCTGCTGTGTGGGGGAGCTGCTCTGATGAACAGGCCGATTACAGGCCTGAGCTCCTGCTGCCCTCCTGCCGAGCTCTGAGCAGCTTCTGATTGACACCTGAATTGTCCGTTGCCAATCATGCTGCCTTGGGCCCCCTCTCGGCAAAGCCATGGTCACCTTGCCAGAGCAGGTTTCTGTCAGGTCTTTGTCCCCTCTGTCGACGTGGTCCCTTGTGCTTTAAACAGAAAATGAAGCTTCACCGGGTGAACTTTATTTCTGTTGTTGAAAGTACAGATGAAGATTTCTTTGGCATTACTTTGTATTGCTGGAATGCACTTACATCTCCATGTGTGAAGTAGTCCACTATGAAAATGCAGTACTTGCTCTGCTTTGAATCCAAGGGTCATGTAACTGTTTCTTCAGATTCTAGAATGCACTCTGTGCCTGAAGATAGGAATGCACTGTGGTAACAGTGAGAAGCTCTGGCCCAGTGCCAGGCTCTTCAGTTCCACTGTCTCATTTCAGACCTGCCCCCTGGTCCCCAGTGGGCACTCAGCAGCCCAAATGTTAGGGGTGAATGTGTCCTCAAGGCTGGTCAAAGATGAGGCTGTGTCCCTAGCATCACACTCAGGATGAGAACCCCGGGTGCATCTCTCATACCAGGGACCCACACGATGACACCATCGTTTCCCATTCCTGATAGGACGAGGCACACAGATCAGTCTCCATGACCACATGCAGGAGGTACCCACAAGAAGTCATTGTCAGCTTGCTGGCCAGGCCTTCTTGAGCTGGCAAGTGCAATCCACCCATCTTCCCAGTGACGCGGCAAGGGCACACCTTGGTCTGGCCCTGCTGTCCCTGTGTAGTCTCCCAGGTGACCGAGTCTGTGCCTGTATGCAGCCAGCTTGCAAATGCTAATGACTTGACTTACTGGTTTCCTTCTAATGGCTTGTGTTCTAGCTCTCACACATCAAGCCGCACAGGAGGGGACATGGGACATCTTCACCTTGTTTGATGAATTGCGTGCAATGATGGATGGTTTTCTTTATTCCTCACTTACAAGCACAGCACTTTTATTCTAGCGTCCATGATCAGCACATTGCAACCTCGTTGATGTTATTGGTAGAGACGAACACATTCGCCTTCGTATGTTAATTTACTAGTTTTTGTTTTTTCCTACTAATTACTCTTGCTTTGTCCTTCTTTGTAGAGAGCTATTGGGAAGTTTGCGTCAGCCATTTTAGCCTTGCCAAAGTCTGTCATTAAACTTCCCAAAACTATTCTTCAGTATTTAATCAGAGCTGCAAAGGTATTTCATGTTTTACTGACGTGTAGTGTGTGACTCTGCTCCGTAGATCTTTAGACAAACACAGCCTGTGTCTGCATTCTCTCTGTTCTATAGAGCATACAATGAAGAAATTACACAGATGAAAAGTACAAGGACTGCTTTTCCACAAAGAGTGCTTAAAGCCAAATTTCTCGTTGTTTGATTTCTTATTTTTAAGCTGACACAGAAACTATCGAAAAATAGAAAGGGAAAATGCAGACCCATGAACGCCTGTCCTGGTGGTTCTGCGTAGGTGCATCTCACCCTTGGAGGGTCACATTGCATGCATCCGTCACAGTGAGCCAAATCTGTGATGACGTTTCTCAGAAAGCTGGTAAAATTCTGGACACATTGATAAAAGACTCCTTTGCCTCCGTCGCCTTTTCGGCCTCCTTTCCATCTCCATCTTCCTAAATGGAGTCTGGTGGTCTAGTTTCTGCTCTCAGGGCACCTGCCTTCCAGCTGCTCCACCCCACGTGGTCCTCATGGTTCCTCACCCTCCAGGGATCTGGGACAGTGCTTCAGGCACACTGTTAAAAATTTGAACACACAACAGAAGTTTCTCAGCTGCTTGTGCTGCAGTCACTTCACTATTGATAAACATAACCAGCAAATGATATGGCAGGTATTTTCTAGAACATTCTTTCTCCCAAACTCAGTCAAGGACAGGCCCTAACCCCTTGGTCTAAATGCTCCTGGAAAGTGAAGCACATAGGGCTGGGGATCTAGCTCAGGTGGTAGAGCGCCTGCCTCACAAGCACAAGGCCCTGGGTTCGATCCCCAGCACCACAAAAAAGAGAGAGTGAAGCACATGGTTGGGACAGTGACCTCGGCTGTGTACCTGCGTTTTACCTGGGATCTTACTTACATGCATCTTCTGACTCAGCAGGTCCTGTGGGACCTGGACCCTGCAGTCTCTTGACTGCCCCGCGACACTGTCTCCTGCTCCACCTGAGTGGCAGAATCCAGCCCTCCAAACCCCTTCCATTCTGACAGTGCCAGCAGGCTGAGCTTCCCTCAGCAATCCCTGTACTGCTTCCCGAGGCTTTGCTTTTCTCTGGTAGGACTAGCAAGAGCCTCCCAATTCACATTTTAAAATGTATTTAAATGAAAGATTATAATGTGATATGCCCTGCCTTATTTTTAAAAAGTCATCTTCTGATGAGCATGGTCACACACACCTGCCATCCCAGCAAGTCAGGAGGCTGAGGCAGGAGGATCACAAGTTCAAAGCCAGCCTTGGCAACTTATCAAGGCCCTAAGCAATTTAGTGAGGCCCTGATCTCAAAATGAAAACTAAAAAGGGTTGGAGATGTGGCTCAGTGGTAGAGCACCCCTGAATCCAATCCCTGGTATCAAAAATAAATAATCATCTTCTTTCAGACAGCATAAAGAAGGTACTGGGTAAACCTGAATCAAAGCATAGGCTTGAGACTTTACTCTGTTTTGGTAAAGGAAATCCACTTCAACAAAGCTCTTCTTTTTTTTAAAGAATACGTTCATTTTTGCATAATAAATGTTCAGTGGAAAGAATCATGTTTCCCCCAATGTAGATAAAATTTAAGATAAAGTCATTTGAAATAAAATTCTTGTTAAAGTCAGGGACACACAGTGGCAGTAGCCTTTTGGTGAGCCTGAAGATCTCGTATGTGCATTTTCATGGAATTTTCTATAGGTGGTCAGTGTTGCAAGTGCCTGAATCCCAGACAGACTGGCAAGCTGATAACAGACACTTAGAGCTACAGAGAAACAACCGAAAGTCTAGGAAGAACCTTCCTCTCTTCACTAAGAAGGGTTGGAATGTTCCCTCTCTCAGCAATATTTTTCTGAACTAGTCAGACAAGGCAAAACTGACATTGCTGGAATGTCAGATGTTTGTGTTTCAGAACATCAATGTTAAGATGACTTACCTGGGTCAGGTGTGGTGGCACACACCTGTGATCCCAGCAACTCAGGGGGCTGAGATAAAAGGATGGCAAATTCAAGGCCAGTCTCAGCAACTCAACGAGACCTCCTCTCAAAATAAAAAAATTAAAAGGGCCAGGGGTGCAGGGGTGTAGCTCAGTGGTCGAGGACCCCTGGGCTCAATCCCCAGTACAAAAAAAATAAACACACACACACACACACACACACACACACACACACTGTTTGCAAAATCTGGATCCTCAGCTCAGTGGGTGTCCTCTATCCTCGGTCACTGCCCCCACCCCAGCTCCTCCTCCAAGAGTACTGTCAGCTGGCCTTGGCCCTTCTCCCTCCCTCCCTCCCTCCCAACTCTGTTTTTCTTCAGCTCAAAAGGGCTCCTCCAGCTGGTGGTCCTGCTGCACTCACAGATCCTAGGCACCTTTTTATTTTCTTTTGGGGATTCCTTGATTATCTAAAACAATATTGTGATAACACTTTTGCTTTAAAGGAAATGTCACTATACGTTGCTCTCACACCTGAAAATTCCTTATGTTGAGCCGCAGATTCTGCTGAAAACAGCTGCATTGTGCTGAGGCAGATTTTCTTCTCCCGCTAACCCTGAGAGGCGGCCCGGGAGTCTGCTCCCAGCCCGCACCCTCAGGGAGCACCTCGTAAGAGCCTTTACCTGCTCCTTCTGCAACTTCCAATCAATCTTCTCATCTTATTAAAAATGTTTTTGACAAAAAAAATAGGAACTATTTTCTGCCCCCTGGGTTTATCCCCTAGAAATGTTATAGATTTTGCTTCTATGTTCCTTGCCCACCTTAGATTTCTCTCTGTGAGGAAGAAGGAAGTATTCTTTCTGATTAACTGATAGCCCTTTCCTTGCCACGTGGAAAAGTTGAATCCCTCTTTATTTTCTCCTGACAACACCATACCAGTAATTTATTTATGCTGTGTTTTTCAAAAATTCCAGAAACCTGAAAATAACAGGATAAAATGAAAATATCTGGGTTCATAAGAGCTCCCCAAAATGTGCTTAACTCCATCATCACCATAGAAAACCCAGCTTCCCTGAGACCTGGTGTGTCTGTGCTGCATGAGGAGCATGCCTGCCTGGCTTCCTGGTTTCTAGGTGGCTGACTTCTTGGGTCAGGTTTTTCTTTTCATTTCTTCTGCATGATTCTGGAGACTCAGTGGGAGGCTGTTCAATATTGCTCTTTCCTGATTATTGATCATAATATATTAATGCCACTGTTTTCAGCTCTTGAATGCAAATGAGAAAAGACAACCAAAAGCACCACAGTTTTTCTTCCATGCTATTCTGGAAATAACTGCTTAACCTTGCTATCACATCATTTTTCCTCTAAAAATACTAATCAATCTGCAAAGCCCTTTCTCAAGTTTCTGGTAAGAGCCACCGTGTCCAGGGAGAACCTGCAATGGGCAAGACCATTTCCCCAAAGTAAGATGGTAGAGAAGTACTTGTTTTTGACTCAGAAGTTTTTGTGTGGTGGCAGAATCACTTAATGAGGCTTCCACTTGCTCCTACTATGTGTAGTGAAAAGACTCAGCTCTTCAGTGTCACTAGTAGCTGTGGTGCTTGGGACTCAGGAGTAAAGATGGTTTGTATATACCCAAAGTCTATCTCATGATCCTCTGTGACACCAAACGAAACATGTGCCCATAACCTCGCTTTTCCTATTACATCTCAAGAGGATGGAAATAGCACCCCCAGCCCAGCATATGGAGAGCGAGAGGGAGGTGTGTTAGAAGAACACAGTGCATATCCCCCAAGTCAGGAAGCTCCATTTAGGTCCCTTTTCTTTTCATTTCAAATTATTAGAAGGCCAGGAAATAACTGAATTGTCTCCCTTCAGTTTGTCTATCAAGCCTGGATTACTGACCCTCAAACAGCACTCCGCCAGCGGCGGAAGGAGAAGAAGAAGTCCGCGAGAGAAGAGCAGAGGCGGAGGCGGAAAGGCTCTGGGGAGGGTGAGTGTGACCCAGGCAGACTGCCCACCAAGTGGGTGGCAGGAGGGTGCTCTGAGCTCCAGGAGACCCTCACTTTTCCCTCAGCGCCCACAGCTGGGTACACAATGGATTAGGAGAAACTCCAAATACCATAGGTGGGGAGGGGAGACAAGAACCAAGTCAGCCTGGAGAAAGTAGAAGGAAGTAAATTGATTTCAGGTGACACTAAATAAAAGAACAAGGAATAAAAGACAGGGCCTGATAGTTAAGGTAAAAGCTGCTCTTTTAGCAATGAGAAAGACCTAAACTTCAGCAACTTGATTCAGAAAAGAAAGGTTGGGGGGATATGTTTAAACAATACTCAGGAACACACAAAAAAATAGACATTATCTAATGCACAAATAAAAATATGGAAAGCTAAAGGTAGTGAGGACAAAGAGAGATAACAGATTGCCAACGTTCAGTTCAACATTATTCCAAGACATAAACACATTTCTAAGGACAAAAACAACCAGATGCCAAGCCAGGTTGAAGGCCAAGCTGCACACGCAGGACCCTATTTTCATCATATGTGTGTATAGAGACACACACACACACACACACTCACACACACACCCACACACTGAGAGTTAGTGTTCGGGGTACGATAGTAATGCCTAATAAGCAATAAAGGGAGAGTTTAACCCAGTAAACAAAAAGATATGAAAAAGAATTCACAGACCAGAAAACAAAAATGCCCACCAGGTGCCAAGTCTTACCAACAATATGTAAAATACAAACTAAACATTTCGACATACTGACTTTTTGAATTATTTTTACCTGTTGGATTGGCAAGAGCCAAAACACGTCCCTCTCAGGAGCTGGCGGGAAGGAAAGTACTTGAGCGGGCCTCAAGTGGTGCTGCTAATGCCGTATCCACCCTGAAGGGCCACATGCCAGCATCTGTTAAAATTCCGAGGTCCATGCTGTACGACAGCTCAGCCCACTTGTGGGTGAGTGGCTTAGAGGAAGGAATGGATGTACGTGTGCACAGACTCACGTCTGAGAACATCCAGGGAACATCAGGGGTTAACAACAAAAGTTCAGAGACATCCTAAACATCCGTGTGCAGGAAAATGGAATGAATTTGTGTTATCAGCAGATGATGTCATACTGTTCAGTGATTTTAAAATGACAAAATGGCTTTGAATTGGCACGGAGAACAGTCCCCAACACATTACAAAGTGAATGATGACTCTTTGCAAAACTGCATGCACATAATGAAACCATTCCCAAAACAAAGGAAACCCAAGTCCGCTGCATTGTAATGGATGCCTGTACTGTAATGGTGTCGGAATGCAAGAGGAAGAGCAGGAAGGATACTGGGCACTTTCATGACCGTGGTTACTTCTGGGAGCGTGGACACTCAGTGGTAGGTCAAGGTGAACTGTCTTGTTCTGATTATTTACAAAGAAAATGTATCCATAGATTCCTTGTGAAATTAAAAAGGTAGCAAAGAGTAAAAAGAAAATCTGAATTCTAATGTAACTTTAGTTGTAAAACCTCTCTTCTTCTTGACCTTTCTTCCCCCTGATGTGTCCTGGCAACCTTGACATTATTTTACTTAGCTTCAAAAGACAAAAGCAATACACACTCTGTGTAACAGGTGGTAGGGAGGTGGCTGCAGCCTGCCCAGGCGCCCTCGGGACCTGGCACAGAGGCGGCACCCAGCACAGAGGCAGCACCCTGATCCCTGCCCTGGCTTCCCCACTTTGTTACCTGCGGAAATCTCCTTCAGGGGTTTTTCAAAACTGACTTGATGCTTCACAAGTTACTCCCGTACTGTCATTAACAGTATATTAAGAACCTTTCTCCAATTAAGTATTTATGAACCTGTGTCATTCTTTCTTGGTGGCCGTCAAAGATTCCATAGTACAGATATGCATTATTTATTCAATTATGCCATCCTTAATGGGCATGAGGTGGCATCCAGATTTTTGCCATAATGCACAATAGATGTCCTCGCCAAACATGGACATGCAGTCATATGTGTGTGTCTTAAAGTTGAGCCAAGGTAGACGTGAGCTTTCACACCCTGGGAGTCAGCTCTCAAAAACGGGTCACTGGGCTGAGGGACGTGGCTCTTCATGGCACCAGATATTTTCCAGGAAGGCTCTATGACAGGGATTCCTAGGAGCCCTGTGCAGGGCCTTTCTCTCCTATGGCTTCATTCCAAGGATGTCCCTGCTCTTCCTGGCTTTCATTTTCATCTGCCTCCAGGTGAATTTCTGCCTGATGCGACTGAGTGTTTTCTGTCCCGGGTGATCTGGGTGATCTGAGCTTGTGGGTCTGAGGTGTGAGATCTGTCCTCTTCCCTAGCTCTGGCAGGATGCTGGCTCTTCCTCTTGGCAGGTATTCCCTTGCCAGGCACAGGGTCCTGTCTCAGGTGTCATACATGTTCTGCTGCTCACTGCGTACACTCTAACTTGGTGTATGGTATGCTGTAGCAGAATGATTTTTAATTTTTTGAGGTCATATGTGTCTAAATTTCTCATTGTAATTTTAAGGACATTGTGTGCTTGCTATTCACCTGAAAATTAAGCACATGGTTTCATGTATTTCCTCCTTTTTTTTTTACATTTAATTTTTAGTGATTCTGTGAAATAGAAATCTTTTTTGAACTTCTGCATGGAGGCGTAACTGTGTCATCCCTATTTATGAAGTGCCTCTTCTTTCTGCTGGAGTTAAATCCACTCTGGAGGCACTGAGCTCCTGCTTGTCCTCAGGTGTGACTTGGGGCTGTGTTCTGCTCCCCTCTCCTGCTGAGCCTGAGCCACGTGCTCCTGAGGCCAGCAGCTATGGGGTCAGCTCTAAACTTTAACAAGGCCAGCTGTCCTCACCACCCTTTTTAAACTATTTGTTATTCTCAAACACTTGGTCTTCCAGTGCTTTTTAGCAGTTCCCAGAATGTGTCCCCTGGTCAGCTTGGCCTTGGCTCAGCACTGCACACTGTGAAGGTACTTCCCAGGCAGGTGCTCTGCACTTACCTACAAACCAGAGAGCAAGGTATGAAGACTGGCTCTGGAATGAATCCACACTCTGCCCAGAGGAAGATCTACTTGGCACCTTCTTGGGCCGAGGTGACACTTCCTCAGGTCCTCTGGACAGACGAAGCACACAGTGTGTCTGAAGGGGCTGGTGCTATTCAGTGCTTCAGCACTTGCCCTTGGGCTCCCTGCCACAGCCCAGGGGCCTTCAGTTAGCCCTGCCTTGAAGATAAGCAAGAGAGGTCCCAGAGAGGGAAGCAACCTGCCTGAGGTCACCCAGCCATTCAGGAAGTAGCAGGCCTAGAATCCATACCAGACCCCTGGGCTCTAGAGACCCCCTGTTGTAACCAGCCCAAAGACAAATCCAGAAAAAAGAATCCAGTGACCCAGGAACTGCAAAGCTGCACTGAAAACCTGAGCACAGAGCCAGCAGTGCTCTGTGGGAGTATCTGTGTGCCAGTGGGTCGGAGGTGCTGGGTACAGAGGGCATTCAGGCACCAAGGTACTGTCTGAACACTCAAGAGCAGGTTGGCTCTGCTGGCCAAAGCAGGAAGTGAAACAGCTGTGGAAAATACAATGGGATCATGAGACTGACAGACAGCGAGTGTGCAAGGGTTCACTGCAGCCAGATCCTCTTTCCAACCTGCTACCAGGCACAGGCACCCAGTTAGATCTGAATTTTCTAAAGAACGAACAAATAATGTTTAGCTTAAGTACAGTTTGCACAAATTTTATGAACTATGCCTACATTAAAAGTTTTCTTGTTCATCTCAAATTTAAACTTAACTGAGGGTCCTGTATTTTTCTTTACTAGATCTGACAATCTTAACCTTAAATTATAGGATAGGAAACAAATTGAAACCCTGTGATGTCTTATTCTGATATAGCAAACCAACATGTGTTAACATCATCCCAAAGAACTACAAATGACAATTCCACAGTGGGCATCTGGAGCTGGCACACTTTTTCTGTAAAAGGGCAGGTAACAAACATTTTAGGCTTGGCAGCCTGTGGTCGCGGCTGCCACTCAGCTGGGTGCTGTGGGGTGGAAGAGGCCATAGGAAGTGCTCAGGACTGAGCTCCGTCCATTAACATTCACCTTTAGCATGATTTTTATATGCAAAAAATACTACTCTTATACAGACCTTTTAAACTATTAGAAATACAAAGAGCAGGCACAACTCGTAAGCTAGCTAATAACAGTCAACCAGTCAGATTTGACCAGTACATATAATTCCATTTCTGCAGTGAAGAAAACCTGAACCCTGGAGCACCCAATTAAGTGAAATAAACCAGACTCAGAAAGTCAAGGGCTCTACGTTTTCTCTCTGGAAGCCAAAGAGAGAGAGAGAGAAAAACCATGGAGGGGATCCTGAAAATAGAAGGGAGACACGAGCACAGCGGGAAGGGCAGCAGGAGAGGGCGGAGGGGATCCAAGTTGCTTGTTTTGGACTGTCACCGCAAAACCCTCTGTCACGTGCAATTGTAATGCACAGTAAAAAAAAATGTTTAAAAACCTGAACACTGAATTGTCATGTTTCCCAGGAGCTCTTAAAACAGGCAGGATGCCCTACACTGAATCATAAACTTCTCATGAACCTAGAAAAGTAGTGCTGGCATTTCATGACCAGAAGGAGCCTAACTCATCTTTGTGGGACATTTGGCAGGTGCAGTGGAGTGGGAAGACCGAGAGGACGAGCCCGTCAAGAAGAAGTCTGATGGACCAGGTAATGAGCTAGAAACAGGCTGTGAAAATGGGAGTGCCCCGGGGTGACCTCATGGGAGGCTCCTGGGAATACTGAACAGCTCTGTCTGGGACCTCGCTAAATAACCAGTGTCCTCTTATCTCCACTGAAGCTGCAGGGACTCCAGAGCACCCTGGCCTTGGTGCTGCCGGGTGAATCGTTGGGTTAGCGTCTGTTGCAAAAGTCCTCTGTGCAAGTACCTGGGGCAGGGGGCTTTAGTGAGCAAAGCCCAGTGTCCCCAGCAGCCACTAGAGCAGTGGCAGAGAAAGCACTGGCAATTAATTTTTTTTTTTTGCACAACCTTCCCAATTTATTTTTTACATGATGTCTGATAATCGTGCATATTTATGGGGTGCAGGGCAGTGTTCAGCCACATGCACACCATGTGTGGCGATGAAATCAGGGTGGTCAGCATACCCATCTCTGCAAACATGGGTCATTTCTTTGTGTTGGGAACATTCAAAATTCTTTTAGCTATTTTGAAATGTAGCGTCAGTTACTGTTGGGAAAGCACTGAAGGAAGGAACTAAGTCACAGGTGAGCAGTTCCAGGGTGGGAAGGGACTGGAGGCTGGAGCCCCCCTGTACAAGGGAAAACCAGGTCTGAGCCTGCCTGCTGCACCAAGGGACAGACCCCATCTGCAGACTTCAGGCCCAGTCGACAGATGGCTGGGATTTGGAGAGGGTTTTTCCAGGCAGGATGAGAAGCAAACAGGAGGACCAACACCTCCAGCAGCGCAGCCGTGGCCTCCCCAGGTCTGCATGCATCCCCTGCCGTGCTTCCCAGCTCCCCCCACATGGATCTCGCATGATTGACAGGCTCTGGTACTCACACCAAGGCTGCCACCTGCGGGCTGCAAGTGAGACTTGGGGAGGCGTTCAACACCTCCGCTGTTGCCCCCAACACCTCCATTCCAGGAAACTGGACAGCAACTTGAAGCCTGATATCTGTCTTCCTGAAAACTTTGCATATGCCAATGGCCACTGACCATTAGATACCTGCCTCGTTTCCAGGCCCTTTTCCAAGACCTGTAGCCATACCGACTGGTTCAAGCCACCAAAACTCTCCTTCCATTTAGCAGACGAGGAAGCAGAGGCAGAGGAGAGGCACTGCCTTCCCGGGCCCTGCCACCGCAGAGGGTCAGGCCTCAGTACCAGGAATCTGGGTACAGTCTGTGTGGAACCCCTCTGCCCTCCGCCCTGCCATTGGGCAAGGTTAAGATTTCAGTCCTGACTCCCGATCAGTGATGGGCTCACATTGTGCTATTCATATCGCACTGAAGCCATAGCCTCTGACCACAGGTCCACTGCAGAGAACAGTGAGCATCGAGGTTCCTCTTACCACTTCTATGGAAGTAACTGTGGCCAGCACAAAGAAATCACAAAAACATAAGGAGCCACTCCCTTGAGGGCGCTTTGACCTCCACCTTCCCTCTTGAGTGACACTGAGCGCTCAGAGGCGGTGTCCATGCTAAATGGGTGATACACTGGCTGGTGACAGGCGCAGGCAGGACAGGAAGTGGAGAGAGCCACGGGTGTCCATGTAGCTCTTGTCAGACTGCTGTGGTGGACACGGTCTCTGCCTCCATGGCCAATCCTCTTGCTGAGCATCTGTGCTCAGCAGAGCAGGGCCTGTCGTTCTGTGTCAGACTGTGGCATGGGACATGGTTGCACGGAGGTTCGGGAGGAGCCGAGGTGGCAGGGGACACCTCACAGGGCCTGTGGGACAATGGGCTTCCTCCCACTGCTGCCCCAGGACTGGCTGAGCACGGGCAGCTCAGGACCGTCTCACCAGCTCTTGCATCCAACTCCCTTGCCAGGCCTCCAGCTTTCTTCCTGCTTCCAGCCACTGCTCCAGAACCCCTAGTGTTGCTCAATAAGAACACTGGCCCTTTCGTGTCCCCGCCTTGCCCATCTGGACCCTGTCCAAGCCCAGGAAGTACACAATATGCTCCCTGTGGTGCTTGTCCTTCTGGAAAGAGCCAGTTGTTGCCTGAGAGTCCTGCTTCCCTCCCAGGCCACCTGCTTCAGAAGTAGCTATACTTTGTCCTCACAGAGCCAGCTCTGATTCACATTGGGGTCTTCAGAGCAGAGAGGGTTAGTGAGAGCAAGAATGAGTCAATCACGGTCGGGTCTGACCACACTACATCAGGGCTCAGCCAACCGTGCAGCCAGGGGCTCTTGCACCAGCTGAGGAGCCCTGGCTTCCCTGAAGGAGCAGGGCGGACAGGTCATAGGGTGTGGGCTGCATTCACCTCCTGCTTCTCTTGGAATGTATGTTTGAGGTGCACGAGATGCTGTTTTCATGTACCTGTACATGGTGAAGTAGTGACTGTTCCAGCAAAACTGATCCTACCACCTCCCTTGGTGACCTTGCGTGTATGACAAGGGCAGCTCAGGTCTGCCCTGGAACAGCTGAGTGCGGACAGAGCTCGTCTGTGCAGATTCCAGGCACACAGCATGGTACCTTGACAGGCCTTACACTGTGCCCCAGGCCTCACACGGTCACTGGTCCCCCAGAGCCAGGGACTCCCCACATGGTTGCAGGTCCACACCTTCTACCTGGGCTTTGCCTTCCCTCTGCACGCCTATCCAGCTGGTCCACTCTGCCTCATGAGTTCCCAGTCCAGAGCCCACCTGGGGGATCCCTCAGCACTGACTCTCTGCCTCAGGCTCATTCCACAGCATCCTTAGCATTCGCCCATGTTGTCACAAATGACAGGAAATCCCTCTTTTCTAAGGCTGATGGATATTCCAAAAGGTGAGGTCACCACTGTGCAGCCTCAGCCTTGCATGACATCAGGGAGCTCAGTTTGAATCCCTGAGAGCCTGGGGGGCCGGCCCTGTGGCGTGTCCACACTGTGGGCTCCCACGTGACATCTCTCCAGCCCCCTGGTCATGGCCACCGCTGAGGACATGAACTTGAGGATATGGGAGCCTCGGGGTTTCTGCTGATGGGGTGTGAGTGACAGGATGGACAGATGGCTGAGTTCAGTGCAGCTCAGCATGACTGAGGAGAGAAGTTGCACCGCAGACACGCCCGTCCGCACCGAGCTCTCTAAGTACGGTGGTGCTGGGGTTCAACAGCAGGGCAGGTGCAGTGAGAAGAGCAGTTCACAGCGATGCTGGTTAAGTGGCAGCAAACCAGAAGAATGGATGGACTTCCAGTCCTGCTGATGAACGCAGCATCTCTGAAGCAGTCTCTGCCCTAGTGAACCTGTCGCAGTCAGCCCGTATCTTCCCCCACACCAGCAACTGCAGATCAGAAAGGTTCAGGGAACAATCGCATCCACACTGGCCATGTGCAGACACTTTTCTTTGTCCTGATTTCCTGAAAACACAGCATGACCACTGTTTACCTGGCATTGTGCCAGATACTGTCACCTGGACAATTTAGAACATGCTGGATGATTGCGCGGGGCCCTGCCAACACTGCGCCCTGTTGTCTAAGGACTTGAATGTTATGCAGTCTGTTATCTGTGGGGTCCTAGGACCATCCCCTTGCATATTGAGGGACAACTAATGTTGGACCCATTTTGACTGACATTTTGGTCAAACATTGCAAATTCCACTCTCCTTTGGTCTCAGTTTGACCACTACATTGGAAGGCCCCGTGGTGGCCTCCTGACTGTGGGCCCCCTTCCCGTCACACTGAAGATCAGGTGCCCCACTGATCACCAGGGCACAGGGCAGGCACCAAGCCTGCTCTGGTTTAACCCTCTGCACCACAGGATGGCACGGTCGCCCCAGCATTCTGTTCTTTGCCATCTTCTGTGTTTCTTCCTCCAGATAATATCATCAAGAGGATATTCAACATCTTGAAATTCACTTGGGTGCTGTTCCTGGCCACAGTGGACAGCTTCACTACCTGGCTGAACTCCATCTCCAGGGAGCACATCGACATATCCACGGTCCTGAGGATAGAGAGGTGCATGCTGACCAGGGAGATCAAGAAGGTACCAAGTCCCACAGTCCCTTTCTTCTTCCCCTATGGAAGGGACTCTTAAGGTCCACATGCAGGTTACATGGCCCCATCCAAAGTGCTGGGGACCAGAAGTGTTTCCGATGCCCAGTGTTCTGGATTTTGGAGCGCTGGTGTGTACACAGTGACATTTCTGGGGGCGGTGAAAGGCATTTGTCTCCCACACCGGCCTAAAGCTCATCTCCTGCCCTATCTTGGGAGTGGGCGCACATTTTAATCACAACCGCACTTGAGATTAGGCGTGGAGTTTGCCACCTGTGGCAATGTGTGCCCTCAGAGTTTCTCATTTTCAAGCATTTCAGGTTTCAGACTAGTGATGCTCCATCTGCACTAAAACTCTAAGTAAGGTAAGACAAAATCCTTTCTTTCCAGGCAGTTGTTACATAAATTCTTGCTTTTCTATATACTTACTCCGTGCTCAGGAGTAAAATAGTCAAACACCACACTCACCTTCAAAAATAGCTAGTCTATTTGTTCTATATCTTTCCCTCACCATAGTTTACAGACCTGTAGACCTTGCTGTGTCCTATGAAGAATTATAATTTTAATCTGGTTAAGTTTCATCTGAAAAGTCTAGAAAAATTAGCCTATGTGTAGAGAAACAAAATATACAGTAGTCATGTATGTATGTATATACAGTACTTAGCCATCCATTTCTGGAAAAGTTATTAAGATTTAGCAAAGCTATGTACACACTGCAGGGATTTCTTGTTTAGAATTCCTAGTACCACTGAATGACATGAATGACCATGCGTGAGTTGATGTCAATCCCGACCTGCCTGGATCACCTTAGTCCTTATTCCAGGTTGGGCCGAGTGCTCAGAGTCAGCTGGGTTGAGAATCGACAAGCAGGGCACAGGCAGTGCTTCCGCAGGATCTGAGGCCTGTCCATGTCCGCAGGGCAACGTCCCGACGCGGGAGAGCATCCACATGTACTACCAGAACCACATCATGAACCTGTCCAGAGAGTCAGGACTGGACACGCTGGATGAGCAGACTGGAGCTGCCCCAGGGGCCCAGACAGCCCACAGGATGGATAGCTTAGATTCCCATGACAGTGTCTCCAGGTATTTCACTTTCTGAACAGTGCATTTGCTTTTGACCCATGTGATGAGGTGTGTGTCATCAAATATGAGAAATGAATGAATGAATGAATGATGTGGAAGTTAATAAAAAACTTGCATAGTGTCCCATCCCCTGCAGGTGATCTTCATCCATAGAGCAATGTCAGAGGAACTGTCCTCACCTGACCAAGCCAGATAAAAGCAGCTATCAATCATAAGAGACAAGAAACACATATTTTAGAGGCACAGATAGAGATTTCCAAGCCAGGTGCAAATAAAACTGGTCCTTCCCAATCCCCAAATTACCATTTGCACCAAGGACTGCATCTCTGCTGCCTTTGAAAACGACCGTTCCACAGTGTCTTCTATATGGGGCTTTCTACCTTCTGTTTCTATCTTTGACATTTTCCTTTCAGAATTATTACCTGAGGGCTTAGAATAAAAGTTCCAGAAACTATTCTGGTAGCTTCCACCCTGTCTGAGTGTTAGAAGTGCTTGCATTTTTCCACAGCAGGACAGCAGGTGACCTGTGCCATGGCAGTGGCTGTGTGCATTGTGTGCCCATATCAACCAGCACTGGGCACTGCAGGTGGTGGCCTCATTTTATCTTTTCACATCCTGCAAGATGCAGGCTGTTGTCATTCCCTGTTTTACAAAGTTCAGTTCAGGGCAGAACAAGTTACCCACTCAGCCACATAGCTGGGAAGGCACAGAGAAAGCAGACCCAGGATCCAAGCCCTGTGGCTCAGCTCTGAGCCCAGGCCCTCAGCCACAGTGGTGGGCTCTCCTTACTTCCCTCTGCGTTCCTGGCCAGTACACAACTCTTCCAGAAGCACCTCAGGACTCTGCACCCTGGTGTTGTGGGTAGCTGCTGAGCAATGTGTCAAGCTGGCCCCTGAGTCCCAGCAGAGTCTCTGTCCTGGGAGGAAAAATAGCATTGCCTGGGTGATTCTCCAGCCAAGGGAGTCCATCTTACAGTCATCTCCTCAGTCAAGAATCATACCACTGAAGACGTGTGTGTTAATTATTGTCATTACACATGCTATAAAGCACCTCTTCTAGGCCAGACGCTGGGCTCAGTTCTGGGACACACCCAGTAAGAAAGGGTCATCTCTTAAGTGGATCGAGCCTGAGACAAGGCCATGGCTTCCTGAACTGCTGGTGTCTGGAGCACCGGGAGGCTGCTGTCGACCTGCTGGTGTCCAGCTCTGGGCTGGCCTGGCCACTCTGCACCTGCAGCAGGGCCTAAAGGCAGGAGAAGCCCTGTTCCTTCACAAACACTGACCAAGTTTCCAGACAAGTAGGGGCAGGAAGTGAGACAGGTTGATCAATACCAAACTCGAAATGGAATCCAGAAATGGAAATTGCAGTCTAAGTGGGGAGAGGCGGCTGAACTTTTGTTTGTTTTTTTAACCTGGAAGTGCTGTTTTTAACTGTGGCTCATTGCTGTTTCCAAGCCTATAATCAGGCCTGGTCTTCTGCCACTCAATGATTATCCACTGATGCAGATGGTATGTATTGGAATGGAAAGCTATTCATTATACATATGTATATTAGTTAAAAACTCAAGTTTTGAGTAGTATTATGCTGAACTCTCATTTTAATTTTTAAAACTACAAATCCTTGCATATATTGATTTAAATGTAATATTTATACGGATAAAACTGGATAAATGTATCCCTTCCTGTCCTCTCAAAATAGATACTGATTCTTTTGAAGTGTTCAGGGATAACAAATGAGATTATACTTTTCCTGTAATTTGGGAATGATCTTGCTTCTTTATAGGTTCCAAAATCACAGATACTTCAGCTGTTAGGTGTTTTTGTGAGGCAAGGAAACATGAAGGATAGAAACCTCTAAGGGTTTCAAGGTCAAACTATTTCCTAATGGAGACTCTGTCTAGGACATTTTTAATTCCTAGAATAAAACAATTATTAGAGAAATTTGTACCAGTAATAAAATGCTTTTTGATTCTCATTTTTCCCAAGCAGATGCACATTTCTCAGCTACTGATTTCTGAACCCATTAGTGATGCCAAAAGGTACAAAGAGAGAGCTCGGTGAGGTGCCCTGCCGTTGGCGAGTGTGGGCACTGTGCTGTGGCTCCTCGAGAGCACCCTACAATTGAGCAGTTTGAAGGGGTACTTCAGTCTTTTCTACTGGGCTTTGTTAAGACTAAAGTCATGATTTTGTAGTTTATTTTTTTTGTGTGTTTTTGTTTGTTTGTTTTTGTGAGGCTGGGGATTGAACCCAGGGCCTTGTGCTTGCAGGGCAAACACTCTACCAACTGAGTTATATCCCCAGCCCCTATTGTTATTTTTTTGCAAACCAAAATAACTGTTCTGTTTGGAAGCTGCCAACCTTAATTTGTTCTTGATGCAAGAAGTCTCTCTACACCTTTAGACCAATGTTATCAAATGGAATTGTTCTCTTTTATTCATTTTAAGCCAAATCTTAAACCTCTTTTACCCACCCTCCCATGCTCTTGTGTGCTGTGGTGCATCTCATGGTAGCCCTTCCCATGAAAGAGAAGACAGGGCTGGGTGCAGCCAGGGCAGAGGTGTGCTGAGTGCTGAAGTTCCTGAGTTTGGCCCCACTCCGAGGCAGTGGTGACCACAGGCGATGGGGGCAAGGGTCACCAGTGTCAAGGGGTGGGGAGGTGAGGCCTGCCCCTGGTGAACTGGCCGGTGGCCCATGATCCTTCCACGTCATAGTGCCCAATGAAGGTGAACTGGGGATCTCCAAGTTCCCAAGCCCACCCATTTTAGAAAACCTACTCATGACCAAACAACAATTTTTCAAAGAATCAGGGTAATTATGAAAGAAATACTGAGGTTCTCTAGAAGTGCTTTTTCCAAATGATATTTCATTCATTCATTCATACATTCATTTATTCATTCATTGGTTCATTCATTACTTCTCAGCATTTACAAATGCCCACAGCCCTCAGCTTCGGACGGTGCCTCTCTGCACATGGGGAATATGGACTGGGATTCACGCTGCATTTGAAAAAAAATGAAAGCTTTATTTTCATTTTTTGAATTCCAAAACAAAAAATTTCAGACTGCTTTGATTAACTTAACTGAAAGTCATGTTCATGTCCATCTGGAATTACTTCTTCCCACTTAGTGAAGAAGGTGACTGTATGCATGTAATTATATAATCTGTTCATTATACCTTTGCATGGTTTCTTCAAGAAAACATGCTGTCCTCTGGTGTGACTTAGTGTTCTCATCTGCCCCTTTATTCCTCGGCCTCCCCACTGGCCTTGTTGCCTAAGATGAAGACTCTTCCACCTGCACCTCAGGTTCAGCCCGCGAATGGGAAATGTGCCCATTATCGCAACACTGACTGACCAGCAGCACGAACCTCTTTTGGAATTCATGAGCCACATGAATCTGCTGATGCTCCAGAAGGAGAAAATTCCCACAAATACAGATTTTTTCCATAAGATTTGTAAGGGCTTTGTAGGCTTCCTGGATATCATACATGGGCCTGGTTGGAGACTAACTGCTTCACAAACTCTGAATCAAGGAATCAAAAGAATATTAGACAGCAAACTGGAAATAAATCTTCCATAGAGTAATCATATGTGATTCCTATGCTAGTGATTTTTAACTGCATAACATATGCAATAATATGTCCAATTAAGTAATTAAATATTATAAACCAAAAAACTTAGGAGGAAAAAGAAGAAGAAAAAGAAAGTCCAGTTAAAATTAAATCAAGTAGCTGCCTTGAAATCTGACCCAAGATCACAAATATAAAACTATCCACATGATCAAAAATTGTGAATCAGGGCTGGGATTGTGGCTTAGGGGTGGCACTTGCCCAGCATGTGTGAGGCACAGTGTTTGATTCTCAGTACTGCATATAAATAAATAAATAAATAAATAAGATAAAGGTCCATCAACAACTAAAAAAAATTTCTTTAAAAAAATGTGAGTCAGGAGATATTTAAATTCTCCAACTTCTTTTTAGCAAACTGTGTCAAAATATTTCCCAAGTGATGAAATGGGTTTAATCGATACTGAATCTGCTGGAAAACCAGAACTGTCCCCATTAGTTTTCAGTGTATTTTGTTTGACTCTGATTTTCAGCCTAAAGCAAGGGAAGGCAGGGAGGGCATTTCCTGTGTGTCAGCAGACCTGTCCTTTCCTAACCCAGTCTCTGCTTCAACCGCCTGTAAACCTCCAGGCAACAAACCGTCCACCCTATGCCAGGTCCCCAGGAGGCTCTGCTGGGAAGATGGCCACCTGCCCAGGAGAGATTCTCCTGTGGAAGCTGGTGCTTAGGCCTGGCGTCACCCTGTCAGTGTGGTCCTTCAAGGCTCCTGCTGTGACGTCCGTCAGCAGTTGTCACTGTGAGCACACAGTAGGTAGCCTTGTGGAGGAGTCTGCATTTCCTTTGCCAGAGTCTCGTGGTTTTCTTCCAAATAGAGATGTAAAACCACAAGCTCAACTTTGAACAGCTGACTCCTAAAATCACATTTAGCCCATTCCCGGAGCTAAAGCGTGACCTCAAATTGGTGCAGGTCACATCAACCAGGTTCTGACAAGGTTCCCAGACAGGAATGGACGGCTTTCACCTGAAACCCACCAGGAAGCTCTCTGTGCACCTCTCAGGTGGGGCCTTGCTCTGCCCTGCCCCCTGCTGTCCCACAGGGTACCAGGGCCAGGACATAGCCAAGGCTCTCCCCAGGACTCCCCCACCCAGCCCCCCACACCATCTGGGATAAACTTGGCAAAACAATTCATTAACAGACTGAATGAACCTGGTGCTGCTGGAAGGCCTTTGTTTCCTCTGTAGCACTGATTTTCCTTTGTGGTGTTGGTTGATGCCCTGGTGCACATCGAGCCAGAATCTCTTACACCTGCAGCATTCAGTTTGGCTGAACTGAATATCACTAGAAAACAGGGTGGACAATTCAGTTGGTTCTGCTGTCCCTGAACTCTCTCATTTTGGAGATTGCACCTTAAAAACAATTAAAATTTTCTATGCAAATTGTATGAGCAGCTATTTCTACTCATGCAATTGGGTTGATCAATGCTCTCAAAGAACTCAGGATTACGATTCCAAATAAAACATATTTTCTTCAATTGTAAGAACAACTGCATTGCAAAGTTTTAATTATGTAAATTCTGCTCTTTGAAAGATCTGTTGGGGCTTTGTTCCGTTTCCCTCTCCCACCAGAGTGCCCTCCGAGAGTTCCTCGCCGCCAACATGTTTGTACAATGGGTCTTCTTGTGTCTTGTGTCCTGCGGGGCAGGTCCCTCCCTGTCCTGCGGTGGTGCTGGTGTCGTGCGTGGTCACTGCATGGCAGCGCGTTGGTCGTGGATCTGTGTGTGACTGTGTACCACTGGCGTGCTAACACTGTGTTTCTGTAACTGTTTGCGCTGCTAGCTGCTACACTGAAGCAACCATGCTGTTCTCAAGGCAGTCCACCCTTGATGATTTAGATGGACAAGACGCTGTTCCTAAGACGAGCGAGCGCGCTCGGCCTAGGCTCCGTAAAATGCTCAGCATGGACATGTCCTCCTCGTCAGCTGACAGTGGCAGCTTAGCATCCAGGTGCTTACCTTGTGCATGCTTCCTCCCCGGGTTTCATCTCCCTCCCTGTGCGTGGCCCCTGAGAACTCGGATGCACCTCATCTTTCTGTTAAGAACTTGCATGTCTAACAGAAGCATGACCACCACCCTTCAGAGACATCCTGGCTCCCAGGACAGCTTTCCACGAAGCTCATGTCTCCTTAGTTTTTGTCTGTTAGGAATTTCTTAAAATTCCTGATTGCTGACATTGACCTCCATTTTTTAAGCACTTCACACTTTCCATTTTCAAAGACATAATCATGTTCCAGGCATTTGATTTAGAGCTTTCGTAGGCAATCCTCATGGAGTAGAAAGAAAACATTTTCTCATGATTTTACAAAAAAACCCGTACATATGCAGTAGGAAAAAGTCTGAAAAATCTGGGATCAACGGTCACTTTAAGTTGATACAGAATAAATGTTTTATTTGCATAACTAACATAGAAGTCAGAATACATCTTACTATCCATTGGCCTTGGGGCGGATGTGATTATGCAGTAGAATATTTCACCTTTGTAGATCATAATTTGTTTTATTTGGAAATAATTACTCCTGGCCTGTTTCCTCACTAAGTCCTGCCATAAGACGCTACTCATTGAGGAACGAGTTCACCGGCATGCAATCCAGAGCTCCTTCTTTGAATGGCCTTAAGTGGGAAGCAGGGGGACCAGCCAGGCTCTTTATCCTGACATGAACGTAACCCAGTTCAAAATGGGTTCTGCTCCCGCACCTCACGAGGCAGAGCAGAGGGCCTCACCTTCTGCTGCAGCCTGTGTCTTGATGCACACTGCAGCGAGTGGGGCTGGTGCTGCCCGCAGTGCCTCCTGCTGTGCGTCCTCTGCAGATGCAAGTCCATGTGGAGTACCCTCAGCCCCTCAGGCCCACACATGCCCCCAGACCTGTGCTTCCAGTGGCTACATGCTGGAGGTGAGGCCTGTGGAGCTGGGGCCAGGGGTCAATTCCATGGCCTTCCTGGGAGGCTATGTCTAATTGTGGTAAGTCTCAGCAAAAGTCCTGTTGGACCCGACAGTCCAGGAACCTCCTACCTAATGAGGTCGTTGAGAGCCAGAGTGCTGGGGATATTCCACCTGAGCAGGCATGGGTTCTGTGGTCCCAGGACTCCAGGAAGGGCTCTGCCGAGGTTCCCTCTTCACTCAGGGGCATGTCTAAATGCATTATCCTGCATCTGAGACCCAAGTGTTCAAGGAAGCTGCCTGCCCAGCATGGCGAACAGTGATGGTGCCTCCCTCAGAGGAGCAAGGGCACATCCCCCAGCTCCAACAGCCCAGCAGGCACTGCCCCACTGGCAGCAGTGAAAGGCATGCCTCTCACTTCAGGGCAGGCTGCTCTGCTGCCATCTGACCTTCCTGCACACTCTGACAGGGGACATTAGCAGAGGGTAGGAAAGGGAAAGGATCCGAGAGGGAAACACAGGGCAACCAGAGTAGTAACTGATGCTGAGACTAGAGCAGCTTCTGGAAGAGAACAATGGCAGAGGAGGTGGCAGAAGTGCAGCGGAGCTGTTGAAGGGAAGGACAGAGTTCCCCTGGCACAGCAGATGTCAGGAGGGGACTTGCTCTGGGGAGAGGAAATGCGGGTAGATGACCTGGAGCTCAGGGAGCAGGGCTGTGGCAGTGGGTGGCGGGTTGTGGGCAGTGGGCTGGTGGAAGTTCAGTCAAATGACTACACACCGATGAGGAAAGGCAGGGGATGGGGAAGTGAGGAGCAAAAGCCAGTATTGCAGAGGGGGCCTTTCCAGTTCAGCCACTGTCTATCACGTCTGTCACTCCCTGGTGGTCTGGGAGGGTCCCTTGCGAAGGACTGAGTAGAACACAACTTGGTCCACACCCAACCACAGAGCTGGCATGGCTTCTCTTTCCACATGGCTTCTCCTCCTCTGCTCTTGTCTGAAGAAGCTGACGGTAGGTGTGCTGCGCTGTCTTGGTCTGGACTCAGGGCTCTGACTCTCCATGCTGTCTGCAGAACCTGTGCCTAGGTGGTGACACGCTCTGCTTCTGAGGTGTGCGCCCACTGTCCTCCTTGGCCTCCAGAGACACTGTGGCCGTTTCTTCTGATCAGGAGCAGGGTCCTGGGGAGGCCAGCAGAGGGACCGAGGGAGGTGGGGCCTGAGCCATCTACAAGCCCCCATGCTTCCGCTTGGGCCTTCTGAGTGTCTTGAGCATGCGGGGAGAGCCTGAGGAGGGCGGGTGCTCAGACGGGGCTCTCGCCCCCCCTGTCTCCACAGTGAGCCCACGCAGTGCACCATGCTGTACTCACGCCAGGGGACCACAGAGACCATCGAGGAGGTGGAGGCCGAGGCGGAGGAGGAGGTTGTGGGCCCCATGCCTGAGCTCCAGCTCCAGGAGGAAGTCGTGGGCCCCGTGCCTGAGCTCCAGCTCCAGCTTGGGGACGGCCAGGCAGAGGAAGAAGAAGAGGAGGCTGAGTTTGACCCTGAGGAGGCCGGCCTCACTCCCGAGGAGGAGCTGCCTCAGTTCTCCACTGACGAGGGTGATGTGGAGGCCCCACCCTCCTACAGCAAAGCCGTGAGCTTTGAGCACCTGTCCTTTGGCTCACAGGGTGACTCTGGGGGCAAGAACCACATGGTGGTCAGTCCCGATGACAGCCGTACCGACAAGCTGGAGTCCAGCATCCTGCCACCCCTGACCCATGAGCTGACGGCCAGTGAGCTACTACTAAACAAGTAAGGGTGATGCTTGGCTGTATGTGGGAAATGGGCATGCACAGAGAAGGCTCCCTGGCATGGGCAGCCCACAGGGCTGCGTGCAGGGAACGGGCATGCACAGAGAAGGCTCCCCTGGCATGGGAGGCCCACAGGGCTGTGTGCAGGGATGGGCATGCACAGAGAAGGCTCCCCTGGCATGGGCGGCCCACAGGGCTGTGTGTAGGGATGGGCATGCACAGAGAAGGCTCCCCGACACTCAGAGCAGTGCACGGAGTAGGCCCTCCTGCTCCTCACTCTTCACAAACCCCTCCCAGAGACTCACATCCACGTTCATCACCACAGGAAAATCCCTGATCCAAATTCAGGACTTCGGAGCACTGACATGATGCAGGAAGTGGGTGATTTCATGCCATGAAACTTTTGTTTCATGCATGAAAAATATTGAAATATTGTATCCAATTACCTTCAGGCTATGTGGAACATAAGTAAATTCTCACTGAGAATTGGGTTCCAACCCCACGATCTCTCATTTTGTATGTAGATATTCCAAAATCTGAAAAAACTCAAAATCCAAAACACTTCCAATCATAAACATTTCAAACAGGATACTCAACTGGGATGAGGTTATCTCCAAACAAAGTATGGGACCCAGGAAGCAGAGTGGGGCCCTGCAGGAGGATCCAGTGAACTTGAGTGTCCTGGAGAAACCAGTAGGAGTCTGAGCCCAGGGCATTTCCACAGGATGTTCCATGATGAGGAGCTGGAGCAGTCAGAGAAGTTCTACGTGGGCCAACCCCGGTTCCTGCTGCTCTTCTACGCCCTGTACAACACCCTGGTGGCCCGCTCCGAGATGGTGTGCTACTTCGTGATCATCCTCAACCACATGGTCTCCGCCTCCATGATCACACTCCTGCTGCCCATCCTCATCTTCCTCTGGGCCATGCTGTCTGTGCCCAGGCCCAGCCGGCGATTCTGGATGATGGCCATCGTCTACACCGAGGTAGGTAGTCAGGGCCCGGACCCTCCGCAGGTTCACGGTAATGGTCACCGACAGGCACCCAGCACTCAGGGCTGTGTGTCTGTCCATTCCTCACACGGTTGTTGCTCAGATCCCTCCACCTCAGACCAGGAAACAGTGGGGCCATGGCTCCCCAGCTGCCAAGGGTGGGAAGGCTCTTGGAGCTGGGTCCAGACCCAGCATTGACCACTGAGACAGCAGCAGAACCAAGCTGAGTGCCCACTGCGGCAGATGCCCAGGGACACTGCCCTGGGCTGGGCAGTGAGGCAGTGTGGCTGTAGCCTGATGCAGCGTGTGCAGTTCCCAATCTCATCCCCAACGTCAGTCTCCAATCCCACACAGAACATCTGAGCACACGGGAACCTGAAGAGCTGGGAGGGTGGGCGGCCCACACGCTCTCCTTGTGTGAGGGGAGGACCCGGGGAAGCTGCCTGCCAGTCCTGTGGTCTGAGTCCCATCCTGCCCCATTAAATAAACAGGGGCCAGGGCCTCAGGGGAGGTGGAGAGAGGATTGCAGACTGCCTCCTGTCCCACGTTCTTTGTGTTCTTAGGTTTGTGAGGAAGATGATTGGTTTTCCTCCCCGATTCTCACTTCCAACACCCTGTAACTGCTTCTTAAAGTACAGGCAGAGCTTGGACATTTTGTAGGTTAGCAAGTAATTCAGCCATCAAATTAAAAGACGGTCATATAGTAAAACATCTGTTTTAGTCACTTTTCCTTGCTGTGGCCAAAAACCTAGCAAGAACAACTTAGAAGAGGAAAAGTTTATTTTGAGCTCATTGTTTCAGAGGTTCAGTCCATGGTTGGTTGACTCCATAGCTCTCGGCCCGGGGATGAGGCAGAACATCATGGTGGAAGGGGAAAAGCATCTCAGGACATGATAGAGGAGGAAGGGGGAGCTCTGCTCACAGGGGACACAAAATAGAAACCCCGAAGGCACACCCCAGTGACCCACCTCCTCCAGCCACACCCAACCTGCCAGTTGATTCACGGGGGAGTAAGACACTGATCAGGTTACAGCTCTCGTCATGAGAGCTCACCTCATTTCACACATGAACTTTTGGGGGGACAACTCAAACCTAAGCCATAACCACATTTCAGAAGTATTTAGTTAAGGTACTGACAATGTAAGTCCCATTTCCATAAGAATGTAAAGACAGGTGCATCCGTGACTGTGACTGACTGCACCACAGTCATGCTCAAGTGCTGGGTCCTGAGCACCACGCTCATCGTGTCTCTCTGGGAGGGGTCACCCTGACCCTGCTCACCTTGAGGGCATTTATCAGACTCCGGTCCCACTCAGGAGGGGAAAAGAGGGCCACGAGAACGTGCAGAAGGGAGCAGGAGCAACTTGGCAGCTCTCTTGGTTCCCTTGGGCCTGTCCCCTTTCTGCCCACCGAGGAGGGAAACGAATGGGAAGAGAAGTTACTGCTGGTTCACTGCACAAGCCGAACCAGCTGCCGAACACTGGGCACTGCACTGGGCACGAGGGACTGACAGACTGACATGGCCTGTAGAGATGAGGACAGTGAAACTCACATACAAGGCTGCATGTGTCAGGCAAAATGAGCCAGGCTCAGAAAGCTTTAACATGCGTTGATAAGACGGTATCGTGAAGATCAGAAATCAAACTGATGCATGATACGGATGAGGGTTGGAGAGCAGAAGCGATGTGTGCATAGCTGGAGGTGCACACCAGATGATGCTTCTATCAGCTCTCTCCTAAACACCACATTTAATATCCAACTTAGTTTGCACAAGAGGCGTGGCTGAGGCAGCGGTGTCAGCCGTCTGGTGGCTTTGCTGCATCCAGGATGGAGCTGGACATCGCTCCTGCTGGAGGGGCCGTGGTCGTGAGGTTGACCTGGTCACCGTTCCACATGACCGTGGGGTACCCTCCACCAAAACCATGTGGATGTTTTTCCTCATCTATACCTATCCCTGAGGGAACTGGCCTCGGCTCTCGTCCTGTGTAGGTGGCCATCGTTGTCAAGTACTTCTTCCAGTTTGGGTTCTTCCCCTGGAATAAGAATGTGGAGCTGTACAAGGACAAGCCCTACCACCCCCCCAACATCATAGGCGTGGAGAAGAAGGAGGGCTACGTCCTTTATGACCTCATCCAGCTCCTGGCTCTGTTCTTCCATCGCTCCATTTTGAAGGTAGGTGTCTGGTCCTCGGGTCCCTCAGCCTGGGACTGCAGGCCTCAGTGTCCCTGGGACCTGGGCCTCAGGGGCCATGATGGCCAAGGAGTTGGTGGGGGACGTGCAGGAGTGAGGTCCTCTCTAAGAGCAGCTATGTCCATGCAGGGGACACCTTCTCCTGTCCTTGCTGTGCTCACAATGGAACTCGTGGTAAATTCTCCCCACATTTCCACAAGTCACAATCAGCCCACCCGTGGGGCCTGGCTTCAGTGTGTGTGGTGTCTTAACCCCAGGGTAGTGACAGCCACTTGGTCGAAGCCAGAGCATCAGAAGGCCAAGAGGGGCTTTGGCCACCTGGCCTGGAGTCCACATGGTCCTCAGCATGCGAGGAAGGACCCAGATCCAGGGGCAGAAGCCTGACCTGGCAATCAGGTGCTGGGAGGCTCTGGCTCCTGGGGCACTCTGCCCAGCAGGTGCAGCCATGCTGGGGCTCACCTGTGTCCAGCAGCACCTGTGCACCTGACTTCTCCACCTCCAGCTGTGCACATATCGCTTCTGCTCTCCAACCCTCATCCTTTGCATGGAAGCAGAAACCAGGCTCTGCAGAGGGATGGCCATTGTGGATGCATGCCTGGGCCAGGCTTTGCTTCGCCTCATTTCTTTTCTTCTCTTTTCTTTTTTTTCCTTTTTCTTTTTTTTTTTTTTTTCTGCTACCAGGGATTGAACCCAGGGTTGCTTAACCCCACTGAGCCACATCCCCAGCCCATTTCATTTTTTTATTAAAAAATAAGTTGCTTAGGGCCACACTAAGCTGCTGAGGCTGGCTTTGAACTTGCCATCCTCCTGCCTCAGCCACCCAAGCCACTGTGGTTACAGGCGTGTCACCCCCCCACACTCCCGCCGGTTGAACCAGACTTTTTGAGTAGAATCTTAGCAGCTTTGTTTCTGGTGAGCCCTGGGTGAGCCAGGCATGGCCTCTGGCCAGGCAGAGGGGGAGAGGGTGGTGGTGTCCTTCAAGTGGAGGCGAGAGAGTGCAGGCAGGGGAGCTGAGCCAGCAATGGCAGCTGAGGGTGGTACTTCAGAGGCCAGCTGTGTGTCCTGGGAAGTCTGCTGCTCAGGGGACAGGCAAGCAACTGCCATCTCACCCTGGCCACCTGCCAGCTTTCTCTGCACCCCCTCAGGGTATAGCCAGACCTGGGGAGCCACTCAGTCACCCTGCTCCTGGGACCTCGCACAGTTCTAGCCAGTGAGCTTTCTTGGGTTCCTCTTGGTTTCTGATTGCAAGGAAGAGCTGAGGCACAGATGCTGTAGGAAAGGGAGCCAGTGTCCTGCCTGATGCTGGGCCTTACTGTCCCTCTCCTGCCTTCTCAGTGCCATGGCCTGTGGGATGAAGATGACATCGCAGACGGTGGTGACAAGGAGGAGTCTGACGACGAGCTCTCCCTCAGCCACGGCAGGAGAGACTCCTCTGACTCACTGAAGTCCATCAACCTGGCCGCCTCTGTGGAGTCCGTGCATGTGACCTTCCCTGAGCAGCCCACCGCCATCCGGAGGAAACGCTCGGGCAGCAGCCCCCAGATCTCCCCGGGGTCCAGCTTCTCTTCAAATAGGTCAAAAAGAGGTATTGGTCACGAGGCATGCGGGGCCGCAGTGACCCCAGGTCTCTCACTCTTCTGGTGCCTGTGGGTCCGGGGCAAGGAGTTTACCTAGTGTTACTAACAAACACATCATAGTATCAAAGAGGGCTCTGAAATCAGACAGGCCTAAGGTCAAGTGCCCCTTGGCTGTGGGACCTCATTGCCTAAAACATCTCACTCCTCCTAGGAACAAGACGTCAGATAGCTATGACCAGGGACAGCACTCTGCCTGGTACTCAGGAAGTGAGTGTCGGGTACCTGATCATCATGCCTCCTCTGCAGAAATTCTTCTGAGCACGTCTGGAGTGCACAACCCATTTTGAAGATGTTCTATCAAGAGGGCTTTAGCAAAGCTCTCCTGGAAGAGCTGGGCCTTGGCGTTAGGGCTCAGGCCTGCGGCTTGTGTGTCACACCTTCAGAGCCGTCTCTAGAGGCTGACCCTGGCAGACAGGGTCTTATTTGTTTACCATTTGGAGAAATTAGGATTTGGAAAAAGGCATGGGTCATGGAACCTGTCTGGAGAAGCTGTATCCTAGGACTCTATTTGACCCAATAAAAACTGTTCTTCCAATGTGTTTCTTCCTAGGACAGAGATGAAACAACTGTCCCAGGAAGAGCCACCACTGGGTATAAAACCCATGGTCCTCCCTTAGTATGGAAGTCTCCACCTGCCCAGTTGTGTTCACGAGGCCCCTGTGCACGTTCGTCCCTCAGGACAGCTCATGCCACCCTCCTCTGTGCGGGCCTCAGGGCCTTCTCTGACACTGTTGGCAAAGCTGTTCCTCATACTCCTCAGGGATTTCTGTCATTCCTTGTTATCTCCAGGCAGCACCAGCACCCGGAACAGCAGCCAAAAGGGCAGCAGCGTTTTGAGCATTAAGCAAAAAAGCAGAAGAGAGCTGTACATGGAGAAGCTCCAGGAGCACCTAGCCACAGCCAGGGCACTCACCATCAGGAAGTGAGTGCCACCAGCCATGCCCCCTCGGGGCGGGAGCGGGTGCGCCCCCTTCCTGCAGGCCAGGAAGCTGAGGCGCTGAGGGGGACCTCTCCCACCGTAAGTGTCACCTGCTCACAGCAGGATGAAGCGGCCTGTGGTCTTGTTCACAGCAGCCTTTTCTCAGTCAACACGGCTCCATTCCGCATGCTGGAGTTGGTGCACACGCCTTCTCTATTTCAGCAGAATAGATGAGCAACTCCAAGGGCTCAGGTACAGACTCACAGACACTAGAAAACTCTGCAGCCCACAGAGAGGGAGGTGACATGACAGCAGAGCAGCTGGGACCTCCCCCAGGGAAGGGTGCAGAGGCACCTGGGGGAGAGGACTTGGTCAACGCACAGGTCCTTCCCACCTGCTGAGGGTCAGGGGGCAGCTTCCAGAGAGCAACTGGAGTGAGCGAGGGGCCCGCCTGGACACAGGCTGAGTGCAGGAGCACCAGCAGCACCTGAAGGTGGCCTGGCACGCGAGGCAGAACCCAGAGCACAGTGCACCCAGGCAGAACCTAGATAGAGCAGCCGGAGCCGGGGCACAGCCACAGGCCAGCCAGGTGGAGAGACCCAGGCTGTGCCTGGGAGCCCTGCAGGCAAGGGCCCTAAAGCTGAAGTGGCTCCTGGCCACCTGGGTGGCAGCCTGACCTGCAGGTCTGAGCACCCTGTGTCCCCTCACATGGGTCCCACCCTGGCACCGGGTTCCCCGATTACATGTGTTCACAGAAGAGGGGAGCAAACTGCAGGACTGCGTGGGAGCTTCACCCCAGCCCACCCTGGCTCCATGCTTCTCCGCCATGGTCTAGTCAAGAGAAGGCTGCAGGGCCTCCAGGGAGGGAGCTGGGGCAGCTGCCTGGGCACTGAACCCGCCGCGTTCCTGTGTGACCAGGCACAGCCCAGGCACCCCCGAGGCCGAGGGAGCCCAAGAGCGGACGCGGCGTCTCAGGCCTCCTGATGGTGGCGGGCTCTCTGTCCTGCAGGACTCTGCAGCTCTACGTGCCGGTCCGGCAGTTCTTCTACAACCTCATCCACCCTGACTACAGCGCCGTGACCGACGTCTATGTGCTAATGTTCCTGGCCGACACCGTGGACTTCATCATCATCGTCTTCGGCTTCTGGGCCTTCGGGGTAAGTTGGGGGAAAGCACCTGGGTGCCCATCGGCTGTGAGGGATGGCTTCCCACCCCAAGAACTACCCCTGTCTCCTCCCCAGAAACACTCAGCGGCTGCAGACATCACCTCCTCGCTCTCGGAAGATCAGGTCCCAGGGCCGTTCCTAGTGATGGTCCTCATCCAGTTCGGGACCATGGTGGTAGACCGGGCCCTCTATCTCAGGAAGACAGTGCTGGGCAAGGTCGTCTTCCAGGTCATCCTGGTGTTCGGGATCCACTTCTGGATGTTCTTCATCCTCCCAGTCGTGACTGAGAGGTGAGATTCTGAAGCTGCTGTGTGTCCCACATCCACCAGAAGGCCGGCAGGAGGCCAATGGGGTCTGCCACATGGTGGAGGGTTCAGTAACAGGGGCCTGAGAAGCTCCTGGCAGGGTCTGGGCACTGGGCAGGATGGGGGAGGAGCCCTGTGCCCAGATGCTGCCATGAAAACCAGCCCCTGCTGCTGGTTAGCATGAGGTGGAGGCCAGTTGGGCCAGGGAGGTGGACACCCAGCCTGAGCTCCGAAGGAAAGGGTGCGGGGATGCCTGAGGGTGGCCGCTGTCCTTCCCTGCACTGGTCCTCACTCCCTCTGTGCTGGTCCCGCCTCAGTTCTTCTATGCCCTCTTCCCTCCTGCCTCCACTTTCATCTGCCTCCTCAGACCCACCCTCCGCCCGGTCAGCCCTCGTGCCAAGGTGGTGCTTAGTGCCTGAGCCCAGGAGGGGCCTGGGCAGTCTAGAGAGCAAACAGAAAGGCCGTTGTCAGGTCCCACAATGTTCACCTGGGGGGACAGTGCTGCTCTTCCCAGCGAGCGCTCCTGAGCTCACAGACAAAGCTGTGGAGCTCCCAAGCAGCAACACCCGAATCCAGGGGTGCTGCACCCTGGGAAGCCCTTTCCCAGATGCACACAGTGCTGGCCCCAGGCGTCATGGAGGAGGCCAGGTAACAGGGTGCACCTGCATCTCCCATCCCCACCGTGCTGCCCAGGCTGGCAATGGTGCCTTGGCAAGTGCGAATAGGAAGTAATGGGAGTGGATTCACCGCTGTCACCTGGCTAACCATGGGGTTCCCTTGCTGGTGGGAAGTGGAGAGGCTCTCATGGCAATGTGGTTAGCACCCTAGGAACTGCTGCTTGTGACAGTTGATGGCGGCTGTGCCGTGCTTTAAAGGAATGCGGACAGGACAGCTTTTCCCAAGTCCTAGGCAGAGTTGCTCAATGAAGGGCCTCATCCAGCAGGCACCAGGAGCCGCCCGTCGACTGCGCACGGCTGGCAGGAGGGCAGTGCCGCCCAGGTCAGGGGGACGCCTCGGGTGGAGCAGCCAGGTGAACTCATGCAGAGAGGATGGGCAGGACGGCACCAAGCCTCCTACTGGCTGTACTTTGCAGCGAGTGTACTTTCTCTACAAGCGTTGATCACGTCTGTCCTTGAAGTCAGAAGTAAACCGCATTCAGTCCTGGTGGCCACGTGGAGAGTCAGGGCCTCCTGGCGTTTAAAGCGTCAGGCAGGCTGTGTCTGCAGGGCTCCTGGTCGCCCTCCATTTTGCAGCAGGAAAGGCCTCGGAGAGCTCACTCTGCCTCCACCTCCACAGACCCCAGGAACAAGCGCCTCCATGCCTGCCAGCTCCTCATGGAGAGCCCAGATACTGCCCAGCCCTTGGGGCCGTGGCTGTGCATTGTCCACTGCAGTCACCGGCCCCATGGGGACTGTCCTGTCCGCACTTCCCAGGAGGTGTCTTGACGTCACCCAACCTGCTGTGCATCATGCATCTTGGAAAGGTCCCACCACCCCGATCCCGGCAGAGCATACAGGGTCCAAGGCTCGGCTCCCTGCTGCTTCCCATCTGGGAGCCCACGAACCCAGAGCCTCCAGGACACGCAGCAGCAGGCCACAGAGCCTCTAGCGGGTCAACTCCCGGCTGGGTGCTTCCTGCTGTGTTGGTGTCCTCTTAACCTCAACAGTATCACCACAATACAGTGTCATTTTCAGTGGACCCTGCATGGGCCTTGTGGGCTGAAACCAGGCGTGGCAGGCCTGCCTTCCTCCCTAAAGCTGCTCGGAGAGTCCCTGGCTGTGGCCTGCCTCATCCTCAGAGCCAGCATCAAAGGCTGGTCTCTCCCCGCGGCATCTCCCTGGTGGCCCTTCTTCCACGGACACGTCTCCCTCTAACACAGTTTGATCCCACCGTGCAGGGTTCAGGGGGGTCACAGGGTCACAGGCCCACGTGGCTGCCCCAGCAGAGTCTGTGCGTCCCATCTGCATAGTGCTCTTGGCCAGGCAGGACGACACAGGCCCAGGATCAGGGCAGCACACCTCGAGAGCCTGGCTCTGCCCACCGCACCGCCTGACCAGGCTTTGAAGAGGCGTGCAGGACGGTGACTCTCTCCAGCCAGTTACAGCTGGGAGGCCCACAGGCCGCAGTGGTGGTTTGCATTGGACCCCTTGTGGATGACCCCCCAGGGCTCATTCAGGGGTTCCTGATCCAGTGCCTTTGCTCACGACCCATGAAGTCACTCCTGTGTTGTCTGATGGGTGCCAAACCGTACATAATTATGGAAAGTGGCTGTCTTAGAATCTGAGACTATTCTTGCACTGAGTGCCGATGCCCTTGGGCTGGCTTTGTCCCCTCCTAGCTCAGGCTGCTCCCGCTCTCCTCCTGTGGCTGGTTGGCTGAGCGGTGGTGTGGTCTGCAGGCTCCTCTTCCAGCAGCACCCCAGCCGCAGGTCTGCACCGGGGGAACTTTGTCTGTGGCTGCCCTCGCCATGACTGCCCACCTCCTGCTCTGTCCCTTCTCATACACTCCACAGCCCGTGACCTCACATGGTCGCACAAGGGCTGCTCTGGGGTGTGGAGGAGCTGTGGTCGTGTGTGAGGAGATCTATTCGGGACCTGAGAGGAGGGGTTAGGAAGTCGGAGAGCAAGTTTAGATGAGCAGATTTTTCTCTATTGAATCAAATTTTAAAATGAGATTTTCTATGTTATCTTTAAATTTTTAACAATTCATGCTTATTGCATTTTATGAAAGTATTGGTTCACTATATTTAGGAAATTTTAAAAGATAAAATAAAACAGTGCTGGGCATGATGGCACACCCCTGTTATCCCAGTGACTCCGGAGGCTGAAGCAGGAGGATCTCAAGTTCAAGGCCTGCCTCAGCAACTCAATGAGGCACTAAGGTACTCAGTGAGACCATCTTAAAATTTTTTAAAAATTAATTTAAATTGGAAAATAAACCAATTGAGCCTCTACCAGGAGTTTAAGACACACTTCGTCCATGGGAGATGCTCATTCCTCCTGAGAGCCCTGCTTGTCCAGGACAGCAGAGAAGGAGGAGGAGGCCTGCAATCAAAGCCAGGCCTATGTGAGCCCATGCCCCAGGGTACAGGGCACTGTGGCAAGTCCTGCCCTCGGGCTGCAGAGGTCTTCCCATCTGCTGGAGCAGGACCTGGAGCCTCACCACAGGCCGCTCCTGGTGGAACGCCCCGTCTGTCTTCAGGTTCTGATGCCTAATGTGGGTGTCCCAGGACAGCGAACCCATCTTCACTGCCAGCCTGGCGCTGATAACACCATTTCTGGATCCACACTACACCACTCTCAGGGGCTGACACACAAAATGTATTTTCCTTGTCCACACATTGCTGCTGAGCAGACACTGACTTGAACTCACACCCCGGGCAGCATGTGATCCGCAGCCACCCTGGAAAGGCCTGGGAGTTTCCTGAAGCTTTCCTGCTCCCCCGGGTGGGACCTGGCAGCCCCACCATGTGGAAATGCAGACCGAGGTCCACACCAGACCTTCCATAAAATCCACACAGCTCCCACCAATCACCAGCAACAGGGAGGAAGCTGGATGCCCAGGGAGCTCTGGAGGGAGGATCACATCTGTTGGACGCGCACAGGGATGGGACCCCCCCTGTGGAAGCCCCCAGCCCCCTGCCCAACAGCGCAGCTGAACCTCGAGTGCTTACGCTATGCGAAGAGGTCAGACAGATGGAGCCGGCGCTGCATGTGCCTGAGTCTCAAGTCCAGAAAACTCCAGCCCATCTGCAGCAAGGGGGCAAGGACCAGGGGCAGCTGCGTGTGGGGTGAGGGAGCGAGAGGACACGGGCCACAGAAGGCCCCAGAAAGCCCAGGCATGGGGCCTCGGGGACCACACAGGCCTCTGCTGGGCTGTCCCAGTGGCTGGTTACATCTGTACAGACGTGGATCTGTTGCTAAATCACACACCAGGGGTCTGCTCCTTCTCTCCGTGCCACCTACGTCCTAACAGAGCTGTGAGAAGAAAGAAGTCTTTCAGAACCCTAGTTTCCACGTGGACACTTTCCCGAGTGTCTCTGGGCATGTGGGAGGATGCTGAAGGGGCGTGGGGACAGAGGCAGGAACTGAGGGAAGCCCTGAATCCCACCTCAACCATGGCCCCAAGGAGGAAGCTCAGGCGTGTTTCCTGTTAAATGTGAAGAAACTGGACTCAGAAAGAGTAAGTGAGCTGGTCAGGGCATGCTCACTGCGGCTGCAGATGCTTTCGCTGTTTTCTCCCCTCTGATGATGATGATGATGATGATGATGATGATGATGATGATGCTCCTTACTCCCTACTGTTTGGGAGGCTGAGGCTGGGACCCAGTGCTCACACCTGCCACTCCCACGGGCTCTCCCACTGCACTGCGTCCCCAGCCCTCACAGACCTTTATTAAACGAAGAAATGGGCTTCCCCTGTGGCCCAGGTGGGGCTGTCTCGAGTGATGCCCCCATCTGTGAACACCTCCCAAGGTCATTGCGTGCAAGAAGCATCCTCAGGGTCTCAGCAACATCATGGACAATGCCAGTCCCACATCGTCCATGGTCGCCCTGCCATCACTTGTCAGGAAGCAAGGACAGATCCGGGACACATGGCCACCCCCGGCCCTCTGCAGGGGAAGCCCCAGGGGAAGAGGGCTGAGCACACTGCCAGGCCTGCACTCCAGAGAGGGAAGCACCGCTTCTCACTGGCTGGTCCTGGTGGAGAGAAAACAAAGACAGTAGTGACCGTAAAGGAAAGTCAGTGGCCAAGAAGGACCATCCGGGATGACCACCCACCAGGGGTCCCTCAGACCCCACCCTGAGGTCCTGTGGATGGGGCTAGTCGGAGCCCAGGTGGCCAGGCCCCGGCTCCCTCCAAGCCAGAGCCGCAGGCCAGATGTCCTGCAGGTACCCTGCCCCATGGCCCGTGTCAGAGGTAGAGAAAGAAACCGAGGCTCCACTTCTCAGAATCCTGTCTCCACGTGCACAATGTATCCATCTTCTTAAAACCTATAATTCTAAATACACGGCTTTTCCTCTCCTGAGCTCTAAATTGGTCTTTGGCAGCTTCGTGGCCCCCGCTGTAAGAAGGCTTTCTTAGCAGAGGCACGTGGTAGTGATCTAGTTTAATTGTGACCTAAGCAGGTCGGAGGGTCCCTTCCCAGCAAACTTGTTAAACCATTAGATTTTCTTACCCCCCTTTCACCTTTGAAGTGCTCTGCTGTGTAGACAGAATTGCCTTGAAGGGACAGAGGAGAAATCAGCAGCTTCTTCTTGGTGTGTTACCAGGGATTGAACCCCGGGGCCACTTAACCACTGAGCCACATCCCCAGCACTCTTAATGTTTTATTTTGAGACAGGGTCTTGGTTGCTTAGGGCCTCACTTAGTTGCTGAGGCTAGCTTTGAACTTGTGATCCCCCTGCCTCTGCCTCCTGCACTGCTGGGATGACAGGCATGAGGTGCCACACCTGGCTAGGTTCTTGGTTTCTTGATTTTGTTTTCTTTCTAAACAAGTGTCTTTTGCACCAGAAAATTGCTCCCTTCCTCCACCTTGCCTGTGTTCACATTCCAGGAAATTCAGCCAGAACCTGGTTGCTCAGCTCTGGTACTTCGTGAAGTGCGTCTACTTCGGGCTGTCCGCCTACCAGATCCGCTGTGGCTACCCCACACGCGTGCTGGGGAACTTCCTCACCAAGAGCTACAACTACGTCAACCTGTTCCTGTTTCAAGGGTAAGGACACCATGTCACCTGGTCAGTGGAGGAGCTGAGGCTGCCGTGCAAAGGCCGAGTTTCCGGGCTGGGATGAGAGGACCGGGACAGGAGCCTGGAACTCTCTGGGTGTGGGCGGAGGAGCAGACATGCCTGCTTCCGGCCCTCCTGTGTATGGTTGCCACACACCTGACCAGGAGGTCATCCTAGGGTCAGCCACAGGGGCAAGTGTCCACTTCAGCGTCTTGCAGGAGACTTCCAGATGGTGGAGTTGGCTTCTGGCTCAGGTAGCGCACAGCCTGGAGTCTGATTATTACAATGTACTGTGGGACTTTCTGTGTAGAGTAAGGGCATCCACTAAGAGGGGCCTCCCTTCCACTCGAGGCCTGATGCCAGCCGATTGCTCCTAAGGCTCCGGGAGCATGTGCATCCCTACAGTGCGGGGCCAAGCAGCACCCTCTGCCTCCCCGTGGCCGTGGATGATGAGGTCCTGCAGGACACTGGGCCACCACAGCACAGACCTGGGAGGACTAACACGGAGGCTGCTCTGGATGCTGCTCGCCCTCCTTGCTGAGCTGCGCTCCATTCATTTCCAGCCTGGGCCGGGCCTGGCATTCTGCCAGGGGCTGGTGTCCACTCTAGAGCTGAGATAGCCCGTGGGAGCTTCTGAGTCACGGTCAGGATGGATGTGGCTCCCGAGCCTGGGAGGAGTACTCCTCAGAGCCCAGACCAGCTGGTTCCGAAACACACTGAGCTGCAAGAGGCTGAGCCCAGGCCTTGGCCTCAGCCTCCCCGCCACCCGCACAACGCCCTGGGTCCACAGCCCCCACTGCCAGCGCCACCCCTGCTCCCTCCGGCGTCACCCACGGACTAGGGTCTGACTTACTCACCCACACACCACAAACACTGTGCCCAGCACCACCAGCCAGCAGTCTTAGGACGTGAGCAGCAGTGGGAAGCACTGACCGGTCCTGGGCTGCTGAGGCGGGCACCCCAGTCTGTTAGGGCAGCAGAAGGCAGTACAAGAGGGAGGACTGTGTGTCCGTAGGTGGCCCACATGAAGATGCAGTCCCCTGGGGTCTCCCCACAAGGGTCCCGAGAGAGCTGCAGCTCAGGAGGAGCTGAGGAATGCCCGGCGGGGGGGTGCAGGCCCCACAGGGTCTCTAACCTGTGGCTGCTGGCAGGTTCCGCCTCGTTCCCTTCCTGACGGAGCTGAGGGCAGTGATGGACTGGGTGTGGACAGACACCACCCTGAGCCTGTCCAGCTGGATCTGCGTGGAGGACATCTACGCCCACATCTTCATCCTCAAGTGCTGGCGAGAGTCCGAGAAGGTAAGGCCCCCGTGGGTGCCATGGCTGTCCTCCCCTCCCATGGGTGGCCTACAGGGTCAGCTGGGGTCTGCAGGGTGTGGTCCAGCCGCAGGAGCACAGCCGCTCGCCTTGGCCCCCCCCACCCCCCGCAGCTGTAGGCAGGCCTCTGCTTTGTCGGGGGCAGCATCCAGGTATCCTATTTGGCTACAATATTTTGCAGTTATACTTTTAAAAGAAGAGGTACTGGGTGGCTATAGGACCTGGTTACTCCTGAATGGCCCTCAGGAGCAGAGGGAGTGCAGGCAGGGAGGGGTGGGCATGTGCTGTGTGCGGGTCCACCTTCTGCCCACTCCCTGGAGGGAAGGACAATTTAACCTCTTTCTGCAAAGGGAAGAGGTTGAATATTTGAAGTGCAAATATTTGTTTATTCTGCCAGATTAAGATTTTAAATATAAGTAAAATTACTATTATTTGTTGAATTTTTCAAAAGTCAAGCAAATGAAAAAAGAACTGCTTGCCTCAAGCAATAGAAACACCCAACTGACATTAGCTGGGGCAAGGAAATGTCTTTCTGTCTCATCTCAAAAATATCCTCTTTGGAAAAGTCTCCTCTAAGGGAAAAGTCTCTAGTGCATGCTGCAGCTTGTCTTGGGAATTCTAGCTCCACCGACTGTTGTGTGGCCTCTGGGTTTACAGGGGTTGTGGAATTGAAGGAGATGGCAGTGTGCTAAAAATCATATTGACTTGTTCTTATTTTCAAGGAGCATAAGATTGAGATGATGACAGAATGCCTTAGCCTGTTTCCCATTGCTGAAACAGAACACCTGAGACTGGATAATTTTATAAAGAAAAGAGGTTGACTTTGATTCATAGTTCTGAAGAACAGCAGGGTGCTGGCATCTGCTTGACTTCTGGTGAGAGCTTCTGCAGAAAAGCAGAAAGACAGGCAGGTGTGTGGGGAAGAAAGGAAAGAGGGGTGGAACTCCAATAGTAACAACCCATTCCCACAAGAAAAATGTCACTCCACTGCAGAGGGCAGCCCCTGGTGCTCCCAAATGCCCGCGAACTCCCCATCAGCTCTCCATGCTGCTGGGTTGGAGACCCAGCCTCCGCATGAGGCGTTGTGAGGACAAATCACATCCAAATCATACCAGAGGGACATTGAGGGTCAAAACCAGGCAAGTGAGGCTCCAGAAACCACAACATGTGAGGAGGAGGGACTGAGTCACGTGGCACAGAGCAGGAGGATGCGAGGGGGGACCTAGTCACATGGCACA